>JAZGLO010005035.1:0-415103 GCA_036873155.1 Biomphalaria sudanica | reverse complement strand
AAAGATTTAAAAATTTAAATTGAAATATTGTATAAATACATGTAAGGTTAAAATTTTCAACCAGCTTCTCTGATTTTACTTCTATTGCAACATGCATCCACACCTCTCTAGATTCATACCAAGCTACACGTAGACCCCAACAAGTATCAATACAATTTTTCTTGTTTCTGACTCACAACCACAATGTTGTTCAGCTAAAAAGTTGTGTTCCAAGAAAATGCAATGTCCTGTCAGCTGGGAGCCAAAAGAGACTACCCATAGTTACTGTAATGGTCAAAGAGCTAGAGAGACTGAGGAAATCATTAATGAACAGGGCTGAGGTTTGTACTAGATAGTTTGAGAATGCTGATTTTTCAATATAAGTAAAGTTCCCTTTCAGACCTTGTCATCTTAGGGCAGTTGATGTAAAGGTCAACTTTTTTCTGTGGCCAACAGTTAATGAGAGTGTCATGTTGCCAGCACAATGACCTATCGACTTTACTTTTCCCAAACTAATGTCCAGGTACCCATTAGAGCTGGGTGGACTCAACGTTGCCCTAAAAATCCAGAAATTAGAAAATCCCAGTCTTTACCTGGATTTGAACCATGGACCCTCTCCCAGTTTGGAAGCCAAGTGCTTTACCACTTGGCCAGTGTGCCTCCTTTTTCAATGCAAAACACATGCTAAAACACACTCTTTTTATTGATACAATACAATGTTTAAATAATAAATTTTTATTGAAAAAAAAATGATATACTTTTCTGTGAAACAGGTAGCTGTGAAACAGGTAGCTGACATTCTTGATTCCAATCAACAGGTACTGTGTCTTTGGTCAATGAAATAAAATCAACTAGTTTACAAGGTAAATTGCAGCCTGAAAAAAAAAGTATTGTTTAAGTATTGATGCAAGAAGAGAATAGTTTACGTTATGTACGATATTTAAAACACTATCATGTCAATATGGACCTTCAGTAAACTGCCTAACAAAAGACTAGGAAACAAAAATGAGGTAATATTTTTACTTATGCAATGCTTTCACATATATATTCTTTCTTTTTAGTTGCCAATCATGCTTGATATAGGTTGCCAAATAAAGGCACAATTTAAGAGTCCTGTGCTTGACACAAGGCAAAGATAATTTACGAGCCGCGGCGTAGCATACATTGCCATTTAGTGACAAGAGAAACACTTCCTGAAAGACACAGTTGTCCAAATGGGGTGGGTTTGGGCAAACGACTGTGTGCACAAGCCTGGAGAGCAAGGAAGGTGCGAGGGCAGGAGGGTTAGAGAGTCTGCCTACGTGCATGGTGTTCCGCATGGTTGGGCGATGTAGAGAATTATATATTACAGAGAAGATTTTTTGTTCTCCCCCCCCCTTTTTTTTTCTGAGTCGCGCTCTCTGTGCCTGCGAAAGTTAGCGGGGTAACTCTAGTCCAACTTGCAGAAATAAAAGAGTTATCTTTCATTACTTTTTCATCAAGGGTTAGAGAGTCAGCATGCATGCGTCATGTCCTGTGTGATTGGGTGACGTAGAGAATTATATATACAGATGAGATTAGAGTCTATAGAAAGCTAGGAGGCATAATCTGTGAAGAATACACTTTAAAAGATAAGGTTTAGAATAAAATGAAGCTGTAGATGTGTTAATAATTATTGTTAACAAATGTAAACACATGTAATATGGTCTCATCACAATATTGTCATGGCCTGAGAAAACCTTCCTAAGGAGTACAGTACCAGAGAAAAGAAAGCAAAAAATATATTTAAAAATAATGGGAGCAGAAACATTGAGGAAAGAAGATTTTTAAACCTTGATGACCCTATGCAATATAGACAATAGGTCAACATAATATTTGTGGAACCTCAACAGCCCAATGCATATTGAATTAGTTAATAAAGAAGGCATTAAGTAATTAAGTAAACATGTTAATTACATCAATGTCTTAATACAAAATAAGAACTTAATGGATGAGAATGTAAACAAATTACACTCACTAGAGTTGTTTTTTTTATCAAAATTAAAAATCAATATTCACCTGGAACAAAAAGTTCATATAGATCTGAATTAGATTCATTTTATAAAATATCTTGACAACATAATCACTCTGTATAATTATGTAGTTCTACCATGACTAAGGATCTGTATATTGGAGCATGTCGATCAAATACATGCATGGCAGACAGAAGACTTGCGACTGTGGTGTCATGCTGTACAAAATGAATAAATAAATTATTTAAAAAATTTATTGTAACAATATGTTTACTATTTATAAAAACATATTTATGGCTTGTACTTTTGTAATCTTTTAATTAAAAAAAAACAACGATATCTCATACAGCTGAGTACATGTAAAACTTAGGGCTTGGTTTCTCTTGTTGAGTTGCTGTTTGCATATTGGTGATTATTTCTTTCAAGAGTGGACCTGAAGAAATATACAATTAATCAATAAAGATGTATACTTGTGTGTGTATCTGTCTTCAAAAAAGTTTTAGTATATGCTGATAAATTACCTCCCCTTACTTGTTGAGTCCAAGTTCTTTTTTTGTGTTGCTTCTTGTTTATTATGATGAGAAGAAAAAGTGTTTAGATAAATGGAAATATATAAACATGGTGGCCTACACCATTTTAATATCTTCAAACCAATTGCAATGTTAAACCTATTTCGAGTCATGATGGCTGGATACACATTGGGAAATATTAAAGCCCTGGACTTAATCTTGTAAATATTAGGATTTGTACTCATCATATTCATCATTGAAGACAATTGCTCCAATCTGATTCACAACCCATCTGTTGGCACAAGTGTAGTTATAGTGATGATCTCATAAAATATATATGATGAAAATAAGAAAAATATCTTAGATAGTCCCAATATTTATATATATAATTCCCTTCTTCCCTAAAAAGTTTAAACAAGAAGTAAAGGAAAGATCCCTCTCTTATTTCTGCGGATAGTCCACGAGAAAACACAAGAGTAGTGTTCACACTACGGATGGCTGCCTGAGTGCTGGACTGTCGTTTAAATTTATCAAACCTGCCCACTCCTATCCCCCTTTGTTCTGTGGAAGTTTTGGACTAGAAAGTAAACTATCTTTAACTCTGATGGAACATTCAAAACATTGTAAAACATTTTACAAACAAACATTTTACAAACACAAAACAGCAGCGCCCAGACTTAACCATTGTGACTTAGAAGTCATGAAAGAGATTAAGTAATCTACTATGTATATATATGTAAATAGCAGGGCCGTAATTAATCATTGTTGGGCCCTATGCGAAACGGATTTCTTCGGGCCAAGTTTAGATAGGGAAGCGGACAATAAGTTAAATTTAAGAGTTTGTATTTTGAAAGTAAATTCGTCTATGCATTTTATCCATTCTTAACTACATACAAAATTCTTTTAGAACCTTGTGTGTAGCAAAGTCATAGAGTATATCATAATAATTCTGTTTCCTACATAGATCACACTCAATAGAAAGAATTACCAATGTTTCTATCTATCTTTGAGAATTTTTTTACCTCAAGTAATTATTCATTAGTTTGAGGCGCGAAAAGCTTCTTTCACCAGGTGACACAATTACGGCTGATGCATAATGCCGCGCGTAAGATTGACGTTTTCCATATTGAATGACACCCCAAAATGACAATTTTTGTGTGTATACTTCCGAATATTTTAAAGACTTTTTTGTATATTTTGTGATTCGGGTGATTTACATGAGCTCCTGGTAAATCGACAGGAGAGCACGGGAAATCTGTTTTAAGTTTTAAAAAGGTTTAATTTAATAATTTATACACCTTGAATTAGCGCGGGTCCTATGAAAGCGCGGGTCTTATGAAAGTAAGGGGCCCACTTATATTTATAATTCTCTTCTGGCTCAAGAGTTTGGACAAGAAGTAAAGGAAAGATCACTCTTTTATTTCTGGAAGTTGGACTAGAGTTACCCTACAAAAAAAAGGGGGGAGGAGAACAAGTAGTATTCCCCCGTCACAAAATAGCAGGGCCTGACTCAACCATTGTGACCAAGAAGTCATGGAAAGATCACTCTTTTTTATTTCTACCCCACGTAGGAGAACAAGTAATCTACTCTGTATTCACCCGTCACTAAATAGCAGGGCCGGACTCAACCGTTTTGGGGCTCTATGCAAAACAGATTTGGTAGGGCCAAGTTTGGGAAGGGATACGGATAATAAGTGAAAATTAAGAATTCTTATTAGAAAATAAATTCGTCTTTGCATTTTATTAATTCTTTACTACATATAGAATTACTTTGCGTGTAACGAAGCCATACAGTCTATCATAAAAAATCTATTCCCTACATAGATCACGTTCAATAGCAAGAATTACCAAATGTTTCAATCTATCTTCAAAAATTGTTGACTTCTTTATTAGTTTCAGGTGCGAGAAACTTCTTTCACCAGATTCCACATTTACGGATATTGCGTAATGCTGTTTGTTTTCATCGCGCTTAGGATTGGCATATTCCATTTCTAATGACAACCCAAAATGACAATTTTTTGTCTATTTATTTCAGGAAATTATTTTTTTGAGCTTTCGAAAAATTTTAATAATTTTCGGAGATTTTCATGACTTTTTGGTATATTTTGCAATTCCAGGAGATTTCAAGGAGCTCATGGTAAATCAGGAGGCCATGAAATTATGTTATAAGTTATAAAATGGTTTAATTTAATAATTTACACCTAGAATTAGCGCAAGTCCTTTGAAAGTGTGGGGCCCACTGCGGTCGCATAGGTTGCATTGGCCTAAGGCCGGCCCTGCAAAAGAACGGCGTATGCTATGCCGTGGGTCGACTAGTTTGAAATATTTGAAACAAGGCATAGGTTATTTTTTGGCCATTGTAAGATATGGCTAAGAGGTTTTAAGAAAGAGAAATTATAAGAGAAAAAGAGCTAAAGTATGAGTTTAAAATTTACCTCCCTTGAGCCTCGCCATTTCAGGTGTGTATAAGTACACTGCATAGCTCAGACTGGTTAAACTTTGTAGTTTTTCCCAAACACCTGACTGATAAACCCAATCATTCCAAGTCATGTTGTGTGCTTGCTAAATAATAAGAATAAGATAAATAATGAAAATAAATACAGTATTATTTTATTCTTATTGTATAATGTTAGATGTAAACACTTTTAGTAACTTTTCTTACAAGAATACAAGTTTCCAAACCAAGTAACCAGATATAATAGTTTGGGAGTTTAGATTGAAATGATCCAAAATTATTATTTAAGATTTAAAAATTACCTTGTGAAAATTCCATATGACTCCACCATTTGAATTAGCATTATATTTTTAAGAACATTCAAACTGAATTAACACATTCTAAGTATATACTGCATTAGAAGAAGAAAAAAGAGTAATCCTAAAAGAAAGTGTCTATATAAACATATAAAACAGAACTAACCTCACATATAAGTGGATCAGAAACCTTCCAAATATCTTCAACATTTTCTTTACTTATTCCAGTGTTCTTTTCAATCATTTCATAAAAATCCTTTTTTATTTGGAGAATTTATAAGAATAAAAATGGATAAGCACGAACATACAAACTACAAAATGCATATTTTTCTCTTTTAAAAACGTTTAATATGCCGTTGTTTTTAATGAATGACTAGTGCTTAAATAAAATAAGTGGCTAACATATTCCTCTATTAGGATACTTATTTACTATTATATTTTTTAAAATTGTTGTTCAATTCTGAAGTGTAAAATGGGTTTTCAGCACACAAATATGATATGAATTGAAATTTATTTTAAGTCTTTGAGATATTTCTTCATATGGTATTTGAAAGAAGAGTTCTCAGTTATCTAACTATTTCTAAAGTTTTATGTGCCTATCACAGTGTCACACTTGAGTGTTTAGGCTGGTCACACGGGTACAACATCAGATAATCAGATGACCTTAAAAGGTTAGTGGTAGATAATACTAGGTCACTTTCAGTCACACCAAAAAAAAAAAACAGGGATAAAAGGCATGAAACATGACAGACAGAATCTTCTAAAGAATAGTTATTCACATATGCAAGGAAAAAGGGCTAGGTAGAGGTTGCTGAAAAGTGTGATGTGAGTCTAGAATCTTGTGGGGATGAGAATATTTAAGGACAGAGGAGCCACTAATTTAGTTGGAGTTAGAGAGTTGGTTGCTAGTCATTGTATAAGCTTTGCTAGTTTCTTTATTATTATTATTGTTGTTCTTGTATCTACACTTCATTATTTTTTCCTGTTTAAGCTTCAAAGCATTCAACTTAAGAAAGTTCTATCAAACACTGTGTCATTTTATCATGTGCTAGTGGGGGTTGAACAATATTAATGGCACCTCTAAATTTGCAAATGTTAGAAGATTGTGGAGAAAATACAACACAGCTCTCTCTTAAACACAAATATAACAGACAAAAAATTATCTATTTATTACATTATCGCTTCCAGTTGAAGTAGTTTGCACAGGAATACTTGCCCTAGCTGATGTCTGATAAAGACTTAGAACTGTTTCTATGTTAACTCTTCAGTTAAAAGCTAAGTTTCATCCATTATTAGAATTCTAGACCTTCAAATTCATATTAGTGTGCTCTACTGCTTTACTTCCATTAACTCAATGAAAACATATTGTAATAGATGCATCTGCCACTTATAACAACTGTATAATGCCACAAATCTAAATGATTTCAAATGGGCAATCATGACTTCTTTTATTTGTTAAAGAAATTCACAAACTGTAAATAGAACTTTATTTCTCTAATAACAGTATAATAAAACATTTTATGTACCTTATTTTCCATTTCTTCTTTTTGAATTTCAGGAGAGTTAAAAACATCTGCCAATAATTTATCATATTTTGGGCAAGGTGCACCCAGGGCTAGTTTCTGTTGAAATAATAAATATAAAAGTTTAATAACCAAAATATGACATTATATTGTAATCAATCAAATTGGTTTACATAACACCATGTTTAAAGTTTGTAGTTTCTGTAGTAATTGAGGTTTTAATTAAAAATTATGTATTATTCTCAATTCTAATTTGACTAAATATTGATTATTTCCAGTAATTTGTTTAATTTCTTATCATGTAACTTTTTACCAACAGATAATCTTTTTTAACATTTACACTTTTTATTACATATATTTTTCATAATATTATCTATTATATATATAGTTTCCCCATTCAGACCTCTTGATCTATGGGGCAGATGATGTTAATTTATCTGTTTCTTTCGCCAAGTTTTAAAGAGCAGGCTGTCATGTGGCCAGCATGATGACCAACCACCTTTACTTTTCCCAACTTAAGTCAGGCACCCATTAGAGTTGGGTGGGCTCAGGTGCGCCCTGAAATTTCAAAGCTCAGCCTCAGTCTGAGATTTGAACCCAGGACCCAAGGTTCAGAAGCCAAGTACTAAACCACTCAGCCACAGCACCCCCTATAATTATATATATGTAATGCTAAATACATTCATATTAAAAACAGTATTTATTTATTACATTGTCACTTTTAGTTGGAGTAGTTTGCACAGGAATAGGCTGCCATAATAAGTTTGGATTCCAGATTTGTTCTCCCTGAGGTGAATACAGACCAGCCAAATGACAATAGGCAGACATAAGGCACCTATTTACTTCAGATGACTGGACCAAAATCTGAAATAGTTTATAAGGAGAAAGACTTTTATTTTGCTGCCTTAAAATTCTTCTAGCTCACTTTTGCAAAGCTTAATGTGCTTGTAGGCCTATATTATTCTTATGAAAAAGAGAAAATTATTATGTTCTTACAAGACTAAGCTCCATGATGAACCATTTTATTTGTTGGTGTCAATCAATAGTTTTAAATTGCACAATATGTTTTTAACTTAAAAAGTCTTACCTCAGTGTGGTTATAGTAACTAGTGTTTAGAAATCCACTATATTTGTTTTTAATGAACTGACCAAGCTCAAACTGTTGCTGTTTTCCTATCTGTAAAGAAATAATGTAGTTTAAAACAAGCAAGAACCAAATCTTAATTTAAATATAATCAAACCTTTCTTTTATGTTATAGTTTTTAAAGATGGTTTTCATTTAATCCAAGTATAAGTGAGGTTATTATGGCAACAGTTCAAGGGAATTAGACTGTGACAGTAGATTTATTTTTAACAATCTTAAGTAAGTCTAAATTGTAAATAAGCGTCAGTGATTTTCCCTAAAAGCATAAATATAGTTCTCTATTAAAACTTACATTTGTCAACCAGCCAAGTCCATCTGGCCAAGCACTGGCATTATTTTTATCAAGAGGGTAGATTGCAGCAGGGCTACGGTCACCATGGCGATACAACTTTAGTTAAAAAAAATATAACTGCAATTATTGTAACTTTTATTTTACTTAGTTTTCAGAAATGTGCAGCTTCACAAAGCATTTTATTTATTTGTGTCAAAGGTTAAGCAAAGAGCGGCACATTGATATAAGAATATTAATATTTTTCTAGGCATGTCATTATTATTATCATCCTCTGTCCATTGTGATCCTTGTGGCCTCAGTAAAAACATGCCAGTATCCCCAGTCTCTTGCTCTTTCCTGTCCTCACAGCTTTATCTAGTACACTGCATCACCTTGTTCTTTTTTGTCCTCACAGCTTTTTCTAGTACACAGCATCACCATGTTCTTTTTTTTCCACACAGCTACATCTAGTACACAGCATCACCTTGTTCTTTTTTGTCCTCACAGCTTTTTCTAGTACACAGCATTACCACGTTCTTTTTTGTCCTCACAGCTACATCTAGTACACTGCATCACCTTGTTCTTTTTTGTCTTCTTCTGTGCCTTGTGCACGGGGGATTCCAATCTAAGACCTGCCTAGCTCTGTTGTTGGCATCTTTTGTAGTATGATGACCAATCCATCTCCCAATCTAACGCCTGTCTAGCCCTGTTGTTGGCATCTTTTCATAGAGTGTAACTAATCCATCTTCCAATCTAACACCTGTCCAGTCCTGTTGTTGGCATCTTTTCATAGAGTATAACCAATCCATCTTCCAATCTAACACCTGTCCAGTCCTGTTGTTGGCATCTTTTCATAAAGTGTAACCAACCCATCTTCCAATCTAATACCTGTCAAGTCCTGTTGTTGGCATCTTTTCATAGAGTATAACCAATCCATCTTCCAATCTAATACCTGTCCAGTCCTGTTGTTGGCATCTTTTCATAAAGTGTAACCAATCCATCTTCCAATCTAATACCTGTCAAGTCCTGTTGTTGGCATCTTTTCATAGAGTGTAACCAATCCATCTTCCAATCTAATACCTGTCCAGTCCTGTTGTTGGCATCTTTTCATAGAGTGTAACTAATCCATCTCCCAATCTAACACCTGTCCAGTCCTGTTGTTGGCATCTTTTCATAAAGTGTAACCAATCCATCTTCCAATCTAATACCTGTCAAGTCCTGTTGTTGGCATCTTTTCATAGAGTGTAACTAATCCATCTACACTTTCTTTCTAAGATCTGCACTTCTATATTTCTCCTTTCGCACAACTCCCACAGTTTGGTCTTTTCTACTTTGTCATACCACTGTATTTTGAAGATATTTCTCTGACATCTGTTGATGAAGTCTGTATTTTGTTGTTGCTTCACTTGTTCTCCATGTTTCAAACCTATACAGTAGTACTGCCTCAATATTAGACTATAAGATTTTCATTTTAGTCTTCTTATAATATAAGTATTTCCAAATTGCTTTTATGTGGATTAATGTCTGTCATGCTAGATTTAGTCATTATTTAATCTCTTCATTTTTTTTCCACCTGACATTGACTCTGCTCCCAAGATTTATGAAACTTTTTAATTCTAGACTTGTAGAAAAAAAATATTTCTCAAATGGAAATAATTAGCATTTACAATGTATAATTCTCTTTATTCTCTTTAGTCTAAAACAGTTTTTTTTACCACTGATTCTAGGCTAACACAAAATTGTTGACTTACCCCTTTTGGTTCAGTCATTAAATGTCCAGATCAAGTCACTCAAGTATAATTTATTTAGAAGTGACACTTGTGTACTCACCACACTCACTAACTTTAAAGTAGGTTGAGCCAGACTTAATGGTAGGATTAAAATCAAGTTGATGGCAACAGCTAAATGTGATGTAATTTCCATTCTGTAGAAGTACTGTGATGAGAAACCTACAAACCTACACTATTCACAATTTATCACAACTAATTTAACAGCACCATATCAGTAGCACCATCTAAATTTAACTGGTGTGATTTTAATAGTGATAAAACAAATGTATATTTTTTTTTATAAGCTGAGTTATCTTATCCATCATGATAGTAAGCTAATGGATCAAACCTGCTCTGTGAACCTTGGTTCATTTTAAGTAGATAACATTAATAAATACTTATATTTGCCCAGTTTTGATAGAATAGTATGATGACATCATTATCAAACTTATCAAATGTCAACTAAGCATTTCAAGTGTCAATTAATATACGCAAATACTGATATTTTGCTTATTTAAACGGTGTTTCTCATGTTCTAACATTTGAGCACCCATACTTAATGAAGTCCAGATTTAATACCCCACTACTTAATTTTAAAAAAGGATGATTAAGCTATATAATATTTGTTATGTTAAATAGTATGTATACATTGTTTATTTGGATGAAAAATGTTAAATTTAATAATAGGCCTATTTATTCAAGTTAAAGATTGAGAAAATGTAGCATTTACCTCAATTCTAAAGAATTCAAAATATTATTGTGTTGTATTAATATGAAAATGATTGAATTAAGTTTATAAGCAAATAGAATTTTATTAAATGGCAGGCCTGAGCATTCTGTTTCCTCATTGCACTGTGCGGAGCTGTAAAAAAAACTCCCACAACCTTGTCACAATCCAGGCGCTGTTCCTCAAGGGGCCGTTACATAAATGGCGTGTCACGCACAGTTAGCCTGGTATAGAAAAGGAAAATGGGAGTCTTAGTGTTCGCGATCTCTTGCCGCGAGTATGACCCACCCGTCAGACAGAACAGTGTACACTTTGTCCTGTTCTCATTCAGGCCGGTGAGAGGGAGCTCACTTTTGCTGGCCTAGAGTTCCAAGAGCCGAGGGCTCAACTCTACCTGACAGTTTAAGAAGAAGAAGTTATGTTCTCTTACCATCGCTTTCTCTGTCTCTTCTTTTTTTTTTCTTGCTTGTGAAGGAAGAATAGAACCATATAGTTTTAGTGTGTGTTGTTTTTTTTTTTACAATATTTAGCACTATTTAGTAGATCATCGTGGGATCCAATCGCTGTACTAACTCTGCCTCTTATCTCATCGTTTGTGATGCAGTCTTTGTATGTGATACTTAGGATCTTTTTGTAGCATCTCAATTCCATTGCTAAGATCCTCTCTAGTTCTCAGTCAGCGTCCAAGATTCGTAAGCATACGAGAATGTGGCCATGTCCAGGGAGCGCATCAGTCTGATTTTTTAGTGTCGAGGGCTGAGCCTTTGTCTTTCCATGTTGGGCTGCTGTGGATTGTTCAATTCGGGCCAGTAGTTCAGGTTTGGTTCCTTCATCTGAGACGATAGCTACGAGGTATTTAAAACTAGTGACACTAGTCAGCTTTTCACTTCCATTGCTGATGTCCCCTTTAAAGCCCTGTTGGCTATTGGTCCAATTTGTTTTTTAGGCATTTATTTGCTGCGGAGGTCTTATCTATGGGTAACACCAAGTCAGCTAGTTCTTCTGTCCCCGCTAGACCATCAATGTCGTCCGCGAAACGCGAGCTAGTAATTCTTCTTCCTCCAACCCTTGCAGTACCGTCATAGCCCTCGAGATCATCTTTCATTATTCTTGCAAGGAAGATTTTGAAAAGAGTTGGTGAAAATAGACAGCCTTATCTCACTCCAACTCACTGGCGGATCCCGGGGGGGGGGGGGGGGGAGCGGTAGAATCCACACAATTTCAATACGAATTAATGACTTATGTTAATAATATTGTTACGACTTTGGAGTAGACTAAGAAAGTTAACTCACCGATTGTCAGGTCGCCGAATTCCTTCTGGTTGCAGAAGCACAATCCACAGGCAATAATCCAAGTAATGGAAATGATTTCACAGTTCTCCTAATCCAATGTACATATAACTATTCACAAAAACCGATTCAACAAAAACAATCCTCCGTTGACAAATCCTCGATCATAACTTAAGTCTCTTCACACATTTTTTTTTCATAGTCAAGGTCATTTACGCCCAACAGCATAAACAAAAATCACCCTACTTTGCACGTGGAAACAAAAAAATGGTTAGTCAGGGAGGAACAGGGTTACAACAATATATACTAATTATTTATATTTCAACCTATTTTTAGATTATTTTGCCCCCCCCCCCTGTCACAGCCTGGTTTTTGTTGTAGGCGTGATGACGCGAATGTCGTGTGTTGTAGATACCTCTGGCAGATAATATAATATTCTTTGTCTTCTTAGTTAAATACTTTAACTCGCGCACTAGATTTGCTAGCGTGTGAGAACACTAACATGCTGAACTCTTTGACCACAATATTTAGAATAATTAATAGACTCACTGGTAGCAGACATGGTTTTTATTACACACAAATAATAAATCACAAAAGATGTTGGCAACTTCAGCGATCACAAAATACATCCAAGAAAATAAGTCCTGAATACAAATCAATTATAATAACTTCAATACTTGTACATAACTCTACTTGTCAAATATCCATAACGCTCCTCTCTCTATGTAGTGGAGTGGATACCTTTTCAGAAAACACCGGCCACCCCGATATCCACGTGACCCTCCCCCCTAGATGGCACCTTGTGTCCGCGCATAACAAGGCACACCAACGTGGGCACTGTCCATTCGACCGGCATCTCTTGTCGCTGTAGTGTCCGTACGTCACTGGACCTACGTCGTCTCCATTCCCTGTTTGTGCCTGGTTCTACACCATGTGTTTATGGATGGCTGCAGGTCTTTAGTATATAATAAACAGTTTGGAATCGTCCTACGAGTTACCTTTGTCATGTCATTTAGTTTGTGTTCTGTGACCAACCCACCACATCTACAAGAGTCTAAAATCAACTGCCGTGTCCACCTCGTGGTCAGCTTTCAACCAAACAAAATCTCGTGCGATTGCACGGAATGGTTAAGTGATTACTAGTCACCAAATATTACAGGGGTTCTAAAACTGATGTTACACCCCCCCACTCTAGTATGTTGGCCGATTTGGTGGGGTCGGAAGGGGTCGATGGCATCAATCCCGTCCCCCTTCCATAAATTTTCGAGTGGGGGGGGGCGGTCCAATTTATTTGTAGAAATCACAGCTTGCTAACAGAATCCTCAAATGTCTATATGATTATTGGTGTTTTAACCGATCTTTATATTATGTTGTTCACCCGTTGACCGATTAGGTGGAGAGGGCGAATACATTTACTGCCAATCCCACCTAAACCCTTTGAGTGGGGGGCGGTCCTACTTTTATGAGGAAATCATAGTTTGTGAACAAAATTAGTTGAATTAAAATATAATTTGTGTATTATGTCGCTCCCCTTCTGGTATTTTGGCCGATTCAGTGGGCTAAAGGAAGGGGAATTGCATGTACTGCCCTCCCCACTATAGCCCTCTGAGTGGGGGGGGCGCGGTCCTATTTTTATGGAGAAATCATAGTTTGTGAACAACATTATTTGAATATCTATACAATATAAGGGGATAAGCTACGTATTGATATGTGAACCCATTTGTATATTATGCCGCACACACACTTTAATCTCAAATCAAATTTTATCATATAAAATAAAAAAGGGTTGTACCAGGTGGGAGGGGCGATTCATGCAATCGCCTTCCGCCCATCGGACATACCAATACTTTTTCTTTTTGAATTATAGTTAAAAAATTATAAAATTTAAAGAAAATTCTGTCACTAATATAATATTTATATATGCTATAGATTAAATTCTTATATCGAGTCGCCGCAACCCTATTCTTTAATGCCAAGTGCAATCATTAGCAGAAATTAATAAAAGGAGCGAGGATTAATCGATTTCACTCTACCGCCCCTCCCCTTTCCAGACGAAAATACGATGTTTTAAAACAGAATAATCAAGTATGGCGACAGAGTTGATGTAATTTCACATGAATTTATCATAATTCTTTTAAAGAAAGACTTTGCTTTGGAAAATTTAGAATTCATGCGAAATTTTTCAGTATCAGAGTAACGATTGAGATGAGTTCTGAACCCAAATATCCTTTTCCTAGTCGCCTTTTTCCAACCTTTACTCAATCTGCTATTTTCTAGTTAAATAAATTTGGGACTATGCCTCAATTCTAAAAATGCTAACAAATTTAGAGTAGAAATTATAGTTCTGTAACAAAACAAAGTTACAAACTTGAATTTTGAACAAATTGTATCACTTGCAAATGAGCTTTTTTTAAAAAAAAAATATTTTTCCAATATTTTTTTTTCGGCGGCAATCTTCAAAGCCTTTATCTAAATATGTGGAGTATCTTCAAATCGCTTTATTTGCCATGTAGTAAGGGCCTATCTAATTAATAGGCTATTAGAATTTTTTTAAAGTAAAACATTATTGAAAAGGCCATTTTTAATAGGATGAATAAATGAACTTTAGATGTCAGGAGAATGCGTTTCTGCAGTGAAGAATGCAAAAAAAAACGCTTTTGGCGTCGGGGCTTTGCCCCGAACCCCACTGATGAGTAATGAGTTGTAGATGTCAGGAGAATGCGTTTCTGGAGAAGAATGCAAAAAAAAAACGCTTTTGGCGTCGGGACTTTGCCCCGATCCCAACTGATAAATAATTAGCTGTAAATGTCAGGAGATCGCATTTCTGCAATGAAGAATGAAAAAAAACAACACTTTTGACTTAGTCCCGAACCTCACTGATGAGGCTTACAGCGCTCCCCCAGACCCTCAAGCTATCAAGAGAAAGGACTCAACTTGACTGGGTTTTTTTCTTCGCAGAAAGTTGAGAAACACTGCCCAGGTACGCTGTTCTGCCTCATCGTGGCACCTGGGTGGAAACGGCTACTTGAGGGGGTAGCTAGACTAAATGAATGGCGAAACATAACTCCCGTGGGGATGCCCATGAGTAGACGAGAGTTTACCCCTTACACGGGCGGGGTTGTAAAAAAGTACCCACGACCACGTCACACATCCACGCACCGTTCCTCAAAGGACCGTTACATAAATGGCGAGTCCCACACGGTTAGCTTGGTATAACGAAGGAAAATGACGGAGGCTCCCGGTGTCCTCGGCCTTCTGCCATGAACGGCGAATCATGTGTCGGGGGCCAAAGGCATTGGAAACAGCAATGTTTTTACATAGGCATTGACTCGGGTCGCTCTCAAACAGAACTGTGCGTTCACACAGGTTTTTTTTTTTTTTACTGTTCAGCTGTACGACCAAACAGGTTTTTTTTCAAACTTAGGGCTCGAAGAGCCTCAGCCCTTGGACATCACAAGAAGAGAAACACTGCTTTTTTTAAAATTCTCATAGATATATATTAGTCGCTGCCTCTCCGGCTTCTGACGAATATTCGGCACTTTTTTACTATCCGGCAATATCCGGCTCCGGTCGAATATCACTACCAGATAGTAACTTTACTTAGCACTTAGGTCCTTCTGCGCCGTTCGGCGCATTGGGCGGCAAGCTGTCTCCATAAAGATCTGTCACTGGCAATGTCTGAAGCCTCCTCCCACCTGGTGTCCACTGTTCTGAGGTCCTCCATGAAGGTGTGTCGCCAAGTAATTCGAGGGCGTCCCTGTTAGCGCTTTTCTTGTTTTGGCTTCCATGTTATCGCAACTCTTGGTGTGCGTAATACATTCTGACGTAGAACATGTCCCGCAAACCTCATGCGACGCTCCGTCACAACCTCACCAAGTGTTCAACTCCCAGTTCGGCATAGTATTTCCTTGTTTGAGACCCGATCTGTGTAACTGACTCCCAAAATCCGTCTCAGCCATCTTTGTTGAGCCACATTTAGTCTTTTCTCAATTTTGACAGATGACTTCCACGTCTCACATGCATATGTAGCAGTTGGAATGACGATTGTGTTGAGAAGGTGTATTTTTGTCTCGAGTCCAATGGCTTGGCTAGTCCAAATAGGCTGCAGCCTTTGGAAAATGCTCCCTGCCTTTCCTATTCGTCACTCTACATCATGGTAAGCATCTACCTCATTTGTTATGATGCTGCCAAGGTACGTGAACTTGTCCAGCTCTTTAAGCTTTGACTCGCCAAGTCTGACGGGGACACCCTTTGCCTTATATCCCACTCGCATAATTTTAGCCTTATCCAAGTTTATGTGGAGGCCAATTTTGGGTGCCTCTCTGTCTAGGCTCTCCGTCATTTCTTGAATGCATTTATTTGTAGCCCCGAGTAGTGCAACATCATCACCAAAGTCCAAGTCCGTCAATCGGAGCTGTTCATGCCATGGAATACCAAAGGCAGTCTGGTTCATTGCTCTCCTCATTATGTAGTCGATGGCTAGGAGGAAAAGGAAGGGAGATAAGATGCACCCCTGTCTCACACCTGTCTCGATTGTAAAAAACTCTGTTGTTCCCTCTTCTATTTTTATGCAGCAACTAGATTGACTGTAAAGGTGTCGTAGGATCTGGACGAATTTTTCTGGGATACCCGTATTCTCTAACTATTTTCCATAGTGATTATCGGTGGACACTATCAAACTCTTTTTTGAAGTCCACGAAACTGACCGTTAGCCGTTGTTGGTACTCAAGACTTTGTTCTATGATATTTCGTAGAACGAAAATCTGCTCTGTACATACCTCTTCGGAAACCTGCTTGTTCTTCTCTGAGCCTTTCATCTACAGACTGTTGAAGCCGTCTCAAAAAAACAGTGCTGAAAACTTTGCCCGGGACAGAGAGGAGAGTAATGCCCCTCCAGTTGTTGCAGTCTGCCAAGTTGCCCTTTTTTGGAAGCTTTACAATCACTCCCTTTTGCCAGTCCTCTGGGACTTTTGAAGTTCGCCAACAGAGATTTAAGAGATCAGTCATTCTGTTAACAATGCACTGTCCCCCATATTTTAGCATTTCTGCTGATATCATGTCTAGCGCTGGTGCTTTGTTATTCTTTAACACTGCAATGGCCATGGTAACCTACTCAGCAGTTATTGGGTCTGTCTTGACCTTGAGATCATTGTCTGGAGAGGGGTCCTTGAATATGTAAGTTTGGTCTGGCGACAGTTGGTTAAGGGTCTCTTTAAAGTGCTCTACCCATCTTGCATCCTGTTCTTCTTTCGTTAACAAAGTTTTGCCTTGCTTGTCTTTTATCGGTGCCCCATGTCCACTCTTTTCTCCAGTGAGATCTCGGACAATACGATGGAGGGTTTTTGTGTCATTTCTGCTTGCAGCTGCTTGTGCCTCTTGTCCCTTCTGCTCAATCCAGTCCCGTTTATCTCGCCCACAGCTTCTCTTTACTTTCAGATCTGCTTCCCTATAGGCTTCTTCCGCTAGGCTGCGATCCTGTGTTTCATTTTTCTAATCTCGTCTACGTTTGGCCTCTTTCCTCTCATCTATCAATTTCCATGTTCTGTCTTGTATCCACCGTTCCTTGTATGAACCTCGCCTCCTTCCGATAACTTTTTCCGCGCACCCAATAGTGGTATCTTTGAAGTTGGCCCACTCTTCTTCAAGGGTCAATATATCTGCAAGAGCCTCAAAGAGGTTCGTTAGTTTCTCTACATTAAATGGGCGGGGTCGTGTGGCTCGTTTTGGTAGGCGTTTCGGAGCTTTCATTTGCCACTGACAAGGTAGTGGTCTGAGCCGATATCCGCTCCTCTGCGGGTCCGCACGTCTAACAGAGATGACCTCCATCGTTTGGAGATGCAAATGTAATCTATCTCGTTGAAGGTTTCTCCATTTGGTGATCGCCATGTTTTTTTGTATATTTGTTTGTGCCTAAAATATGTGTTTCCAATTGAAAGGCTGTTGGATGCACATTGAGAAATCAATCGCTCGCCATTATCACTGATGTTTTCTGCAGAGCCATATGGTCCCATTACATATTCAAAGCCAGTTCGGTTGGGATTGATTTTGGCGTTAAAGACTCCCATCATTAGAATTAGGTCGTGAGTAGGTGTTTCATCAAGAGTGTTTTGTAGTTGGTTATAGAAATTATCTTTGATGGTATCTTCTGCATCCTCTGTAGGGGCATATGCTTGGATGGTAGTGACTTTGATTTGCTTTGTTTGGAGTCGAGCTGTAATGATGCGGTCACTGACCGGCTTCCAAGCAATTAGCGCTGAAGCTGCTATTTTAGACATGATGATTCCTACACCACCAATGTGCTCCTTATTATGTCTTGCCATCATTGATTATTTGTCCACTTGATGTCCACCGCATCTCGCAGATCCCAAGGATGTCCAGCCGGTAAGAGTCAAACTCTCTTAAAAGTTGGGCCAGTTTACCGCATTGATTCAGGGTTCTTACATTCCACGTGCCTATAAGAGTCGGTTTCCTTGCGTTGAAATGGTTATCATGTATCGGATATTGGACTTCCAGTTGGCTTTGATCCAACACCGTCATCAGGGTTTGGCCGCCCTCGCCGCATGTATAGTTTTCATTATGTGTCAAGTTTGCCGTTTCTGTAGCAATAGTGGTTTTACAGGGTGGGGTCGCTAGCCCCACGCCAAACCCTCCTCCTTTTTCACCCGGGCTTGGGACCGGCAGATGGCGGAGTTACCAGATAGTAAACCGGATAGTAAAAGCTACACCTGTATTTCTATTAATATTGTTATGCGCCTCCGAGCTAAGTCTTTTCCAGATACGCCAAACGGAGGTAACACTTAAATATCGAAACAACACAGAGGGCGCAAGGCAAACAATATAAAGGTAGTCGACGCTGATAAACGATGACCAACAAGAACTTTAAACTAAATCTCCATGTTAATAAAAAATATACCAATATTCATAAAGTGGACATGAATCAATAATGTCAGTTCTGAAATACATTAACGTTTTTGTTTCAAATAAAATAATTTGTTTTTTAAACTATAAAACTATGACTATGCACCAAATATTTTTTAGTACAAAGACGGGGCGTGTTAATCTAAATAGAAATGAAAATCTGCAATATAAATTCGCATTACATACGTAGCAGCGATGTCTGGCACATTTTAAAAGCTTGTCTTGACCTTTGAGTGGTCTAGTAAACATGGAATATTCCTTAACTACGTCACGCTGATAATCTGTCTAGATGTGCGGGTATATCTCCAGAGGTAGAGATGAGCTACCCCCACCTCCTTTTGTTTGTTTAGTCCATAACATTGAGTTCACAGATAGGCAGCTGACCACATTAAGCCAGATGTCAACGAGGTCACATCTTATGAGGGAACTGAGTTTGTTTAATTAGGGGCCATATCTCTATAAGGTTAATCTGGTATGAGTTTGTTTATTATGAGATAGGTTGTCAATCTAGGGTCTGGACCACAAGTCACACCTTTTATACTATTGGCCGGGTAATAAGTTTGTTTACTTTGAGTTAAGTCTCAATTAGGAGGCTGGACTACAAGCCAAACAGACGCTGACCAGGGTTATCTTTAAAGGGAGGGCTCAAGAGACTCAACACCCCCAACTTCTTATTTGTTCAATCGATGACAATGTATTGATATACATTGACCATTCTTAAGCCAGAATGGATTAACGCTAATTGTTAAGACATATTGACACTGTCTAGAGGTCACTAGATGATGACACTCATTTTGTTTACTTGGAGAGAAATGTCAATTAGAGCGCTGAACTACAGGACACATCCCTACAAGTATTTTGTTAGACAAGCCACGGGTATAAAAGTGGCTTGTAAGGGCTATTAGTAAATTAGATAACAATAATAATGGCAGATAAAAAGTCATCACTTATATGGCGTTACTTTAGTGTCAAAACAATGGAACCTTTAAAGCAGTTTGCAATGCTTGTAAAATGGTAGTCACTGGTAAACCAGGCAAACCTAAAGACTTCTCATCCAGCACTATGATAAGTCATCTACGCTCGAAACACCCAGACTTATTCAATGATATGACTGCATTGAAATCAGCGGTTAATAATTCTGCATCAAGTAATATCTCTGCCTGTGCCAGTACGTCTATGAGCTCCAGTGATTCGTCAAGCCTCACACCAGTGGCGTACCTAAGGGGGGAGAATTTTAAAATCCCCCCGGGGGGGGGGCCAAATGGGTGTCCGAAATTTATTTGTAAATACATAAATTAATATATTTGATTGACTAATAGCGTCAACGGGTGTCTTTTTTTTTTCTCAACATTTATGGATTAAATTTATCACAAAGACTAAATCTAAGTCTATCAGTACGTTGACTTTGTTGACATTTTTTAAATATTTTTTTCCCACAGAGATCAAAGTTTGTTTCTAAGTTAGTTTTACATTTAAACTTTGTTGCCACGAATAAAACTGCATGATAATTGATATACAGCGAATTCCAGGTATCTTTATACCTTTACTAATAATAGATCTAAATGGCGAGTATTTTAATTTATAATCCATCGAAAAAGCAAAAGAAGGTAGTGGATACTATGGATTCCCTGTAATCAAAACAACCAGAAGAAAGAAAAGACTTGATGGGAAGTTGAGTTCTAATGTAGGACTGTCAATAGAACTACAATTCAAACGTGTTGCGACAGAAGTGCTGGACAGATTTTATTTGGAGATGAAGGGCAGATTCCAAAAGCTGGAAAGAAAATGGATACCTTTGGGTTTCTTCTTGAACCAAGACACATGTTAGATGAAGACACGCTTATGACAAACTGTGCTACTTTTCCTGTTTGTGTGATGAAATAAATGTCAAATCGCTTTTTCAATGATGTCATTGATGCACGAGCACTTTTCATCAACAAACCAGTAATACAATCACCAATAGACATATTGAGGAAACGGCCTTCATATGAGAATTACGTGTGCTCAAACTTTGCAACCTCCTCCGAATACCGCGAACTCAGGCTGCTTTCATTACGTCATGTGAGAGATCAATCTCAAATTCATCAAAAACTATCTGAGGAGCACAATGACGCAAGAAAGGCTTATCATAATGTCATTATTAAACTAATAAACAACGGTATTATTCATTAAAAGAGTCTTAATGATAATTTTTTGTTACGTTTACTGATATACTGAACCAATTTGATTTTGGGCTTATATATTTTTGGGTACATTATCTCATGTCATACGTCGAATGTCAAAATGCAAGGGGCCCCCAAAGAGGTCCTGCCTCGCACACAAGCAGCAACAAGGGATTAAAGAGGTCTTAGACAAAGCTAAATTGTGGGATATTAATAGTGATAATGCTAAAAGCATTCACTTGACCATAGCAAAGATGATTGCAACTGACATGGAACCTTACCAAGTAGTTGAGAAACCTGGATTTATTAAACTTGTAAAAGTATCCGATAAAAGATACACTGTACCTAGTCGCAAATATTTTACAGAACGCGTTATTCCAGATATCTACGACAATATTTCTTCAAAGCTTTGTGAAATGCTATCTAAAAGCATCGCTTTCTCACGGACACTTGGACAGCTGATAAAAATCACCGAATCATATTTTGCTTTAACTGCCCATTGGTTGAATGAGTCATTTGACCAAAGCAGCTATGTTTTGCATTGTACAAAATTTAATGGCCATCATACGGCTGCAAATTTGCTGTCAGCATTCGAAACATCACTTGAAAATTGGAACATACCTCGATAAAACTGTCATTTGGTTCTAAGTGACAATGCAGCAAACATCAGCAAATGCTTTCGTGTTGGTAAATTTGCAAGTGTTGGTTGCTTTGCACATACAATACAGCTTTGTGTACACGACGGTGTTTTGAGTCAGCAATGTGTAGTGGATATGATTAATGCAGCATGAAAAATAGTATGCCATTTTAAACATTCGTCCTCGGCAAAAACTTCAGTAAAACGAGCTGTTTAAGTCATGTAGGTATCCGGCTCCGGACGAATATCTAATTTTACTATCCGGACATATCCGGCTCCGGCCGGATATCAAAAAGTTTTATCCGGTGCACCCCTAATATATAGATTCTATATTAACAGAACCAGACATTCTCATAGATGGCAAGAAATTAGCAAATGTCAAAAAGTTTGTGTATCTCGGAAGCACCATATTAGCAAACGCCAACCTAGATGATGAGGTTGACTTCCGTGTTGCTCGTGCCAGTGCTGCTTTTGGCAGACAAGAACAAGTGTGGCAACGGCGAGGACTCACCATATCCACAAAACAACTACAGTGCTGTAGTTCTCCCGTCACTCCTATATGCGTCAGCCACACCAAAAAGCTAAATTCCTTCCATCTACGCTGTCTAAGGAGTATCCATAAGGTGCGTTGGTCCGACCATATACCAGACACAGAAATCTTAAAGCTGTCCAACATGAACAGTAACAATGTGACAGTAAAAAGGTCCTAACTTCGATGGGCGGGACATGTAGTCCGCAAGCCAGACAATCGCCTTCCCGAGTGACTTCTGTACATAGGGTTGTGTGCAGGAAAGCGCTCCCAAGGAGGCCAATACAAGCGCTACAAAGACCCTCTCAAGAGCTCCTTCAAGGAATACGATATCGACATTCACGGCAGGGAAGCACTAGCTCTCGATCTCTCCTCATGGCGAGAAGCTGTGAGTCTGGGAGTCTCAGGATTTGAAGCAAGAAGAGTGGTCAGGGCTAAAGAGCGCCGAACCAACAAAAAGAAGAGACAAGAAGCAGGCCTATCTGTAAGTGACATATGCGGCCGGCTTTTTTAAGCGAGCATTTGACTTTACAGCCATCTTCGAGTCCATAGGAAATGAGAAATGTGCTCATCTTCGACCACGAAGGAGGATATATATATATATCATGGGCGTAGCCAGGGGAACCCCAACCCCCCCCCCTTCCGAAATGAAATCCCTCCCTGCGGGGGAGGGGGGGGATCGGAATTTAGTGACTGATTTTTGCTTTGATTTTGTTTATTTTAGGTGAGATTTTAAGACTAAACTATCACTTGCCCTAGCACAGCAAAGGAAGTTTTGTATTTAAAACCCCCTACCAGGGGTTTTTGAGTTTAAAACCCCTACCAGGGGGTTTCGAGTTTAAAACCCCTACCAGGGGTCTTTTGAGTTTAAAACCTCCTACCAGGGGGTTCGAGTTTAAAAACCGCTACCAGGGGGGTTCGAGTTTAAAATTCCACACTTGTATAACACAAAACAAAAAAATGCAAACTACAAACCCCCAAATTTCACGAGCACAGTTAATGTAGATTTGGATTTTTAAACCCCCTCCAAAATTTACGATAAACCCCCTCTTGAATATAAAAAGAGAAAATTACACACTCAAAATTCTATGAGCGTAGCCAAAGGGGCTTTGAGTTAACCCCTACCTCCTCTTCAGTAGGATTTGAAGCTAAAAAATACATCTTCAATACCCGGTATAAAAAAAAAACGCTAATTACGCACTCAAAATATTATGAGCGTAGCTAAATGGATTTTGACTTAGTTTTGAGTTTAACCCCCCCCCCCCTCAGTGGGGTTTGAAGGTAAAAAATACCTCTTTAATATTAAAAACAAAGCAAATTATACACTTAACATGTTATGAGTGTATTCAAAGGGGTTTTGAGTTAAAACTCCCCTCGAGCGGGGTTTGAAGCTAAAAAAGACCTCTTCAATATAAAAAAAAAGAAAATTACAAACTCAGCAATCTATGAGCGTAGCCAAAGGAGTTTTGAGTTTAAACCCCCTCCAAGCGGGGTTTGAAGCTAAAAAAGACCTCTTCAATATAAAAAAAAAAGAAAATTACAAACTCAGAAATCTATGAGCGTAACCAAAGGGGTTTTGAGTTTAAACCTCCCTCAAGCGTGGTTTGAAGCTAAAAAATGCATCTTCAATGTAAGAAAAAAAGCAAATTACGACAAAATAAATTAGGCATAAGAAGAGTTGCGATGACATCCTAGTACAACTTGGCGCCACACATTCATGGAGGTCCTCAGAGCAGGTGGGAAGAGGCTTCAGACATTACCAGTGACAGATTTTTGTGGAAACACTTGACGGCAAATGCGCCGAACGGCGTGGGAGGGTGTAAGTCAGTAAGAATAGCACATTAAATTTTTGAAATAAAACTTTTTAATGCACTGTAGATACCTCAGAATATACATTTTGTTGGCTTTCAATACCAGAAATAGTGCTTGGCGGCGGGGCTCCGCCCCGCGCTGGGGCAGCTACTAGCGCTCCCCCAGACACCCTTGCTGGCAATGGCAAGGGGTCTACAATTTCCCCACTAACTCCAGAAGAACCTATTCTAGGGCACAATAAGCGTCTTCCGAAAGAGTGATGGGTCAGAATGTAATAAAGATTATGTACACACACACACATAGATACATATAAATATATTTTTTCGCGGGGGGGGGGGGCGAAAAAAATCCTCACCAAACCCCTCCCCCCCTCCCGAAAAAAAATCCTGGCTACGCCCATGATATATATATATATATATGCTGTACGCACGTTTATGCATAGGGTTAGGGTTTGGAAAACAATCGCCCCCCCTCCCCTTCCAAAGTTCTGGATCCGCTAGTGCTCCAACTGTGGTTTGAAACCGGCCCCCAATGTTATTGTTAAAGTACACCGCACTAGTGGCCTGCTTGTAGAGGTTACTTTTAATATGTTATTATTTATATTGTACTTTTCCATTGATGTTCAAAGTGCCCCCATGCCATAGTCTGTTGAGAGATTTCTTGACGATGTCAATAAAGACGTGAAAAAGATTGTGTTGGTGTTGAATTATTTTGCCTACAACCAGTGCTTTTTTTTTTTTTTGTATAAAAAAACAACAACAAAAAAAAGGTGCCGGTACTGAGTGATGGCCAAACTTTGAACGACTACTAAATGAATCAGAAACGTTCAAATACAAGAACAAGTAATATTTCCCCCCCCCCCCCCATTGAAAAAGGTGCCGTACGCCGTAGCGTAGAATCAACCATCTTTGTTCTAGGACACTACACAATATTTGTGTTTCTCAAATTAGAGCTGAATCTAAGTTATTCTAGGAATATTTTTTTATGAAACAACAGTTGACTTCCCTTAACTTGAAAACACATAAATCACATTCTATGAGTTACCGGAATCTCATACATAAAAAGTGAGACAACTGCTATACAGTATTATCACTAATGCTATTCATATTCAGAACTCCAATAATTTGAGATGCACTGTTGAACACATAAAATAAAAACAATCTTATTAACCTAAAATAAAAAAAAATGACTGTCTAAGACTACTCTTGTTGACTTGACCTACTTAACTACAGTGGACCTCATTCACCAATCGTAAACAAACAACATTTAGTCACGTGATCGTATTGATAAAACAATGGAGAAAAAAAACTGTCACGTAACGACCATCATGAATTAAACATGAGATCGTAAATTATATAGACGAGATAAAGCACCACGTTGCTAAATGTTGTTTGTTTACGATTGGTGAATGAGGTCCATTGACACCTGTCTTTGTGTTTTAAAGATTATACACTAAGTCGATGGTTCATAAAGAAATATCAAGACAGTATAAGGCTGCCCTAGTTGACAAAGTTGTTTGACCTACTTACATCTAGTTATAGTTGGTTTCAAAAGTAAAATGTGGACTTGGCATTTACACCTGTGTTGTATATATTTTCATAAAGAAAGCACTTGTCAAAAGAGACCTAGATTGCAATATTGTTAATAAATGAAAGCTTGAATAGACCTTTTCTTAATGACCTCTACTTTCTTACAGAAACTTGTAGTCAAAACCTTTTTTTTTAAAATAAAGAAGCATCCTTCTTGTACTCTAAAACAGACAAAATTACACATTAAAAATAAAACAACAAATTTGCCATAAAAAAATACAACAAATTTGCTATAAAAAAAAATACAACCCGTTTATTGCATAAAGTAAATCAAATGACAGTTTCACTTCAAACCATAAGAGCCTAGACATTATATTATTAATCATGCACAATTAAAAATAATTTTTGAAACTAATTTTGATTGTGAAACAAAAAAATTAACCCTTTGAACCCCAGGCTTATCATTTTATATGTACATAACTTATGTAGTTTTCATTTATATATACTTATATACAGATTATTCATAAAAAAAAAGGTAAAGTAATAACAGTATGTTTGTCAGACTGGTTTAAAAAGACCAAGTTCAGCAGGTTAAAAAAAACAACAACAAATGATCAGAAATAACAAACAACATAAATTTATAAAACATTCACCCTGAAACCACTCTTGGATCAAAATAGTGGTAAAAAAAGATTTTAACAAAAACATACTCAAATGTTTTGTACATAAATAATGTTAATTAATTCAATTCTGTACAATCTACTACATTAATGTCGAGCTATTTTACTTGATGTTCCTGAGTCATTACTTCCCCTGCGCCTCTTACGACTGTTACCAGATAGACTGTGGATAAGAAAAGCAATTCATGCATCTGTGACAGAATATTAAAATTTTCACTGGAATATAAACTGCAGAATGAACTTAAATTGGCTTGATATTTGTATGGAAATGGTAACAGCCAACTCAAGTTCAACAAGAATTTGTTTAATCTGTGTGTGTGTTGATAATGTAAATAAAAAAAATATATACATTTTTTGAAAAAAAAAACTCGTCTAAACTTGTACCAGTATTTAAGAGTACAGACTTTAAATGCTCAAAGTACCAATTGAATACAGACAATATTTCTGTTTACTGGTCAGGTGTCCTCAACCAAAATAACATCAAACATCAAGCTACTATAAATAACATAAAATTACACACCAATCTTGCAATGATACATGTATAGGATGGATCTCACTAGTTCTTAGGAACTGAAATAATGCTATCCTTCAAGGCTAAAGTTAATAGCCCACATTTTAAAAAAAATATCCATAGTTATATATAATTAATATTTAAATCATCCAAGATTTTAAAGCATCTTAGATGTATTGATATGTCTTACGTTTTTAATTACCAAACAGCTTAAAACTTGAAAGTTCAAAACACTTCAAATATAGGTAAGAGCATAAATCCGTGTATAAGAGTGTACTACTCACCAGGCCTTAAGCACATTGATTTGCTCTGGATAAAAGTCTGATGGTGATGGGTTCTCCACAAGATATGCAGGAATGTACTCTGCTTTTAAACAGTGAATTTCAGCTAACAGTAATTTCTCAATGTCTTGCTGGATTTTTTAAAAAAAGTTAAGACATAGAAATAAAAACTTTTCTCTTAGAAATGCTAAACAACAAAAGTCTATAGGAAATACTCAGAATAGATGATAATGTTGGATACCAGTATTTGATATTGCCCATGGAACATCATAAACCACTTAGACAAACATAATGTCCTTACTCCATACCAACATGGCTTTAGGAAATATAGATCATGTGAAACACATCTAATAGTTCAGGAACAAAAGTCAGATTATTTGCAGACGATTGCATAATATATAGAACAATAAAAATAACACAAGATACAGAAATTTAAAAAGAGAATTTGATGAATTACAGAAATGGGAATCAAATTGGAGCATGTCTTTCCACCCAGAAAAAATGTCAGTTATTAAGAGTAACAAAAAAACTAAAACAAATAAATTCCACTTATCTTATTCATGGTAAACTAGTAACACAGACTAAGAATGCAAAATACTTAGGTGTAATAATAAATGAAAAACTGTCATGGAATCCCCATACTGATATAAACTATCAAAAAATCAAACAAAGCAATAGGGTTCATTAAAAGAAATTTCTATAAATCAAAAAAGGAAATAAAACTAAAATGTTATTTAAGGTTGGTTACGCCAATAATAGAATATGTTTAGGACACCTCAACTCAAGAAAACATTAAGAAACTGGAACAGACACAAAAAAGAACAGTGAGATTCATAACAAACGAATAGTCACATTTGATTAGAGTAACACCATTAGTAAAATCACTAAATTTAGAAAGCCTTCAGGATAGAAGACTCAAAAGTAAAGTAGCAATTAAACATAAAACTCTGAACGATAATCTTCAAATACAAAAACAAAATCTAATAAAATACTCAGAAAGACACAAATATAAAGCCACATTCCTAAGGAGTTCTATATGCTAGGACAAATTTATACAAATGCTCCTTCTTCCCTAGCGGTATTAGAGCATGGAATGGGTCGCCTGAGCTAGCCAGGAAAACCAGTGACTTAGCAGAATTTAGGTCATTGGTTAACATGCATGACTAAATGCATCACACGTATGATGTAATATCATCTTTTTTTAAGTAAAGTCTGTATTGTATAAGATAAGAAAAAGGAACATTAAAATGAGTCAAAAATAGTAATTACAACCTGTAAGTACAATAATTTTTCCCCCCTATTTTTTATAAACCTCTGCTAGAATTATTTCATAAATTTGTACCTGATTTTTTTTAAAAATTAGATTATTATTATTATTATTATAGCTTTTATATAGCGCTACTTTCATGCTTATAGCATGCTCAGAGCGCTTTTGGTCCAATCTCATTTGTGGACCAGTGGTGGTGGGAGGGGGTATCTAGGAGTTGGTTTTCCGTGCTGCCGTTAGGCGCTCAGTAAACACAACTCTGCCCGAGTCGGGTGTCAAACCTCGAGCCCCCTTCTAGGTAGCCAAGCCAAGCTAAGTTCAAGCGCACTTGGCCTCTCGACCACGCTTCCCACTTTATTCAACATTTAAAGATAATTGAAACTTAGCAATTCCTAGTATCATTCTGAGAGCTTTGAAAATTGATTACCTCAGCTATCTTGACCTTGTTCAAATCTACAAACGCATGTGTTCCTTTTACATCTTCTGGGAATGGAGATCTATACAGAATAAAAGTCAAGATTCATTTTCACAAAAGTTAATGTCCATTTCATTGCATAATTATATAATAAAATACTCCTTTCAGACCTTGCCATTCAAGGGGCAGAAGATGTAAAGGTCATCCGTTTCCTTGGCCCACATTTAACGAGGGTGTTACGTGGCCAGCACAACAACCAACCACCTTTACTTTTGCCCAACTAATGTCAGGTACCCATTAGAACTGGGTGGACTCAGGGATGTCCTAAAAGATGTAAAATCCTAGTATTCAGCAGGATTCGAGCCCAGAAGCCCCAGGTTCAGAAGCAGAGCACTTTACTACTCAGCTACCAAGCCTTCTGCACAGTTATATATGTATAAGATATATATTGTGTTATATAATTAGGGGCACCATTGATAACATTTGTCTTTGTGTTGATTCTGTAACAATAAATGCTTGGCAGCACCCAGCTTACGAACATTCTATCAACCAATGTCAGATGTCCATTGGAGCTTTATAACCTCTGGGACATTCAAATATCAGTCAGCACAAAGATTCCAACTCATGACCATAAGGTTAAGAAACAAATTGCTTTAACATTCACACATTATGTTCCTATGAGAAATGTTGTGTACCTCAAAGAAGTGACAGTGGCACCCCCTGCTTCCAGCATACGTTTGAAATTATCTTCCTTCTTTCTGTCAAGACATAAAAAGACTTCCCAGCCATCAAATGCACCAGTATAGGAAGGATTTTTCTGAAAAATATGCAAAGATGTCATCAATAACTATAAACTATCTTTCTATCCACTGAAAAATGCTCCAATGTTTAAAAGATAATTTACAAGAAATAATGATCTGAAAAGCAATAAAACATGTTTTAAAAAATTACCCTTTTGCTGTCAGCAATGTTTTCCCTCCATTTATGAGCTGCAGCAGCCAGCTTACCACTTTGTTTGTCCATGCTTTTCATTAAAGCTAAAGTGTATTCAGACCCCCATTCATGTGGACTTTCCTGAGGAGAAACAGCAGAGTTTCTCTGTTTGCAAATGTATTGATGACAAGATACTCTAAAATAAACACATTGGCTAAAAGTAAAGACTAATTAGCTTGCTTATTTCACATTGTCAAAACATCATCCAAAATATAGTTAACAATGATCGCTTTTAATGTGTGGTAGGTAGTAAATCACTCCAGCATTAAAAATTGTATTAATTGCTAAACTATTCTAAATAAGATTAAAAAAAAAAAACTGCAAATACCTCTACAAACTTTCCTTCCTGTCTACAAGCTTCAAAATAAGATTTATGCAGCACCCATTTACCAGAAGCAATCGAGGATAAACATTTTTCATTCCTGGTTGGTTGAGCTTATTAGAATAAAGATATTAATTAGGCAAGGAGATATTTCCTATTGGGGTTAAAGGTAAGTCATGAAAACTATTGAATTCTGCAGTTATATATTTGTTTAGTCAACTATTTAACACACATACTAGATACCTAGTAAATGCATGCAGCTCTGTATAAGTTGGAAATCATTTTGTTTGCTATACAAATTCATTTTATTTATTTAGATGGTTTGGTTTAAATTTATTTTAAAGTTTGAAGATGTTTGACCAATAAAGATAAAGTTATTCTACTCTCTACATCTATAAGATGGCTGTCAAGCATTGTGGTGTTTCAGACAGCCATCACTGGATACAAAGAAACCCACCTGCTGTTAGCCTCTGATACTTACCAGTCAAGACAAAAATACAATAGTAAACTATATTTTATCATTTAATGATGTAATCAAAATGTACTTACAAACCACAAGATGTGTACAAGAGGAATGGAAGTGTGGAAACTCTAAAGTTTTCCCACCTAGCCGTTCAACAAGTGCTGAATAATCTAATCTCTCCTGTCAATCAATAGAGAAGACATATTAAGAATATAATAAATGCTGCTTCTTCAAAACAAATTATACTGTCCTTAGATTTGTTTTAAATGAAGGATGATTTTTTTTTCTTGGAAAAGAGAAATGTTATCAAGACATTTATTTTAATTTCAGACACAGCTTTTTTTTGGCCATATAAAAAAAATGTAATTAAAAAAATCAAGTCAATTATTAACGTATCCATTTGTGGGGTGTACTTGCCTCATTCTGTAAACCTGACATTATAAATACTGGAGCAAATTTCACTGAAGTCTTTGATTCACCAGGATCTGGGGTTATTAGTAGCTCAATAGGTTGGGGTGCCTGGACATGGATGGTTGGCTTTGGAATTGGAAATGCTGAGAAATAAAAACAAACGTGTTAAATTATAATGAAACAAAAAATGTATTTTAATTCCTCTTCACTAAATTTCTTCATATCAAAACTAAGCTCTTCAAATGATTTCAACATCTTACCAAGAGGTGGTGGTTCAGGAGTGGGGGATTTTGTATTTGCAAATTTGTTTTGGTTGCTTTCTTCAGTCTGTAAAAATATGAATTTTTTCGATTACAGATTTTCTATTAATAAAAAATTGTCAAACAAGACTGCAGAAACAAATAATCAAACTGTTTAAATTATTGTAAATGTCTAATTTAATTGATTTAAAGGAATTTGTGCTTATTGATGAACATAATTTTTAAGAGTTATGCAAGGAGCTGGGTAGGACATCTTGCTTAATATTATAAACATTTTACATGTAAATTTTGAGTGAGTCTGGTGTGAAGTTATCATATTTTGTTTGGTGTAATGCATAAATTGTAAGACAAATTTCCTTATGGATAATAAAGATTATTATCATTATTTCCAGAAAACATTTGGTGAGCATTCCATGGCCATCTTGCTGTTCCTAGTGTCCCTACATACTCACAGCTTATTTAACAATATTTTTTAGAGTTCTCACTGGACTATGAACAATGACTATGTTAATTATCTAAGGAGCTTAACCTTCTTTTAATAAGTTGATGGTTGAAACAAAGGTTGATGATTGAAGGGTGAAGAAACCTTAGATATCTTTAGAGAAGTGTTAACTGGGGCAGAGGACAGTTAGGATGGGACAGTAATGTGAAGTTTCAGTACTAGATATATAACTCCGCATGTTCAATATTCTCATTGTCACAAGAAATTGACAATTTTTTTGTATGGGGTGTTATACATGATCATGACGGAAAAGCCGATGAATACACTTCTATGGTATCTATCTTTTGTTGAACGTGGTGAAAATAAAGTCACATTTTTAACAGCACTTACTTTATACATTTTTTTTTCTAGCTGTGTTATTTCTACGGCTGCCAGGAGATAATCATCAGTATTTTGGCTTGGTTGACAGACTTGCTGAAGTTTTTCTGCTGACTTTTGCTGCTCCAACCTGTACAAAATGAAAATGCATTATCAAACTTTCATTTTTAACAAACGTTGAAATAATTTTAGCTATAACTTAGGTGAGTTATCAGTATAGAGATGTTAACATGAAACAGTCACACGAGCAGTTTCTAGGTTGCATACCTTGCTGTTGAATCATCCCATATTACTTCAAGACTTTGTGATGGCTCTTTAGAGGGGGCTGTAATTTGAATCAGATATAATAGTTTTTTTCTGTTTTATATAGTAATAAGATACATAGCACACACACACACAATAAATTACCTTTTAGATGAGAAAGTGACCTGCCTGATTTCATTAATGGACTACCTGATGAGCTGCCTTCACTTGTATTGCCACTAACTGAAAATATAGTAGAGATGTGGATTAATCAACCTTATAAACAGTATTTTCTTCAAAGCTCCATATCATAATGAAAGAAGCAACTTACAGTTCACAAGATTTCCTTTTTTTCTGGATCGACTGGAACTGGAATATATAATAATAAATACCAAAATGCTTATAATGAATAGAAAATTATTTCTTTTGTATTGGATGTTATAAATAAAATAAACAGTAGCTTTTTAAAATTTTATTTTATATTATAATAGCACTAAAAATCCCAAAATATACAGATCTATAATGTGTTAAAGTTAAAAAAATAATAATAATAAAACATAAAATAGCTCATAGAAAAGAAAAATGTTTATTATTATTTTTTATTATAGTAAATATCTTAAACAACTTTATTTTCAAATATTTTAGTGTAATTCACATAAATCTTAAATCTTAAAAGATAATACTGCAGGGTAATAAAGTTGTAATATTATAGAAAGCAACATACTTATAAGATGTTTATTGATATAGTACTGCTTACCTCAAAGCATTAGCTAATTTGAGACCCATTGTCTTTGCGAGAGTGTCTTTTATTTCTTGATGTTTATTTTTGTCCTTGGAAATAAAAACATGAACTAAATGTCTATAATACATAACACTATCAGAACAGGCTGCATCTCTAGACAGTAATTAATGTATCTATAAATTGTGATAGGTCAAACTATATTATCTATTCATAATTGTATCTAACTTGATTAGCCTTCCCTTTACTCTTTTCACCAATGTTATTGATTATTAAAAGAAAAAAAAGAAAATATAATTTCTATCGTTATTGTTATGTTATTGTATATCATATTTATTATCATATTTAATAGAGGAGTCAGTGCATGATGATTCATCAATATCATATGTAAATGTTAACAGGGGTAATTTTTTACTTAAGGTGCTATCCTTTGCCCAAATTTCTTTTAGTTTCCTTATAGTTATGTGTACTCAAAGTTTTCAAAATAAGGGTGGAAAGTAGCAGAGAATTGTATATATATATATATATATATATATATATCATCCAGGGCTTTATATTTTAAGTCTTTTATATAATTCTTAAAAATTATAATAGTTAAAACTAGTTTTACAAGCATATTAAGTGAAAACCATTTTCATATCAGTGATGACATTATAGAAGTTTTGAATGCTAGCTAGCTACATTAGATTGTGTACTAACAATGAGATGAAATCATCATTACATTTCTTTCAATAAATCATGGAGTATTTTTCTGGATAAAAACTTAATAAAATCACACAATCATTACCTCAGCATTTTCTCCATCTGTCAATGAACTATCCACTTTCTCTTCTGAATCATCAGCTGGGTTTCCTTCAATAGAAATAATTGGTTCTAGGGACTTCTCAGACACTAGTTCTCTGTTCAAAGTTAAAAGTGTTTTAATAACAACCTTTATTACATAGCTAATTCACTTAGCAGCAGTGATGCTGATATCAATTTGCCAAAACAAGCAAATATTTATAAAACTATAAAATAAAAAAAAATACTTTAGATACATAACAGCATTACTCCTCAATTTGACCGACATTGTACTCGTGAGTTATTTTCAATAGGTTTGTATAAAATGTAAAACATTTTACTGTTGTTTTCTTGTACATATAGGTTTAGAAAAACCCAAGTTTAAATCCAAGCTGGTCACATGTTGAAATTGTTTACATTATTAAGCCATATTAAACTGTTACTGGGACTTGCAACATGTGATCTAACATTTACTTGTCCCTATCCTCAACTTCTGACTCAACACAGAAAGCAAGACATAATAGGTTCTGCATTTTAAGTTCAGGTACGATAGCATTAAAGTGACTGAAATAATTTTAAAAAATAAAGATACAATTTGATGGTCACATGATACGTCTCCAAATAACTGTTGGCTATTGTACAAACATTTTCAAGAAAACCTCTTATATCTCAAAGGGAAACTTTACTGTCAATTTGGATTAACATTTTTATGTAATGCTGTTAAATGTATACAAATATTAGTCACCCCATCACTCTTTTTAGATATACAATAACACAAAAAAGTGTTAAGATAATTTTAGGTGAAACTTACTGATTATCTTTTGGTTGTTGAAATAATGCATTTTCTCCTGCCACATTCTCATTGTGTTCTGTACAGCTGACTTTCTGGAGATTCAAAATTGGCAATTTTTTATTGGATGCTCTTACTGGTGTTGATGTGGGCATAGCTTCTGAAGTATGTGAACTTTTTGTTGCATTTCTTGAGCTTCTTAAAGGTGTTAACTTTGCGGCAGGGGTCATTGCCTAATTGTAATACCAAAGCATTCAAAAAAATATATTTAAAAATTGGTAAATAATCTATACATAAGCTTTAAAATATATATTTATATAGATAAATCCTTATCAAAAACTTCTAATGAAGAAATAAATGAATTGTGATAATGATTACCAAAGAGTAGCTTGGATTAAAATTATGTGGATATAGGCTCTCATCAACTCTGGCATTCTGTTCTTTACACTTTGCATAAAAGGAAACAAAAAAAGTTGCAAGTATTAATTCATTTTCAAGTCTTTCAACTTATAAAATCTTTAATTAAACATATGAATAGCTACACTCAACAAAATCATGTGAATGCATCATTTCTTTTTCATGTTTGTTGGATTCATTCCGCTTCTTGTTTTCTAAATTCATATCATTGAAATGTTTCAAAAGATATTGGAAAAATAGTTTTTAACCTAGCAATGGTCTATGTTTGATAGTATTTGAGCTCGCATTCTTATTTTAAAAAAACAAAAAACATCATGAGTAATATAATGATGATAAGCCCATAAAATATAAAAAACTAGAATATTTTATGAAATTGTTAAATTGAAATAAAAACAACACACAAGAGTTTTTATGTTTAAAGGTGAATGAACAATACAAAATACTGTTTCATCTTAATAATATCTATTTGTTAATTTTTGGAATAATTTGAAAATCCACTTACAGCAAACAACCAGTAAGGTGAGACAATGATCTTTCCTTGTTCCCTCGCATTGCGAAACTCTTTGTTTGTGTCATTGGGCCTGCCCTTTACACAAAGAAACAAAAAATTATTTCCACTACTTGGTTTAAAATAAGAAAACATTAAAATCTATACCATAGAAATTTAGATATTGATTTTTATATACCTGAAATACAAAGTGTGTAACATTCTGACCCATTTGCCATGAGTAGTTTCCTCCTAGTTCAACCACAATGTTGTTATATTGTTCATGACTTCGACCCAACTTTTTGGCAACTGCTATGATCACTCCATGTAATGGTTGTACATCATGCTAAGTATAAAAAAAAGGGAGATATTAATAAAATTAATCTTTTTTAACTATAGTTCAACATAGCTAATGATTTAAAGCAAGTTTGCACTATAAAAGCTTTGTATTAATCTTCCAATTTTGTTAAACTAGTTGTTGTAATATTCCTATTGGATATGATAACCCTAAGATAAGGAAACCTAAGGTAAGAGAACAATCCTGTCTAATTGATAAATGACTATGCTTTAACTATTTTTTAGGCTTTGTACAATTTCTGTTGGCAAATAACTTCACATCACCCAGTGTAGCAATCAACAATTACATGTAAATGAGCTAACATTAGTCATCAATAGTTTTCTATAATCTTTTTTGATTTGTCCAAGATAGTGATACTCTAAAAATTTACTCCAATGAGCTATGCCAGTGAAAAAAAATGACACAAAGTTGAGGAAAGGGTATTTAAAACAATGCTTGTGCTGAGCTGAGACAGTATTATCTACCAAAAACTCACTTGAGATGGTGGTAGTTCCCCTTGATCGGCATCAGCAGCAGAACCATTCTGAGCAGTGGCCATTTGGGCTGCTCTAGAAATGTGTCTTTTAAATGTTTCCCCCCAAGGCTGAAAAAATAAAATTTAAACACATATAACCTTCTATAAAACTATTGTGAAAATATCAATAAATTAAATATGGTTATATAGATAAAAACAATTATAGCTTACAGTAGATTTATTTAAATCTTCAGTGGTTTCTGGAGAACTAAACACTCCCTGAAATAATAAAGATATTAAGCCAAGAAAGTTAAAACAACAATGAATATTGGTTTCAATTTATATTTAAGCCAAATAATAATAATAATGATAATAATATAAGAAAAACTGAGATAGAAAAACAAAGAAAATATGGGAACCTAGGCTTGGAGATAAAGCGTCTATGGAAATTGTCCAAAATAACAATACACCCCATTGTTATATCAACCAAGGGGATAATAACAACTGACCTCACAGACACCTTCCAGGCCCTTAACATTCCTAGGAACATATTCGTTTCCTGTCAGAGGGCGGTACTGCTGCAGACCTGCCACATCACCAGAAAATTCCTCAGTGGAAACTGGTAAAGGGACTACAATAATTTTGTTTCTCTTTAGCGAAACTCGACCCTGGCAGCGCCAGAGAATGACTACTCGTTCATTTCTAACATAATAATAATAAATGGTGGAAAATGAAGATGTTTGAACATTGTTTCCATCATAAATACCTGTCAAGAATTCTGGTTGTTATCTTACTAAGAAAGAGGTCATAATGCAACAATGTGATTAATCTTATAGCAATGTTGGATAGAAGTTTGTCAGGTGAACAACTCATGTTCTTTGATTGCAAGAACACAGACACCCCATAATGACAGGGATGACACAAGAGGGCAACATGCATGATTACCTTTGACTGGGACAATGCTAAGAGGTATGTGTCAAACAGAGAGCTTTGTAAAATGCTGGATTCCCAAAGTGATATATGCTGAGGAAAAGAGAACGATGCTGGCATAAGAAAAACGCCAGAGAAGAAAAGCAAGGCAAACGACACTAGCTCCAGCTGGAATAACCTGCCCAGTGTGCAGCCAACATTCCAGGCTAACATAGGTCTCACCAGCCTCATGAGGAAGCATAAAAGCCAGTGCAAAGCCCTCAGCCCCCTGGATGACAAAGTGGTCATCATCTAACCACGATGGACGAACTATATATATATATATATATATATATATATATTAATATATATATATATATATATATATATATATATATATGTAACAAAACCGAATTGCAAATTAACTATTAAAAAAAAAAAGACTTTGACTTTGTAACATAATATTTTTAATTATCTTACATCAATATTAAATTTTGGTTTGAATCCTGGTTTCATAAATGTGCCAGGTGTTTCTCCGCCTCCTTTAATCATTCCATAGGGAGTGGTAGCTGGGCTATCATTTAGGACATTGATACCCTGAAATAAAACCATTGTTAGTGAAGAAAATATATACATGTACTTTTAAAAAATTAACTACTGTACTTTTTAAAAAATTAACTACTCTGAACTCATTTATTAAATAAATAAATCAGTATTGAGAATTTACAAAGGAAGAGATACAAAACCTTCCACACATTCAATTCTTCCCTAGTGCCTTTTTCTAGGTCTAGGAACACCAACAAATATTCGATATGTTGCTAGTTCTTTAGGTATAGTTTAGGCAAATTAACTTCCATTAATATGAAAAAAAAAATTATTATTGGATATATATATGGCCTCCTTCACTATTCTTGGATGATGAAGTTGTAAATATCCTAATAGACTGCATTATTATATTGCAGACAAAGATCTAAGCCTGGGTAACTGTTGAGATTTTTTTAAAGTTACAATATTTTGTAATTAGTTTTATCTTACAATGAAAAAGAAAGATGTTTCAAATTCTCCATTTAATATTCTTTAATAAACATTAATTTGATACCATAGGTGTGTCTAGTTTTGTCAAAGTGACATTTTTCACACACACACACACAAACTTAGACAAATAATATGGTTCAAAGATTTAAGTGACTTACCCATTTCTGTCTCATGACACTAGCTGGTGTTTTTAAACAGCCTGCAGTTATATTATCTGTCTGGCTAGGGTGACATACAATCTTTCTTTGCTTGTCACTCTGCTGATTTGATGATTCGTTTTCCTTGGTTAATGCTGAAATTATTGGGTTGGTATCCTTTGGATGCCCAGACTCAGAACTTTCCCCTGAGGATGATGGTACTCTGTCTTTTGTCTATTTCCACAGAAGAAAGAGGATTGAATTTTATGAATCAGAATTAATTGAAATTTTTTTTTACGTTTAAAAAAGCTACAATTACTCAGTTGTAAACTACATCTTTTGCAAGTATGTGTTTTGTATGCTAATGGATTTAGATGTTACTTGTTACATAGTGTCACATTTTCAATACATGTTCTATTTTGTAGTAAAGTTTTTATCCAATATTATTAAGCATTATTCATTATGTTAGAGATATAACAATAACATGTATTAAAGAATATGGTAGTTTGATAATTGTAGAAAAAACACTACCATTAAAAGCAAAAAAAAAAAAAAAAAGCAAGAAACACATTGGACTCTACAGAAAAAATACCTGAACTAAATCATGCACAGAAAAATTTAGAGCAGACTGCTGTTCTATGTTGTCTTTATTGACTGCTTTCAGTTCAGCTTCTTCATTCCCAGCCTTTACTTCCTCCTCTTTCCTCTTCACAGCCACAGGTGTTGGTAATGTGGATGTGCTGGAGGTCTGCCTTTCCCTAGGATCAGTTTCAGAAGTAGAAGAACTGTTAATAGCCCCTGACTCGAGCTGTTGCTGGTAAAGAATTTCCACAGCAAATTCTTCCTCTGGAGCTTTGGTACCAGTCTCTATGCATTTTATCAGCCACCTGTGAAAGTAGTAATATTAGATTACAATTTTTTGTTGTTAAAATTATAAAGCAGATTTTCTCAACTTTTTTTTTCGTTCTTAAATACAACATTTTTTTATATGCACAGAATAGAAAGCAATTTCTATCATTTAATAAAGTTGTTTGCCATCAGCATGAATTCTGGTCCACATAGTTCCACTATGATGTGAGTATCTAAAGTAAAGAAATACTTATTGTTATATAGTGCTACTAGAGATATGAGTACCCAAAAAAAAATTACTTGTTTGAGTAAAAGTTGTAACCAAAATAAATTCTAATGCTCTTACTCTTTTCCTACAGCTGGAAGATTCCATTTCTTTGCTGCCAAATATTTTGACCCAATCGGTTGGTTAACTATAAGGTGAGTGTTCACCATTACAGTTTTAGTAGCCTTTCTAGACAATTTGTTCTGGCAGCTAAAGTAAAAAATGAACACAAAAAGGTTTTAGAAATACAATTATATGATTATTTTTAAGTACTTTTTTTCTTTTTATGTATGTGTACATAAAAATTATTGGAAAAGAAAAAATTTATTACTTTGCACCCAAGAAACTAGCAATATCAATGATCCAATTTCTCTCCACACCAGTGTATCCACTGAAATGTAAAGAGTTTTTAAAATATGTTTTATAAATTAACACAATCAATAGAAATATAAAATAGATGAGCTGTTTGTATAATAATAAATATGATTATTAAGGGCATTTTATTCACAAATTGTACGGTGTAAATATGTTTCTTTAAAAATAATTTCAAGATGTGATTTACAAAGAATTAATGGTGTAGTGTTGTTGTTTTTTTCATTTCAATGAACATTATATAAAATGTGTTTTTTTGTCCTGAAATTGTTGGTAAGCATCTTTATTTTTTTAACTGTGTCTGAGCTTAATGAAAATAGCCATTTTATACCACTAGATTTACTAATATTTTGGAGTAAATACTGTAGTAACTCCAGTGGCGGACTGAAAGGGTTAATGTGATACACATGACTCAGGCCAATGGGTCAACGGCTGTCGATAGACAAGGGACAGTACTGCTAGTTCATGCAAGTATGACCTGCGTTGTGGTCATGTGACTGAGAACCTTTAAAGACGAGATACAGTGTGAAAGAAAGGACAGTTGAGTCCAGGACAGCCACTAGCGGATCCAAAACTTTGGAGTGGGGGGGGGGCGATTTTTTTCCAAACCCTAACCCTAACGCCCATTAAACCCTAACCCTATGCATAAACATGCGTACATCGCGCGCGCGCACGCACAAACACACACACACACACAGAGACATACATACATATGGGAATAAAAAAAGCAGCATTTCTCAACCTTCGGCGAAAAACAAAACTGGGGCAGTGCCCAACACCAAAACGTTTTCTTGCATTCTTCACTGCAGAAACACATTCTCCTGACATCTACAGCTCATTATTCATAAATGGAGTTCGGAGCCAAGCCCCGACGCCAAAAGCATTTTCTTGCATATAAATTATATTAGTGACAGATTTTTTAAATTTTGTAATTTCTTAACTATAATACAAAAAGAAAAAGTACTGATTTGTCCGATAGGGGAAATGCAATTGCATATATCGTTCCTCCCACCTTGTACAACCCTTTTTCATTTAAATTTACTAATGATACAATTTGAGATTAGAGTTTGGTACGACATAATATACAATGGGTCAAATATCAATACATAGTTTATATTATATAGATATTCAATTAATTTTGTTCACAAACTATGATTTCTCCATAAAAAACGGACCGCCCCCTCCACTCAAAGGGTTTAGGTTGGAAGGGCAGTAGATGTATTCGCCCCCTTCCCCACCCAATCGGCTAATAGGGGAACGACAATACGACAATATATAAAGGTCGGTTAAAATATCAATAACAAGTAATAATCATATAGATATTTAATTGATTCTGTTAGCAAGCTGTGATTTCTACAAATAAATTGGACCACCACCCCCCCCAATCGAAAGTGTATGGGGGGCGGGATTGATACCATCGCCCCCTCCCGACCCCACCAAATCGGCCATCATACTAGGGGGGGGGGGGGCGAAATAATTTTAAAATAGGTTGAAATATAAATAATTAGTATATATTATTAACATAAATAATAAATTCGTATACAAATTTTGTGAATTCTATAATAAAATTCTTCCGCCACCCCCTGGGGGAGGGGGCGGGGGGTTTGGCCGAGTGGGGGAGGGATCGCCCCTACAGCGCCCCCCCTGGATCCGCCAGTGAGGACAGCAAGGCAGTAAGGACCCTGTGGTACCTTGGGAGTCCTCAAGAATGTAGCTGTACAAGCTAGAGAGACTTGTAGTGCTTATTAGGCAGTTCTGTTAAGTACAAGAAAGCAATTGAAGTTAGTGTAGCCAATTGTGTTGATATGGCTGTTGATGTATTTGTAATTAAACCACCACACTGTTTATTGAAACTCTTGTTGTCAAGTTCTTGTATTAGATGTGGTGTGTTTAGCAATGTTTACAGAAGGCCTGATAGTAGAAGATCGTAACAATACTTATATTTCATTTTATCTAAAATATAGTTTCTATTAAAACTATACAGATTTCATTTAATTAAAATGATAAAGATCAATGAACTTAGGTGTACCTGACAGTTATACAGAGCCCTTTGAGTGGCTCACTTTCTGGTAGTTCCATGGGTCTGTTCAGCCAATGACTGTCATAGGGTTTAAAAGTACCATTTTCAAGACAATACTCCTAAAACAAGAACAAGGGATAAAAATGATTCACAATAGAAAGCTTTTGTATCATCAGGTAGAATAACAATTTTGAAGTTTTGTTTATTTACAAATTTATGGTGATAGTTCTAAAAAAAAAAGGGACAGGTTTTAAAACTAAAAATCCTGTAAATGCTTATAACAACTTATGATTACCTTAAGCATCTTTGAAAGATAAAATCTCTAAACCCTTTGAGTTATGATTAGCAGTTATGAAAAAGAGCATGTTCTTTAGTTTAAGATGATTAGCCTTTAAAATAAAACAAATTGAAAGACTTTAAAATAAGGGTTTCAGTTTTGGTGCAAAGATGTTGCGGTCAAGCAAAAAGTCCATGGCCATTGCTTTGACAGTTTTTACTTTTGAAATAATAAGAAGAATAGTTCAAATATTTAAACTAATTCTTAGGTGAATTATTACTCATTTGGTGGTGGAGTCAAACTTTAGCCATTCATGTGTTTTGCTAATTATTATAAATATATAATTATTTTTCTTTCTTATAAAAATGTTAAAAAACTTTAAAGAGTATTTTCGCATATAAAGCATGTAATTGCAGAGTTATGGAAAGTTCTCTAAAATGCAGACAAAAATGATGTCTAGAAAAATATTAAAATTGAGCTAATGAAAAAGAAAACAATTACTACCAGCCAGAAATCAGTTAATATTTCAGAGACAGTAACATCTACAGGATGCCCACCCAGAGGAACTATTGCAATGTCCACAACTTGCCTTCTTTTATTGCCATCGATGACCTGACCTACAAGTTATGAAACAGTAGTTTGTAATTCTTTATTTATGCATACAAAAAAAAAACAGAAATATAAATTGCAAATAGTTTGTTTTGTCGCTCTTTTCCCCCCTGAATTAAAATAGCTACCAATTGTAATTTGATTTGGGTGAAAAAAAAAAAGAAAAGAAATCATCAATATTCATATATGTTGTAAAGGTGTCAATGGATTTACAGAGATGGGATACTAATGCTTGAGAAAATTTCTCAATAGAAATTATTTTGTATAAGATGGTTATTTATCTTTTCTATATAACTTTTTACAGCTTTGGTGTTTTGTGAATCTATTAATAATGATGAAAAAACTCTCAAACACAAAAATCCAGCTTTAAAGGCATATAAGTTATACAGATGGCAAAGTACATTTGCAGAAAATATAAAATTTATCTAGGTATTGTCTGTACTTTATCTAAGACTATTTAACTTATTTAAAGATAAAGCAAACATTTTTGAAAACGCTTACATACCATCATTTTCTATAATAATACTAGTTAACTTTGTAATTATTTCTTCTACAAAGCCAAGAATAATAAACTTCAAGTTATGAAAGATTCCTTTGTCTCCATCACTGATCAGGTCTGAAACAATTTTGAATGTTATAGTCAAACTAAGCATATTGTTGCAATGAGAATAATACTTGAATACTTGGCTATACATATCCACTTTTAAGAAATAGTTTGAAAACAAAAAATTGTATATGAAATGTCAGACATTTAAAATTACCATTAGGATCTTGAGTTAACGTGTCTTCATCAATTTTTTCTGCCAATATTATGGCAGATTGACCTCCATTCCCATCACCAAGTTTCTCAGTGCTTTCTTCTGGTTTGCTATTTGTAGGAACTGTGAAGATTAAGAAATAATCCTAACAATGATTTATAATTAAAAAATAATGATAATGATAAATGTTACAGCTAACTGGTAAATAATTGAAAAGTGCATTGTTGTTATTGTTTGTTTTTTTACCAGGAAAAGGGAATACATATACTTTTTATTTTAATAGCTAAAAATAATTTTAAAAATGTTTCGAAAATAAATCAACAATACTATAGTTCTAAGATATTTCCCACCTGGAACTGTAATAGCTATGTATAAATGGAGACTTTATCACAATTTGACACTGTCAAAAAACATCTTTTTGTTTACCTGCTGGTTCTAAATACTGACTCAGCAATTCAGCCATTTCTAAATCACTAGGAGCATCATGCTTGAAACTTGATCTATCCTGTGAATGAGTGTTTGCTTTGGCTTCTTTGGACATCCTCTTTTCCTCATCAGATTTTAGTTCTTTAGAAGGTCTGCCATTCAAAGGATTATTGATTTTATTTGATCTGAAATGAAACAATGTTCTACTTTAAAAGATAATCTCTTTTGAAAAACTTCTCACAAATCAAGCATAAGCATAGTGTCACGGATGAATGTGTGTATGTATGTATAATTTATTTTTACAATCTGCGCAAATGACCGAAGTGTGTTTTGTTGTCAGACAGAGACCAGCGTGTGTGATATGCAGTAAAGCTGATTTAAGTTTATGTGTTTGATCTAGTGGTTTATTTGTTTTATTTCGTTAACTACAACTGAACCAGGGACACCTAGACATATCAAGATCTAAGGTAGATTCTATTGAGTTATAATTATAAATAGAATAGGAAAGCTGTGACACATAGTGTTCAACATAGGGTAAAAGAAAATATTTGAGTCAAATGTGAATAATTCACTTATGTCAACATTTTTAAACAATGAAAAGAATAAAGCAGACAAATGAATAGACTTTCTAAAACAATAAGATTGTTTTGCTTTAAGAAAAAAAAAAGGATACTTGTTCCTAAAATAAAATAAACTAATAATTTCTCTTAAAGAAAACAAAAAGTATATTTAAAAAATAAGAAAAGAAAAAAAAAATTACTTTTCTTTCTCAGCTTGAGGATCAAAGTCACTGCAAATATACTTGTCTTCACTTACATGACTATTCTGAGCAAAGCAATCCATGAGCCAGTCTATAGTGACTACAAAAGGACTGAAAACAGAAAGAAGTTCATTAATAAGATTAAGATTTATATCCCAATATCCAATCATTTTTTTGTGTGCCAATTAAATAGTTTAAGAAATATCTTAACAAAAATGAATCATAAGAATACCAAATATGGGGAAAATTATTATTTTTTCTTTCCAAAACTTATTAAAATTATATTTTGTTAGAAGTTTTTGTGATTAATATTACTAAATAAATAAATTGTCCACATGTAACAGATTGGATGGTTGTCAAAAAAATAATGGCTTTGACTTCAAATCTTGATTGAGCCTAGATGTTTTCAATTTAAAATTTAACTGAGTACATTTTCTATTACTTATAGGTAACAAAATAAAACAGCCTTTCCACAAATTCCAATAATTCCAATAATAATAGGACCAGATTGGATAACAAAATAAAAAAAAAACAGATGCGACTCACCTTTCTTGTAATTTGAGAATCTGTTTTATTTCAGAAGAAACGAGATCGCCTACAATAACATGAGAAATACCCTCAGATATGTTCAAAGCTCTGTAATAGAAAGCAAAGTAAATAAAATGAAGTTTATTCTAGCAATGAAGCTAGTTGGGGTTTATTTGCAGGTTAAACATACTAAAAATTTGTTTCCCAGCTGTTGCTTATAAGTTGCGTGACCTAGATAAATAAAAAATTGAGCAAATTGCAATGCTTAACACAAAGTTTCTTAAAAAACATAAAGACTAAATAGCATTGACAGTAAAAGGGTTGGGTGTTACCAACAGGATAGTGTTAGCAACATGAATTAGCCTAAGCTTATGTCATTAATATCACTAAAAGAAATGCCTTTGTGGAATTACAATGTTCTTTTAATCTTAGAATACACATTGGACACGTATAAAAAATATAAAATGGCACACAAACCTCAACCCACCACCAGCAGAGATGATTTTTTTAGCTTTGTCTTCAACCGATGATTTCATGCCGCTTAAGTAGATCTGTTCAAATATGAGAAATGAACAATCTTGAGTTTTAATCACATTTATGAAAAGTTTAACAAAATGTGAAATAGTCATAAACAATTATACATTTATAGCACTAGGGCACTAGCTTTGCTTTGTTACATATGTTTCTAAACAACAACATGGTACATGAGGAAGTTGAATAAATCATTTGTTTAAATCAATGATTGTACCCTTTTATTGATCAATTTGAAAACTCTAATAATGATCATGGCCACATTTAAGTGACAGCCATCATAAAACTATAGTCAAAGGATGCAGACTGTGAAGCTATTTCAATGTCAAACATGACAAAGCATGTGCCTGTAGTCATGGGAAATATTGTTTCTTCCTTTAGACTTTTCCAGTCTTGCATCTCTTTACTTAGTGGTTTAAATTATCAATCCCCCCAAAAATGTGACAATTATAACTTTCACTCTTCAGTATACAATTTTTTTTTCGTATCTAGTTGAGTTACCCTGTAGATATCTTTTATTATAATTCTTTTGAGCAAACTACAAAACAATATATATTGATAAGATTTAATTTTCTTGTTAACTACTGTTGCCAACTTTTCTAACAGTTTATGTTCAATATAAATGCAATAACTTAATATAAAACCAGAATAATAATAATAATCTTTATGGTCCGAAAGGAAATTTGTCTTACAATTTGTGTATTACACCAAACAAAACATTATAACTAAACAAATGAACATCCAAAATACTTCCATCAAAGCAATATTAGAATTCAATTTGAAAGCACGAAATGCATGTCTCCACAGTGAAAGTGTCACAATTTAAGTCAAACTTTACAAATATTTTAACTGAATATCAAACAGTTATTGCTGAAAATACTGGAATACACTGGAACTCACCTTGCAACCATCCAGAAAAACATCAGCAGTAGGTAAAGTTGTGTTATCTCCAAAGCCAGTAACTACCAACCTAGTCTCAGCTATATTTGTTGCCTTGCCAGTGGTGGTGAACATACACGATAAGCGTGAGGATGTCATATTGGTTTCATCCACTCTAAGCATGCTTGAGTTTGGACCAGTGACAGATATGGCACTGATATCATTTATGTTTGGTCCTAAAACTAAGATTTAGTCAAATATTATTCATTAGAAAAACTGGGCAAAGGTGAAAATATTTGGTCTAAGAGCTAGTTGATAAATTAAGTATAAATAACTTGTGCAATTTTAAAGCAGTTTGGAGTTATCCATTAGACAAAAAGGACTGTTGCTATTGGATCCAACGTTGGGAGAATCTAAAGTAAAATTTATCCACCAAAAAAAAACATGTCTTTTATATTCCCTTTTTGAGACCTAAAAGTTTAAGGGTTAAGCAATGCAAAGTTTATTTGTAACTGTGACCAAGGGTCAAATAGGATGTCATGTGGACAGTTCAATTATAAACCATCCCAACATTTACTTTCCATTACTGAAGCGAGGCATAGATTTTAAGTTGAACTTAAGGACACCCTAAAATTCTAAATTAAATATAAATTCATGTTCTTTATCACAAAAATAGTTGTAACAATTATTTAATTAATACTTTTACCTGATATTCTTTCTGGTGTTGATGTATTCACTTTTTTACTAGCTGCTGTCACATTAAACTGATAGGCTTTAGGATCCAAATATTTCTGTTTCTCCAAACAATGTAATAGCCACTGTTCATTTACTATTCTAATTTGCCAATTCTTGGCAGCTTCAAACTTTGGACCTGATAGGAAACATATCAAAATAGAGTTTAACAATATTAAATTATTTATCATTATTCTTTACAATTTTACGTTCATAATTCCTTACATCTTACATATGATACAAATTTAGGTGAATTTAGTCTTAAAGATACATGAAAAAAAATGATTATCTTAAGACATTCTGTTATTTGTTTTTTTTTAAAAGAAACAACTTTTTAAAGTTTTTATTCATTAAATTTGTATTTCTATTGTTGTAATCTATAACATTTATTTAGCTGGGTTTTTTTTTTGTCAAAGTAATTGTAAAGTAATTTTATTTTATACAGAAAATGAAACAAAAATTAATAATAACCAATCAAACTTGAGAATAGCCTTGTGTTAAAAAACTATTAAGTGACAAATTTAATGTGCAAACCTTTGGGTTCTTTGACAATAAGGTGTGTACACTCATTCATCTGTAGTTCCCCACTATACTTGCCTCCTAAAAAATATATTGTGCTATGTAAATTATTATGCATTTAAATATCATTTGAAATCTGCAAGATTATTTTTTTTTATTTTATATGTACACATACATTGTAAAGATCAGAATACAATTAAAATTTATTGCATGTTGAACAAGACCTAAAAAAAACATACCATAACTTGTAATTAAGTTTCTCATTTTATTTTTTTCACCAACTGTAAAACCAGAGACTACTATCGTCAAACCAAGAAATGCAGGGCAAGAATACTTTGTGAACATATCATCTGTTGCAAATATATGCCTAAAAATGATGATAATATTCAGTTTAAATTTTATGTAAAACTAAAAAGTAATAAACATAAAAATTACTTTTTTTTAACTGACAGAAAGAATATTCCTAATACTTTATGTTTAAAATAGTTGAACGAGGTATTGTACCACACTATGTTACAGGAAATACCTAGTTTGAGAAACTTCCCAGACTTTAAAAACCCACTCTTTCACCATAATCTGTTTGCCATTTTCTGAAGCCACCTAAATTGAAAAATAAACAAAACAAAATATACAAATCTTTTTAAAAAAACAAACCTTCTCTAAAGGGGAAGAAATTTGCCCTTAAAATTATATTATCAATAATGTACAAGTTATTCCCCTTTTTTGGTAATAAAATAATTAATTATCAATAATTAATGGACCTCATTCACCAATCGTAAACAAACAATATTTAGTCATGTGATCATATTGATAAAACAACTAAATAAACTGTCACGTGACAGCCACTGTGTATTTAAATTAGATCGTAATTTGTATAGAAGAGATAGAGAACCACGTGGCAAAATGTTGTTTGTTTACAATTGGTGAATGAGATCAATTGACTAATTGGTTATTTTTTGAATTGATTCATGTTTTGTTAGGTCCAATAAACAATTGCTTAAAGTATCAACTTGATTGGAGAATGTGTGAGAGAGAAATATTGTTAACAATTATTTAAGGGGACTAAACCCAACAAATTTAGCCATGTATGTGAATTCTTGAAGGATTAGTTTCCTAGTTGATATCAAACAAAATAATTACCAGTAATTAATTGACTAATTAGTTACTTTTTTGTTTATTGATTCATGTCCTGTTTATGTCAATGAATAATTGTGCAAAGTTACAGCTTGATCTGAGAACAGGTGTGGGATAAATAACATGTACACTTTTTATCAGACAGACATACATACAGACAAGATAGACAGAACAGACAGACAGAGAGTGAATTGATATAAGCTTTGTAAAAAGAGAGCAAGTTCTAATATTATTAAAAACTTAACTAGCTCAGATCTTTTCATTTTAAATCCAAAATTAATGTAAAGTAAATGAACATTTTCTGAGATTAATACTGCCTTTAAAAAAAATGAAGTACCAAGTACTTGTTGCTTCCTACTTCTCCAGCTACTAGATGAGTGATGTCTGCAGTCAGATCACAGGACACTTCACCACCCATTAGCTGTGTCAGTTTCATCATTTCATCCTAGTGGAAAAGATATTACAAATCAAGTGGGATAGGGGTAAAATAAATAACAGAATTTTCCTTTATTTAGGAAGTTTTCTAAACCTAGAAGTGAGACACTTTATTAACTTTACAGGCACCATCTGAAAAGAGCTCATCACAACATTATAATATACACCATTGCCTTTGAGTTTGGAGATAAAGGAAGATTATATATTTCATGTAGCTGGGCACATTCAGCTGTGACCTACAGATTTTGTCACTCTTGACACAGATTACGATATCAACATTGTTTTAAAACTTGTCGACTAAGGTTTAACTCTCCCAGATACCTTCTTGTTGTAAGTTAGAAAAAAGATGAGAGAAAGGCAAAAGACATGGTGCCAAAACAACAACAAATCTCTAATTGGTTGGGACCACACGGATAGTCAAAAAGGTACTCATGGTATCATCTGCTTAAATGATTGTTTTATTTGTAATGTTCTTTACAGTGTCCTTTCATTACTTATGGTATCTTAAGGCTCAAATGATTAGAGGTACATAATGTGTGGAACTCAGACATCAGTATTCCTTTCAATAAATAAAATATGAATGTAAATGTTTCCTTAAGTCAAGAAGCACAATGAAATTTCTCAGATAATTCAAACCAGTCTCCCCAGAATGGGAAAGCGAGAATTGAGTTTACAAATTGTATAACAAATGCCAGGCTACTGGGTTATGGTTTGAAAAATAATTACCAAGAAAAAAGGGTTTACTTTCAACAACTAAAACCTGGTAATAAGAATTTGGCTTAAACAAAGACATCACATGAGCAACAGCTTCCAAGTAACAAGGGTATAATTTGTAAAATGATTGTCTAATAACAAGGATATGATCTAAGCATTAATAACCAACAATCTTCACTTTTGAGGCTGGACTTGTTTGTTTGTAAAATGTTTTACATGTTTCGGATGTTCCTTCAGAGTTGAAGATAGTTACTTCCTAGTCCAAACCTCCCGCAGGATGACAGGGGATGGGAGCGGGCAGGGTTTGAACCTGGGACCAGCGATAAATCTGAACGACAGTCCAGCGCGCAAACCGCACGACCAGGCAACCATCCCGACTTGAAACATACTTCTGTCCCAAGAGAAGACACACTTTCAAAATAATACACTTTGATTAAGAACCTTATGCTTGGAAAATTTAGTAATACTGATACTACTATATATATAATATCACAATAAATATGGATAATTACTCTGGTCTTCTTATCAACAGAGGTGCAGCACAACTTGACTCCCTTCATTGCCAGGTTATAAATGGGTTGTTTTCTATTTCTAGGTAGTTCCTGGGGATAAAAATATTTTTGAAACTTTTGATTTGTAAGTACTCTCTAAAAATCCCCAAAGCTACAAAAAAAATGTTAAGAAATTAGATAAAGAGCTTACCATTCCATGTAGTAAATTGGCGAGCAAGCAGCGAGGACCATAAATTCTTAAGATGGAAAAAATATACAGTTAAGGACAAGATATAGAATGATATTTATTTATTTATTAAAACAGCTAATTCTACTAGTTATAATAATTACTATGTTGTTTTTATACCTGTATCCTAAACTATATATGTGGTCAAAGCCTTTCCCCTCAAATGGATCAAAGATATAAATATGCTTTCCTTTATTAATGACTTTCAAACAATCATCTTGAGTAATCCATTCAGGCTTGAAATTAAACTCACTTTTATATAAAGTCTGAAATAGAGGTATTACTTTTATTATTATTTGGTTACTTGACAAAGCATCTTTAACATTCTATTGCTATCCAAGATATATTTATGATACCTCAAAAGCCTCCACAAGTGAAGAACTATTTTCTTCATTTTTGTCTGGCTTCACAAAGTAAATCTGGAAATTATCCTCCATGTTTGATTCAAAGTGTCAAACTGAATAAATGACTCTGTCCAAAATATAAATTGCCTCTACATTATATATAATATAATAATTCTATTACTAAGCCAATACATAAATATAGAGATAACTGTTGGTCAAGCATTTGTTTCTCTATTTTTAATATAAATCTATTTGACACTAAATAAAATACTGAGTTAATAAGTTTCAAAGATGTAGGTAAGTGAAATTGTATTCATCTACTTATATTGACATAACTGTAAAGCAAGCATAGACTTTTTAAAAAATTCCTTCATGAAAGAGTGGATTTCTACTTCTATTAACCATGAGCCACAAAAAATTTTTAAAATAAATCATGAGGGAATTGTTCTAGTTTGGTGATATACTCAGACTATTAATACTGACAAGAGTGCTGGATCTAGAGTTTAAAGATATGGTATAAAACATTCTAGTTTGGTGATACAGATCCAGTCTTTGATTAAACTTAATTGTTAAGGATGCTCATAATTGTCAGAAATCTATATAAAGTAAAGCTGCCTTATTGAAGAAGTTAAGCAGAATCACTGCGATTTTTTGCATTTGAATCGTTGTAGCTCTGTATTGGCTAAACCTAAAAAAAAATGAAAAAATCGATAAATTCGTCATCCATTGATCTATAAAATTAGATCCAAGTTTCAATACATATATAGTTAAAATAAAATCTAATGTCAAAGAGAGGTGGGGTAGGTATGCCAAAGTGTATCCCTCTTCAGACACATTTTTTTTCTCTGATATTGAACGTCTTGTATACCATATCAAACCAAATGTATTTTAAATATCTTTAATCATCTTATTCTTTCAATTCAGGTATTTTGTGGTCAATCAAGAGGTGAACTACCATATGCGAAAGAAAAGAAAAGACTAATTGCCATACACAGGTCACTGTGATAGTTCAGAATACTTAATATAAATTATTGGGGGGGGGGGGGGGGAAGAGAAGGTTATTAAATGTAACAAAAAATTACGTTTTTCAAAAAATGCGTTATTTGTTTAAAAAATGTTTATTAATCATGTATTTATAAATTTTGCTTGTGTGTTTTTGTCTTTTAGATACTAAAAATCTACAGATTACGATAATTTTTGCTTTGAACAATAAAGAAAACATTGCATAAAAATACATAAACAGTAAAAAAAGAAATTTTGTTTAATATTGTAACATTTTCTAAAATGGTATATATGTAAACCTTATCAAACATCATGTATACAAAGAATAGGTTTAATGGAAAGTATGGAAAGTGTAATATAAAAGTTCTCCTTTCAATCCTGAAGCCATATATATTGGTCTAGGTCTTGCTTGGTTAATTCACAATGGGGCTAAACAGTAGCCTTGGTACCAGAAGTCGAAGAACCCCCATTCATGCGTATGAGGTCAAAAAAAAACACTTTCATACCAGTATACTTCATCTCCTAGTAGAAAAACAATCTTGCAAAGGAATACAAAACTAAATGTGTTAAAAATTTGAAAAATGGATCATGGACAGTACTACCACAGTATTCCTGTAATAACCATCAAAATAAGATGCATTGATTGATAAAAAGTGGGGTGTTCATAAGCCAAGGCAGCTTTACTTTGGATGTTATAGCCATATACTATAGCCCGTATAGCTATAGCAGGCTATAGGTGTCTTGATCTAGTACTCAGTGCTTTTTTTTTTTGTAAAGGTATGGTGTACCGGCACCTTTTAAATTTCAATGTGGGGAAAAAAATATTACTTTTCTTGTATTCTAATTTTTTTTATTAATTTATTAGTGGTTAAAAGTTAGGCAATCCATCACTGAGTACTGGCACCAATTCTTTTACTTTTACAAAAAAAAAGCACTGCTAATACTACAAACTAAAAGCAGTAGTTAATAGTAATAGACTAACATATATCTATTTTAGTATTAGACCAGTTTAAATTAATAAAGAACTGGGGATTTAATTTTTCTAGATCTAGTAGTTAATCTACTCGATTAAATTGTTATGGTGACATCTACTCTAGTCTAAATAGATGATCATAGTCATAGATAGATCTATATTTTCTAATTATTGTTATTTTCGGAAGTGGCGCCTGCAATTGTACCAGATTTCGACGCATTTCACTTTCGAAAGATTTTTTTCTGCGATTAGAATCTGTATATATATCCGTAGTAAACTTCTATCCACGATATTTGTAAAAGAAAGGTGTAATCTAAAATTATTTAGATCTGCTATCAGTATCTGCTAGTTCTATGTAGAAGTCTATAGAATTTATCCTATTTCATTAAATTAAATATAAATCTAGATCTATTTATAGATCTTGAGATTTCCTTCGAAGTTTGCTTATTTAGGTCCTATTAGATCTAGATCTGTATTTTGTTTCGTTTCTTTGAATTCTCAGTAAAAAATTTTAATCGCTGTTGAACTTCCGATATTGAACTTCCTTTTTAGATTTTGTTTGAGTAAAGAGAAGCATAGAAAATGGTAAATATTTTTAAATCCTTTTTAATCTATCTTTAAAATCAATGTTTATGAAAATACTGTCATAATTTAGCAAACTATTACATTTCTACTTATTACCCACGTAAAATTAATATTTGTTTACCGACCCCTTTTTAAAAAAAAAGTAAATTGATATGCTAATATCTAGAACTAGTTGTAGATTCTAAGACTTTTTTTTAAATATAGTATTATATATCTAGATCTCAATTCTTCAATTTGTTATTGTTGTCATAGGCTGACGATGATTTGGCTGAAAAGAAGAAGAAGAGGACTTTCCGCAAGTTCACTTACAGAGGAGTGGATTTAGACCAACTTCTGGATATGTCCATGTATGTTTCATTGTTTGAAGACAATGAAGTTATGGCACTTATCATATGCAGAAAAGTTTAAGTTAACTAGATCTGCTGGTAATACACCAGTAAATTCATCTGTCTATTCTATGACTTAACTTCTTTAACAGTTCAAAACTTCTTTAACAGTTCAATACTTTTGTTTTAATTTAAGGTTTCTGTTTAGGTAGAGAATGTAATCTAGATTTAGTCATTGTAGTTGAGTAAAATGCATGTTCTGTTGTGTGGATAATCCCCTTAAGAATGCTAGCCCAAAACAAGCAAAAGCCAGGAATGCTTGGTAGGTTTGGGGCATAGTGATAATTAATCATTGATAAAAGTCTTGAGCTGCTTGTAACATGTATAGGGGATTAAGTTAGCTGATTTTTTTCCCTGAAGTAACCTCGCTTTTGGGTATCCAGTAGACTTTATTGTGTTGTAAACACTTGTATACAACACAAGCACATGCTTACCCACCAGTGTGTTTCTTGTACCACTTGAGTGAAGATTTTTGTGCTATATCAATTTCAAATTTCATTCACTTTTACATTTGATATGATGTAAAATGTCAGAAAATTTTGATACACTTGTCTATAGCTGCTACATTTCTTCTCTACCAATATACATTTAGTACTAATTACTATTGCATACCTTACTCTTGTGCAAATCAGAATGAGTTTATGCCATGACTTGATTCATCACTTTTGTTAGTTTCAAATATTGTAAACAAGCTTATTACAATGGCAGATTCAATAAATTCTCCTTCTGCCATCTTGTCCGCATATTTCGTGCCTTAGTCCTAGTTTGGGTGCTTCTATTTTATTACTTAAAAGGTTGTGGGGAAGAGAATAGAATCTGTTTGTAAATCTAGATTATTGGTATTCTAGATTTATTATAAATATTTCATTGCAGACTTTTAGGTCTAAGCTATTAAGACAAGTAACCTACTCTGATCAATGGTGCCATTTTTAGACAATTGTTTATGCCTGTCATGTGCCACATTCAGTTTATAGTACTTTACATGCACAATTAGACTTTAACCATTTCACCACTAAGCAGTTGCAAGAAACAATCTACCCCACCCCTAACAGAAGGGACATAACTCTGTATCAGCTATTTCAAAAAGTCAATTTTTTTGACCAAATTCACAGAAAAAACTAATAAAACCTAACAAAAACCTTTTTTTTATAATAGAAAAAAATGACCTATGGTTAAGCATCATAAGTCATAATGATGCCTACAGAGCTCAAAAACATTAAAATATCACATATTTAGTTGCCTTCCAATCTCCCGTTTGACTAGATCTAACATATTCAATACTGGATCGAGCATCAATTTTTTATTCATTTTCACTACTATCTGTCTTAAATGGTTCTAAATCACTTACCCCAATCATTATATCCATATTTTACAGCTTAAACATTAATATTCCCATTAAAATCATATTCTACTAAAGCCTAAACATGTTCCATTTTCTAGGCTAGCAAAAAAAAAAAACCCTTAATTTTCAAAAAATCATAAAAATTCATTCTAACATGCTGCAGATACAAAATAAACACCTAAAAATAGCATCACTATCGCTCTTCTAGGTCAGAGTTGGTAAAGGTATAAATAGTTATTTAAAAACTAGCAGTGCGCGCGTAAACGAAACAACCCAAAATCGTCGAATGCCGGCGACTCTAGTTGTCAAAGGGTTAAACATGCTTGGTTAGTCATCCTCTATAAGTCTATTTTATAAGTAAAGTTGGTAGATTTGATCTTTTCAAAATTTCACTGTAAATTCTTATCTAATAGACACAGATTGTGAAAAAAATGAAAATCAATAATAAACATGCACACTGTTAGTTACTTATGTAAACTATCAGTTAAAATTTAAACAACCAAGAACATTCTATTGACACTATTGTATGTTTTATATATATATGCCGGTATTATAACTATAACATCAATGGTAAAATAGGTCCATTCCGTTGTTAGCACAGAATTTAAAAAATCATTTATTTCTTTTAATCTGTAAATTTGTCAAATGTTAATGCATCTGGAGTTTAAAAGTTGTACATAAAATAGCACATGCTTACCCACCAGTGTGTAATTGATACCACTAGAGTGAAGATTTTTGTGCTAAATTATTTTCACATTTCATTCACACTCATGTCTAAGATGATCTGAGATGCCAGAAAATGCTGATACATTTTGTTTCCTCGTTCGTGTTACTTAAATCTTGTTATTGTGCATCCATTCACTTAATCTTATTTTCTTGTAGGGATCAGCTTGCTGATTTATTCAATGCCAGACAAAGGCGTCGTTTGAATCGCGGTCTGAAGCGTAAGCCTCTTGCTCTGATGAAGCGTTTGAGGAAAGCCAAGAAGGAAGCTGGACCTTTAGAAAAGCCAGAGGTGAGTTGTAAGTTTGATTACGGAGTTGTGTGGTAGAGTTTGATTACATGCTATTACCTACTTAGAATAAGATATGTTAACTTACTTATTAATGAAATATTTACTTGAGTGTACAAGACAATTATCTTGTTTTGTTTTTTTTAACTACAATATGAGCACATTTAATCCCCTGGTTAAAATATCTAGTTCTATTAGTGTAGTTGTTTCTCTCTTGTTGAAAACACCGGGAAAAAAAACATTTTTATTAACCTTCTCAGGTTGTAAAGACACATCTTCGTGATATGATCATTATTCCAGAAATGATTGGATCAATTGTTGGTGTTTACAACGGCAAAACTTTTAACCAAGTTGAAATCAAGGTATGCAACCTAATTAATTGTCTGGATTAATTAAGTTTGTAATAGTATCATATATATATGTTACTTTTATTTTTCACTTTTTCAGCCTGAGATGGTAGGCCATTACTTGGGAGAGTTTTCAATTACCTACAAACCTGTTAAGCATGGCAGACCTGGTATTGGTGCCACACATTCTTCCAGATTTATCCCTCTGAAATAAACTATGGATTAACCAGCCTCTTTTGTTTGTTTTTATTTACCCTTCAAACTCAATTATTTACAGATAAGGATTTTTTTTTCCAATATCCTTAAAGTTAGCCTTACCTGTTCAACTATAAGTTCCACAACCAATGGCACTGGAATTTACATCCTTTAATGAAAAGCAGATTTAGGAGGGCATATAAAATAGACCAGTGTAGAATATAAACTTAGTGATTGTACTAACCTCCCCTTAAGTATGTATTAAATTTATAACTTTGTAGTTTATTTCTGTGACCCATAGCTAACATTTTTCTGTAGCATTTACTTGCAAAGGCTACAATTCTCTCCACGTGTCGGACATTACAACCATATAGAAGTACAGAAGCTACTAGATCACTTTTTTTTTACTTGAAGGCTGATGATACTTTTCCATAGTTTGCTCATGGCTCCTGTATCCATTGTGCTATTAGAACATGGTATGTGTTGTCTTAATTGGTTAGGAAAAACATCTTAACATGCTTGGCTAGATATTATAGATACAATAAAACAAGATATTTTACAAAGTATATTAGAATAATATGAATGGGAATCAAAATTGAGCTAAAACAAAGTTCCGGTAGCTGTAGGTTACTTAGGCCTATTTGGTAGTGATATACAAGTCATAAAGTCCAGCATTACTTAAAGAATTTTTCCAAATCATACAATTGCATAAAATCCTCTTGAACCTTGTTAGGCAAATACGGGGACCCGCCCGACTCGATTAAAAACGAACATTCACTTATTATTATTATAGCGTTGTTAGTAAAATTACTAGATTTGGAGACCCTACAGCACAGAAGGCTAAATTAGCAATACGCTTTGTCTGTTAAAAAAGTTTGTAAATGTTATTTCTCCCATACCGGTACCCAATCTCTGATCAAGCTGAAATTTTTTTACCTGACAACAATCTTGAACAAGGGAAAGAAATTATACTTGACAGATGTGGTGGAATAAGTTCAATTAGTCCCTTTGAGAAACTTTTGAACCCTGAGTGAACATTTTTTTATGCGAAGACTGTAACATTGACCAAGATTCCCCCCTTCTCCCACTCCCTTTTTTTTTTCAACACTCTTTTGAACTGGTCCAGATAAGTGACAGGATCATAGCGCATTTGAGATATTGGGGAAAATATTTCTAATCGCACAGATGTATTAGTGTTTGTCTAGATCTTACAAATTTAATTATCGGTAGGCCTACATGGTTGATCCATAGTAAATGATACAATACCTAGCACGTATAAGTTTTTTATAGGATGTATTTTTCTTGTTTAGAGTTTTGTTATGTCTTGTAGAATAGAGATAATAATTTGGAAACGTACCGTAGGCTTAATACATTCTCTTTCTGAAAGAAAAAAAAAGGTTGAACTCGGTTTCGAATAATTGCATGTTCCCCACACTGCTAAAGTCGCCTCTGTGGCATCGGGCGGCTACAGGGATATGCCTATATAGATCCTACCCATTGTTTTATTTAGAAATGAGGAATAATTATTGATGACCTCTAAATCCATCTTAATTAGGTTCTCAAGCAGGAATAGAGAGGAACATTGGTGTTGCCGAGGGGGGGGGGGGCTGAAATTGCAATTTAAACCCCGTACACAAACCTCCGAAATAAACACCCCACTAAGAAAGGGATTTGAATTACCCACCCCAATAAATGTTGTTGGTATCCATAAGTAAAGTAAATGTGGTGGACTAAAGACCTGCAGCCATACGTAAACACATGGTGTAGAACCAGGCACAAACGGGAGTGGAGACGACGTAGGTCCAGTAACATACGGACACTACAGTGACAAGAGATGCCGGTAGAATGGACAGTGCCCACGTTGTTCTGCCTTTACGCGGACACAAGGGGGAAGGGTCACGTGGATATCTGGGTGGCCGGTGTGGCCTAAAAAAGTATCCACTCCACTACAGAGCCCCTAGCTTGAAACGACCCTTCTGCCTTGTATATTTCTGAAAACTGAAACAACTGTTTCTTGTCAGTATCTTCTGGAACGACAAACATCTTTCCAGTTTGTAACGTGCTGGTTCCCTCGGTCATACAGAGTGGTCTGTCTGGTTTCTCTTTGACACTAAAATCTTTCTCGATCCGTACTGCCTGGGAAGCTGTAGAAAGTGTGATAGGGAGTAGTGAGCGAAATCTTCTATGTGGCTGGTTCGAATGCTTGTAGTTTCTTTTTTGTCTATGTGTCCTCCGGACTCTGTTATACCTGTTCTTGTTTGGCTGCCCAGAGATAAAGTTCCTATTTCTCGATGCGGGGTATGTTTGAATTGAGTGACTTGCATCTGTAGTGGAAATTGCATCAACTTGTTGCTCACAGATTGAACCTCAGCCGTGAGTTGTGGTGGCTGACATTGACGCCCTACGTGTCCAGCCTCCCAGCAGTTGGTGCAGCCTGGTGATCCGTTATCAGTGTATGGGAAGAATCCTTTCTTTGTCCTTGTCCACACAAGACCCGGTGGTGCTGTTGGTCGATTTCTGTTTTGGTTGCTATGTTTCGTGTGTCTTTGTGTTGGTCTGCGTTGACTATGTGGTTGACTAGAGAGTGGGTTAGTTGAACTTGGCAGACTGTTATAGCCTGACCCCTTTATCTCTTCAAGTTGCTTCTCTAACTTGGCCAATTTCGCTAAGAGAACCTCAGACCACTGCTCTTGAGCTCGAGCTGCATCTTTGTTCTGGTTCTCCAACTTGAATGCATAGTTTCGTAGATCTTGAAAACTTATCTGAGGATGTTGCGCTATGAACCTAAACAGCTCTCTGCGAAGTTCTGGATCTTTTACTCCATAGGCATATTGGTCCCTCAATCTTTCCTCCTTGAAGCAATCTATTTCTTCTCTTTGTTCTTGCCTGATGGCCGTTGTGAACTCCTTAAATAGTCGGTGAGAAAATTCAAGCAGTGACTCACTTCTTCTCTGCTGCGACATCAGAAATGTAATCTCTGCCTCTCGTACCGGTATGATTACTTCAAAGACAGATGTAAGTGCATCAAGCAGAGCTTCTGGATCACTTCTGATATGAGGTGGCTGAAGATCTACCTCTACTCTAGCTGGACCACTTATGTTCGCAATGATGGTTGCTGTCATCTCTTGAGGCGAGAGGTAAGGCCAAAGATCCCATAGACCTCTTATTTCTCTGACGAAATCTTCAATTGAAACCTCAACATTTCTGCCATCCCCGCTGAACTGTCTCATTTTTCTAGCAGGTTCTATGATGTAGTGAGGGCGCTGACAGGCCAGCTTCAATGCCTCAAGTTCAGCTTGTAGTCGAGTCAACATCCCTTTAGTGACACGTTCCATTCCCTCCGGCTCTCCTCCACTGCACGTGGGACCCACGTCTCTCCCCTTCACTGAACTAGGTCCCACCATATTTCTCTCCATCTGGCTGCAGGTCTTAAGAAACTCTAACAATAATAACTAAATCTATCTCAACAGAAACAATTTTTTTAAGCTAAGTAAAATCACAATTAAGAAAATATAAGCAAATTATTTTAAAATATACTAAACTAAATCTAACTACTCAGAAACAAAAAGAAGAAAACAAAAAATAGAAAATATTTGAAGGTACAGAAACAGGAGAAACTAATTTCGGTTTTCAGGAAGCAGATTCTGAGACGTCTTCTGATCCCACAGTGTAGTCTCTCTTCCTGACCCCACTCGTGCTACCAAGTTTCTGTGGTGGGCTTGGCAAAGAACAAACTAAATGACAAGACGAAGGGAAGGCAACTCGTAGGCCGATTTCAATTTCTCTATTACACTAAAGACCTGCAGCCATACGTAAACACATGGTGTAGAACCAGGCACAAAAGGGAGTGGAGACGACGTAGGTCCAGTAACATACGGACACTACAGTGACAAGAGATGCCGGTAGAATGGACAGTGCCCACGTTGTTCTGCCTTTACGCGGACACAAGGGGGAAGAGTCACGTGGATATCTGGGTGGCCGGTGTGGCCTAAAAAAGTATCCACTCCGCTACATAAATTTACGAGAATTCAAGCAACAGTCGGAGAAAAAGTATAAGGCAAGTGAAGCAACCTACTGTCACGCAATTCCAGGAGGGGTGTAAGTCTTGGTTTACACCCCATCCCCTCAAATTTCGTGTACTGAGTTCCACAAGTAACCTACTTTTGTTATTAGTGTAGGCCTACTAGAATAAACAATTATGTCGCTGAATGATAATTTAATTACGGTACTACAGTACTATGCAGTTTGGCAACCTTCGATTCCCTGACAACTGTTTCATGAAATACATCTAGATTTTCAAGCTTACTTCGGGACAAGTGGGGTCCATAAGATTTAGCCTATAATATGTTGCCTATAGGTAAATTCAGCGCTGTGTCTGGTAGGCCTGGCTGAAGACTTTCCAAAGTACATCTTCGTTTGATGTGACCTGTTCAGCTTCAGTGGAAAAATATAGGCTATGTGCTTCCTGTGTAGGCTTCTCAAAGTTTACTGATGTCGCAGAACTGTCACATGAAACATCAGAAAGTAACGAAGCAACGACTAACACATTCTCATGGAATCTGTTTATTATACCTATAGGTCAAACAACGAACTACTTCAAAGGCTTTCTTAAATTCTGTAAGTTCAATAGAGCAAGAATCAGAGTTCTCATTTACAGATCTCAAATGGCAAAGCTGTAAGACCTATACACAGACTGTACAGAATCTGGAGGAAAAGCGAAGATAGATTTATATACGCCTATAGCTATTAGACAACAGATCTGAACAATTCCGCTAGTGTCAGTTTTCGATAGCACTAGGTCTACTATTGGTATGTCGGCACACAAATTTATTACCTACCGTACATCTTTACGAGAAAATACTTAGACATTTTCCCAAATTACATTTAATTCATCATGGTGTCTCTAAAAATTATTTTTAAAAAATATCGACTTCTACGGCGCTTTGATGACGTACCTATTTATATGGAAGACGCCGAAAACCCGTGATGTTCAAAAACAAAAATGGCGGAGTATTTCTCCATTCATATTTGTTTCAACCCATGATATAGCCATTCCGCGAAAGTGAAGGTACGACTGTACTTTTTTATTTTGTTACGTAAGAAATCTTCAGACCCGCTCCCCCTTGTAACAAATTTGTATTCCCCTATCCCCCCCCCCCTTTTTTTAGTCATTACATAATACCCGCACATTCCCTTTCCAAGATGTCCAACTACGTTAGAGCCACCACAGCATCCTCTCTAGAGCACACGCTTAGCGGCTTAGGCGTCAAGCCCAAGAGACTTTGATTTGGGATGGACAAAATTAAGTACCTAGTAATTTAATTTAATATTTTTATTAGTTGGCTCCAACTTTTTTTTTTTTTATCCACAACCCTCTTTTTTTTTTCAATATAAACTGATTCAAATGGAGTCTAATTGTATTTTCCATGTCTGTCACGTAAAAACTCCATCAGTGGCTTATTTCCATACATAGGCACTGTAGCTTTGTTTTGCATGTATACTTCATTCTCCAGCATTATATCCAATAATCCTGTTCTCAGTGTACTCCTGTTCTTTCAGGAAGTGATTGATCAACTTGTAGATATTGGGGTGATGACTGTCAACAGACAGCTGAAATGCATATGTCATCCCTCCACTGATTTATTGATCATGGTTGATTGTCTTGTACTGGAAATCTTGGAGTCAATGGTTTCATCTCTGGCAATCAATATAGTTGTCCTCCCAGTAATCATAAAAATTGGCTACAAGGCCTTCAACATCTGGCCAAGCATCATTTAGATCTTCTTCATCTAGATTGGAAATAGAAATTGGCTAATCCTGATACCCCAAAGCTTGCCCTTGTTGCAGCTTGAAAAAGGTTGAGGCCTCATCAAATAATCCTGCCCAAACTTATTGTACATATGAATAAGTTTGTACTATTTTGTCCGGAAATTTCAGCAGTGCTATTTTATCCATTCTATTTTATCGGTAATCTACGCAATATAGAATTCTAGACAAACACACAAAACAAAACAAAGAAAAAAAGGAATTTCTATTCTTTCAAATTTAATGAAGTCAATTTTAGTATTCATCATTGAAAAGGTACAGAATCTGTATTGGAATAATTATTAAAATGTATTGAGTTTCTACAAATAAATAATTGAAAGTGATTTTTAATAGTGACTAATGCCTTAAAACTTGTTTAAAGAATACCCATTTAGGGGGAAGGCACATGTTAGATTTACTATTACATACAAAAACATGCACAGAAATTTTTAGAGTCAGCTTTCCATTTGCTGCACTTAATGGCAGTTGAAGAGTTACAGAAGCTAATCCACTTGTAGCATTGTATAAGGAATCATCTAATCTGCCCTTTATCTTAGACTTGTCCAATGAACTCACAAAAGTGTCAGATTCTTCATCTTAAAAACAATGACAAAAAAAATTATACTATCAGATTGATTGATTATTATCTTTATCTTATGTATATTTTATGATTAATAAATTATAAGTAAATTAGAATTATTATTAGACAAAATAATGAATGACATTATGCTGAATCAGAACCTGGGTGCGGTCAACAATGATTGGTGAACAAGTAAGCGTTCATTGGCAGCTTGTCCATCGCGATGAGAAGCAATGCATCAGTAAAATTATTGACAGTTTCTGCAGCCACAGTCCACATTTGTAGTTTTTGTTTGATGAAATGTAAGCAGGCATGGGGAACATGTCAATTTCATGACACAAGCAATTACAGTGCACTTAATATTGCAATGACAATCTTATAATGTTGCAATTGTATTTGTTAGTTGATGTGATGTACATTGCCCTTAGGCTAATACTACTGCTGAATGAACGTATCTAAGATATAACATTTAAGATAATATACAGTAATGGTATAAAAAGTATTCATTGCTTACCCATCCCAGAAAGTAACCAAGTGTTAGGTGCTAGTGCATTCAGGTGTTCATCTTCTGAAAGTCCCAATGGCAGTCTTAGAGTAACACTTGTCATTTCATGTGTCAAAACAACATCTGGAAGGGAGATCAAATCACTTTCTGTTGTTTCACACACAGCAGAAGTTACATTCTTTTTTTCTTCTTCTTCTTCTTTAGCACTACTAAATATTATAGGCAGCTGATATAAAACAAATCAGAAGCAGCATTTTAAATTAAGATTTATCAGTAACTTTAAACATAAAAGCAATGCAATTGTAATACAACTTTAAAAAGTATGACTAATGTAAAAAAAATGTGTGCTCTTTATAAAAGCACTTCATTATGGTTGCATATCATTCTCATAAATAGTTACAGAGGTGAATTAACTTATTATGTGGACCTTCTTTGTATTGTGTTATCCTAATGTAGAAGCCAGTGGACTTAGACAGTAAATATTATACATGGTGCATTGGTAGCTTAAGTACTTAGTCTATCTTTAAGATAGTTGTACCTAACAGGGATGGTTACTAGTACCTGCCAAGTATCTAGGTTATGAAAATGTGAACACTTTACAATATGAATCACCATACATTCCATAAATTGATGAGACTTGATTGTAAATTCCAGTTAGCTTCAGATCAAATATAAAAAGTGCAAAATAACTTTTATTCTATCTAAATGGGAATCATTTGAATATACTGAAATCAAATGAACCTTTTCAGTCCTCAACATTATTTTAATTTTTAAATTCTTTATAAAGAATATTTATATCCTTAATATTAAAAATTAAATAAAGGAAAAGCACAGCAAACCTTAAAGATTGTGCCATCTTTGAGATCAATTACTTTGATGTCATGATTATTTGTGTCGGCTATGTAAATAAGTTTATCCTTGGCGTTGACACAGACACCTCCAGGCTCATTGAATTCACTCTTTTTGAAGTCACTTGCAAACAATGAAGAACCTGGCTGACCAGTGCCAGCTAAAGTTTCACACCTCAGGGTCTTGAAATCTACAGTCTTGATCTGTTTATTTGAATATTTAGTATAGAAGGTATCTTTTAAGAAACCAATATTGTCTTATCTTATAAATTACAAAAGAGAAGACAGTTAAGTCCTTACCATATCCATGTGTTAATCTAGTTGTGCATGTATTTAGAGACTTAAACTCTGCCAAGTCATTGGCTTTCCTGGCTGCTTCAGGCAGCCTGCTCCATGCTTTAATGACACCAGGGAAGAAGAAGCACTTGTATGAATTAGTTTTAGTATATGGAATAAGGAATGTGCTTTTATCTTTGTGTCTTTCTGGGTATTTTATTATGTTGTGTTTTTGTATTTGTAAGTAATGGTACAGTGTTACATGTATTATTGCTACTTAACTTTTTAGTCTGTTGTGATGAGGTGTCTCTATTTATTTTTTGATTTTACGAATTGTTATTTAAATCTCATGGCTCTATTTTGTGTGTAATCTGTTTCCTTTATATTTTCTTGAGTTGAAGATCCCAAACAGAAGACACATTTTCTGACATTGGTCTAACCAAGGTTAAATATCATTTACATTTCATGTTCATATTTGATTAGCAAAAATGTATTTATTAAATCTGAATACTTTGCTTCATTTTAAAAAATTTCATCAATATGGGGATTTCATGATAACATTTCATTTATTATAAGTCAATGGGGATGCTACTATTTCATAAGGTTATTTAGTAAGCCCACTATAACTTGTAGCCTTAGCTTTCAAAGATTTCTCAAGGACTAATTGACCTTTTGGGATATTTTACATATATTATGAATGTTCCAAGGTGCATTCATACCCAATGTGCATTTCAAAAAGTTCAGTATGACAATAATACAAAAACAAATAATCTCTGTCTCATAGACCAAGAGTTTTGATCTAAACAAATATATAATATATATATATATATATATATAGTAAATCACCAACCAACCTTATGGTTATATGAGTCTGCTATAATTAGTTGCTCATCAAGTACAGCAACACCAAGTGGATGTTGAAGCTTTGCAGTGATCCCAATTCCATCAGTATCACCAAAGGCAAATAAATTCTAATTTGTAACCAAAAATAATACTTTGTGCTGAATACAAACCAAATCATTAAAATCTTATAGAGAAATGGTAAGAACTTTCAAGTGTGCTTTTCTTATATAAAACTGTTTTAAACATAAATAAATAAGGGGGAGAACTCCACATTTACAGCCATATGTATATAAACCAATGCTGTAACATTTATTTCCCTTCTTCATTAACAAACAATACTAATTAACTAATTGGTTAATTTTTTTTTAATGATTCATACTTTTGTTATGAACAATGAATAACTGTGCAAAGTTTCACCTTGATCAGAGAAGAGGGAGAAATAACATGTTTAATATTGAAAGGGGAGATCAAGAAGGTGGTAAAGTCACAATTAGGTCAATATGAGGAAAATTGTTAAAACACTATTTTTTATGTTCCTCTTGATATTTGGTTCTTGTGGGCTATGAACTAAAATTTAGTGTTTCCAGTCTTAATTGACAATTTTCCGCTGTGCTATCTTAGGGATCTGGGGCAATTCTCCATAATTTACATTTCTGTCATTCTAAGAAGGGGGTCAAGTCCAAATAGACCAATGCAGTAGTTTGACAGGTAAATTATTTTCCTTTTGTTAACACAATTAAGTGAAAGAAGGTGGTCAGGTTTCATGCATAAAGTGGCTATGGCTGGACACAGCCCCCCAGCTGTACATTTGTCAATGGGACTATGTACACAATTCTACTCTTAAATACAATGGAAATCTGGTCAGGAGGTGCACAGAGCATTACAATTTGTAACTTCAATTTCTTAAAAATATGACTTAACCACCTTCTTGCACTAGTGCCTTCAATTTGTACCAGAAAGTCAGACAGAGTGAGTTGATATAAGTTTTGTTTAAAAAAAAAAAGGAAAGAGAACAGGCAGATTTAATCATGTTTTCATTTAAAAAGATAATTATAATTAAAATTTAATTGCAGATTTTTTTGTTCAGGTAATTATCTGAAATAATTGGACGTATTTTATGGCTACTTGTAGAATAGAACTTACAGTAGGATCTCTCTCTCCACCAACCATTCCACAAACTTTGCCATCAGATAGAGAGATATAACGCACTGAAGAGCTCTCACTGTCAGCAATATAAAGTTTCCCCTTAGAATCTTCCATAGACAAAGCTAAGCCTGAGGGCTGGGCAAAGCTAGCTTTATCTGGATAAGAATTATTTCTGTTTTCCTCTTGTCCTGAACCAGCAAAACACAGACATGTTCCAGCCACATAGGATCTGAATGATAATAACAAACAAAATATTTACAGTAAGTAATTTAAATTCTAGCATATGGATATTAAGATGAATAGTTATACTACTTTTTATTACATGTTAATCAATTTTGTACAGAAAAATCCAAAATCAAATCAATAGCTGATTGGAAGGTCAGAAAGAAAAAAAAATTGAAGGAAAAAAAAAGGTGGGGGGCCCTAAATTGAGAATATTTTAAGTAATGTTAATCAACAACTAATATCATCTGTAATGGGTGTCAGTAATGCAAAATGAAAAAGGTCAAATTAGAAGCATTAAGTGATGTCCGTACGACCAACACTTAAAAATGTTTTCTATGCCTGGAACAGTCTGTTAAAGATGATATACAACAGGATTCTCTAGGAATATGAGGTTGACAGCCCATTTAGCTAGAGGGGGACCGAATTTAAAATTTTAGATATGAATGGCTGTCATAATCAGTGAAATAGCCTGCATTTTTAGTACATCTATTTCAGCAGCCAATTCGATAAGATTTTATTTAGGTCTTAAAAGAGAACTACAGTATGGTACACTTTCATGAGGGTTACACAACAAGTGGTTCAAAGACAAAAGATTTGTTCCAGACAAATGGTTCAGTAGGCTGAGAGAGCTATGGCTAACCAAGAACTGGTTCATTGACACTTGGCTTAGCAAAAATTGTTGCCATGACAAATGGCTCAATGACATTTGGTTCACTGACAATGGGTTCATCATATACTGGTTCACAGGAGAGGGAAATTGTTATTGTATAGATCTTGTCTTAATAAATTTAATAGTGATAGTAATAAATATAGTTCATATATGCCAGTTTTGTTTTTTTGTAATTTTAAACATACATTTTAACTAGCATGATACATTTACCGGTACGCTTTCTTTTTTTTTACTCTCCCAAAATTCAGGATTTATAGAATGGCAAACTAATATGTTAAATCAAAATCTGACTGCATACTTTTCTAAAGTATGGAAGCACTACAAAACTAGCTCTGAGACATAGTTCAAAGAAACAATGTTAAAAAAATAGTCAAGAGCTTTGGGCTGAGAGTTCTAGTTCTGTAACAAATGTATTAGAAGAGAAACAAACTGTGATTTTATATAACAATACACTTGTGACAAGGCCGCTTGACCACCTAAACAAATACTGAATAATTTATACACATCATGTTTACTTTTCCTTTGTATTTTTTTACACACATCAAGCTATGCTCGCCTCTCCAATACACTGATGTACATTAATATGGTTTATATGTTTGCTTAATTTATATACAAATTTCATTACACCAGTATGGTCTATCACTCACTTAGACACTTGGTTTAACTCAGAATTTAAAAGCGCTAGACAGAATGGTACCTTTGAAGTAATAATATTTATAGGACAGGGAATCATTCTTGTAGGTTTCTATTAAAGGGGCAGGTATTCACTAACTAGTCATTAATGATTATCTACATGTCAACCTTAGTTGTTTTTTTCTCATGTTTAGACTTTGCCAGGTAAGTTTAAAAAGATATATTGGATTTATTTTGCAAATATCAACGACATAGTAATGTGTTTCACTTTTAACAATTCAGAAACTCAAATCAATAACTACTACTATTGTCTATCCTCTTGTGAATACATTTTGGTTAACCAATGATTGATAAACCAAATGTCAGTGTCATAGGTGGCATAGTATTTTCTTTAAAAAGAAAAGCACAGATTGTTCACCCCTCTACTGATACAAAAAAAAAAGTTGAAAAGTTATATTCCTTAATATTATTTATTTCATAAAGTTCTATGTACATACTTGCTGTACCAGATGGTATCATTTAAAAAATAAACCCAAATCTGATGTGAGCCTGCCATTGCAATAAACAGCAATGATGTAGTACCTTTAAAAAAAACATCAAAAAGATATTTTAAATCATAGTTTAAAAAAAAAAATCTTTCCTTTACAATACTTTCATTAATTTTATAAATGTTTCCCTAGAGATCTAGTGGCCTACATGTATTCTCTGTTTCTATGACCAAGGATAACTTCCTTGTGGCCAGTGCACAGCCTTCATTAAAATTTAAACTTGATTCAGAAGCAGTGTGTATATTATTAAGCCACCACAAGCATTAAGTTTCACTTCAAGGACTATCATAAACAGATAAGGTTCAGTTAACATATTTCTGTGAACAATGGTTACAGGTCTTCTGTGATCAGTCCTTTAACCAATGGCTATTAGTTTCCTCATCTAAGGCATGAATCTATTAGTGTATCCTTACAATTTCAGGTAAAAGTTGCAATACCTCATATTGTCAGCTGATTATTTTATATAATTATAACAAAGTAATATATACAAAGTTGTTTGAAAATAAAGTTTTCTTAACAATAAGAAGCTCTAAAGAATGTAAAATACATTTTAGTAAAAAATGTTAAGTTAAAAGTTATTTAAAAAAATAGAATCCTGAAAATGAATAGGAGATGGAGTTGTTTTTTAAATTGCTTCTTCAGTCTTATAGCATGCTAAGTGCGATTGACCCACTTTTGTAGAGATGTGAGGTGGTATCTGGGACCACAACTTGGCTTGAGTCAGGTTTCAAACTCGATCCACCTTAATAAATAGTCAATTGGTTTATGTAACATCTTGGTGTTATAGCACAGTTAGAGTTAGAAGACAACATTAAGAAATGGAGGAATTTTCAGGAGGATTCTAGTTGAGACTGAAGAGAACTCAAGTGGTCATGATTGCAAGTCTCACAGGTGAAGATGTTATAGATAATGTAAAGATGATAAACAGGTTAAAATGTTTAAACAAACTGACCATCTGGAGTATATCCAATCAAAACATCCCAAGGTGATGAAAGTGCCTGAGATTGAAACACATTTCCTCCAATTTTATCAGATCCTTGATGGCCTGTTCCAGATATAGTTTTTACTTCAAAACTTTCAAAGCTGATCTTTCTTATACAATGGTTTTCTGTGTCTGCTACAAAGATATTCTGAGAATCACAAGTAACACCTTGAGGGGATGAAAATTCTGCAATTTCCAATTGACCATCTTTCAATCCTTTATGTCCACTTCCAATTATATTCTGTTCATAGATTTTTAAAAAAAGAGATTATTTTAAATGATTAAAAAGATTTAAAATTCTAAATGATTACTTATTACTTAGTTTTTTATGTGTAAATCCCTTGAGGGTTTGTAAGGTGAGTGAAGTAGACTTAAAAGATTTTTGTAGACAGTGGTTTACAATTTACGAATGTAGCCAACACAATGATTAACAAGCTTTACTTTAGCTACTATACAAAACTCATTCAGTTGCCAGGTAGAATCAACAACATCAGAATATTTTTGAGCAAAAAACATTAGACCAGAATGTATGGCTCAAAATCTTTTAAAATCAGAAAATGTGGCTCAAAGTTATCATTTCATCCGAAAATATATGGCTCAGAAGCAAAATTTAGAACACTAAGACATTAGAAATCAAGCTACATACATATTATAAATACCATGATAAATACTTAGGTAGGTAACCTTAATTACTTTATTACAAAACCCTGTATAAGCATTATTCTTATTGATTTATTATCATTACTTTCATATATTCACTGGGATGAATTACTAAAATACTTAAAAGAAAAGAAGGTAAGTTTGTTGGTGTGTTTTTTAAAATCTAAATTGACATAAAACCATAACATCTACAATCAAAATAGAGCCTTAAGTAAGTTATACTTGAACCTGAACAATGCCATTAACATCAGTTACAATGATCCTGTGGTTTCCAGTATCAGCAATAACAAGCTGGTGTCTTTCAGGCCAATAGCAAATTTTTCCTGGGTACATCAGCTGTGAAAGTGTAGCTTCATTTTTTGACAGGCTGATGGGGAGATCACTAGGTTGGAGTTCAGAAGAGTAATATTGCGTGGCAACGTCTAGAAATAAAAGTAATTTGTCTCTATGACCTTCTCCAGCTATTGAGTGAATTATCTGACCTTTGGGCCCTAGAAATATTAAAGTAGGCCAACAAGACACAGCAAGTTCCTTTAAAAAAAAAGTTATTAGAACTATTAAAATACAATTTTATTAGCATTGATTGGATTAATACTTTTTATATAATCAAGCATATTTTTCTTTGTTAATTAGGGTAGTACTTTTAGTTCAAAACTTTAAATTAAAAAATATAAAAAAAACATAGTAAATTTTGTAAGAACAAATGCAGTATTATTAATTCAATTAAAACTATTCTTAACTTACTTGCCACAAGGTTGCATTTTTATCATTGACCACAGGGTGTTGGATGTTATATCGTAGTATAGCACTTAATATGTTAGACGTCACTCTTTCATTTAGAAATTTTGCTGAATGAACACCAACAATCACTACCCCTGCATCCAAGGGATACCTCTCTTCTATCAGCTTTAAATCTGGTAAAATGTGCATGCAGTTGATGCAGCAATAGGTGAAGAAATCCAAGACAACTATTTTCCCTTTCAAGTGGTCATACATTTTTAAAGGCTGAGAAACATTAAGCCACTCAAGGTCTGAAAAAAAATATTCATGACAATAAAGATAAATGACTATGATAATTGTGTGACTTTAAATCATAAAGACAAAAAAAATATTTTTAAAAATTACTTTTTAATTAATTTCAGTTAGCATCAAAATTATCAATAAGGTATTTTATGTACGTGAAAATTGGCCTAAAAAGATTGTTCCAATGCAAAACAAAAAAATAAAAAATTATGCTATGTTTTACAATTTATATTAAGGAATTTATACATTTTGTTTGTTAAATGTTTGACATGTTTTGGATGTGCTTTCCATGAGAAAGATAATCTCCTTCCTGGGAACAGTAACAGAAAGGGTTTGAATCCAGGACAATAGTGATGACCAAATGATAGTTCAGGCAACCATTTTATGAGCCTAATAAGCTTGAAAAAAATATTTTGTTTTAAAAAGTATTATAAGAATAATCATAGAAACCAAGTCAAATAAGGCAATAAAGAAAAATGAATTGACTAGTGCAGTGTTTCCCAAGCTGTGTTACGCGAAGCCTAAATAGTTGTTCCATGAACTACTGAAATAACTTACCAGTAATCTAACATGTGAATTAACCTCTCTAAAAAATAAGCAAAGTATTACTCAGAATGTGCAAAGTGTTATGTTAAAGGAAACACTGGACTAGAGAGTGTGGGGCATGGTGAAGACCCAATGTTTATTATATATTATTATATATTATTATATAAACAGATCAATGATAAATGATACTAATCAATGTCTTTCTAAGCATTGTTCCTAAAAATAAAAGCATGACTGAAGATGACACCAGATTATCTATATGACTTACCTGTCAGCTGCATACCCAGAAGAGGCCAGAAAAAAGGAAAGAGAGTAATAAGAGTAGAAAAACAAACTATGTGTGTACTGATACAACATGGCAGTAGGACATAGAAATACTAGGTAATAATAATTATCAGATTTCTCAGTTGAAGTTACTTTTTTTTGGAATAGTTTTGTGAGTTGCAGAACATTTTCTTCCAATATCAATAATCTGGCAATTTTTTTCCATTAGACAAGAGCTGGTAGTATGTATATATATATATATATATATACTCTATTCATTCATTTATATTTATAGTTTATATATATAAATAAATAAATATATTATATTATATATATATATAATATATAATCTATTTGTAGAAAGTGTAGAAACAGAGAGAAACAAATGTATAAATTAAATATTATAATTTAATAGAAATATGACATTTTCAGCTGCACGTATTCTCTCTCTCTCTCCTTTTCATTCCCATCCATGGACCCTCTTCTTGTTTTCATAGTTTTCATTCTTTTTTTTTTTCATGACTCCCCCCCCCCCCCCCCCCCCCCGGCCTATTTACTAGGTTGTGATACTATATGCTTAGTGTATACATTTACCTCACCGCCAGGGCATGGTCTCTGGCTTAGAAATAGCAGCCCGCACTTTTTCCATTCATTAATAAATTATGCTATCACGATCTAGGTCATGTTTATTCATTGAACAAATCATAGATTTATTAATCCCAATAAAATCTAATTACCATTTTGCCATGTTCAAGGAATAAGAATGAATTATATTCATTATTATTCACAGAACACCCCCTTTTTTTTGTATTTCCTTTAATAGCAAACAGCGTTAGTGTGATTGGAATGGCTTTCTGTAGATTAATAGAAGCTTAAATTTTGATATGACCTGGAGGCTATGATTAAACTGGCTCATAATCTAGCCCTCATCCCTTATATGGGTGTGAGTTGCAGGGGGAGGTTAAAACAATAGCTTACAAAAATTAAAAAAGTGATGCGTTCGGCGAATGCAAATGAGAATTTGATGATGTGTACAGAATATAAGAGCTTAAACTCTAGCTAGAACAATCTTATCTAGGTCTACTCTAGTGACACTTTTGTGACTCTAGACTCTATACCAGTGGTTCCCAAACTTTTTGTCTCGTAGACCCCTTGCCATGTTTTCTGGTTTTCGGTAGACCCCTATTAACTTATATTGCAAAGTAATTTAATGTGAATATTTTTTTCTATTAATTTTTGTTTTCGTCTTTGTAGATCTATGTTATTACTTTTATTACATAATTTATATTTAGTTATTGCTTAAAGTACAATTTAAGCTTGTTTGCATTTTAAATAAGTTTCACTATTAGATCTAATAGCTCAGTGTTTCTCAAACTGCGGCACTAGTGTGCGCTGAAGATTTGCAGATGTGCCGCGGGAGTTTTCAGAACGCCTTACGTGCAGCGTTACTGTAGGCCGCCTAAGCAGATGCACAGAAATTTTTGAATTGGTAACGATAATAATAAGCGATGCATTTCATGTAAATTTTGTTGGCGTATGCTAATAATAACAAATTATCAATAAGCCTTATTCATTGTTATCCATGGAGAAATACGTTAGCAAGAATGAAACTGCGAAAGCATTATATGAAAAGCAAGGAACCAAACAAAGGTACAAAGAAGATTACATCGGATATGGTTTCTTATCTTCTGGACCTGATGATTCTCCATTGCCATTCTGTCTGATCTGCAATGCAACTGTATCAAGTGAGGCGCTTGTTCCAAGCAAATTGAAGAGACACTTGGAAACAAAACATCCAGCTGTAAAAGCGCAACCGAAGGAATACTTCAAAAACATCAGGGCTCAACAAACTAAACAAGCTAAGAAACTTACAAACTACCTAAAGCTGCCAGAAAAAGGATTGGTTGCTCAGTTATTAGCAAAGCACAAGAAAGCACACACAGAGACTGACACTGTCATTGCACCAGCAAGAGTTGTTGAAACGAACTAGGTCCCGATGCCACCGAAATAGTTAAAAAGTTCCTTTGAGAAATGATACTATCTCGCGCAGAATTGAAGACTTATTGTCAGATTTACAAGATCAAATCTGCGAACACTTCGACGTGACTGACGATGAAGTGTCTCTGCTGTGTCCGTCTCTTTAAGTTGATGAATCCACTGATGTTAGCGGCAAAGCCCAGCAGCTAGCTTTTATTTGGTTCATAAAAGATGAAAAAGTGTCAACGAAACCTTATTTTGCAAAGACTTACCAACTACGACCATAGGCGAAGATATTTTCAATGTGGTAAACGAAGACATTTTCCTCTTCAAACTACAAAGTGGAGAAACTGTGTCAGTATTTGCACCAATGGCTGTCCTTCAAGGGATTTGTCACTCTTGTGCGTCAAGAAAATCCAAAAAGTATAAGTTGTTCACTGTATGATCCACAGAGAAGCTCTTGCCTTCAATTCTTTGCCGAAAGATTAGATGTCTGTTCTGGATCAAGTTATTGAAGTTGTAAACTTCATCAAATCTCGACTGCTTGCATCCCGACTTTTCTCTCAGCTCTGTGAAGCAATGAATTCAGACTACAAATGTCTCCTGTATCATACCAACGTTCGTTGGCTGTCCAGGGGGTAAAGTGTTAAAGCGTGTCGTCCAACTCAAGGCTGAGTTGATGTCATTCTTGGAGGCTGAAAAATAAAGACTTTTGATTTTCTATTCATGACGAGATCTGGTGGGTTAAGGTGACATTTCTCTCTGATTTATTTGACAAATTAAATTAATTGAATTTAAATCTTCAAGGATCATCACTGCATCCCCAAAACTGAAGTCATTTGGTGAAAAATTGTCTTTGTGGCAAAGTAAGATCTCAAAAGGAGTCTTCAACTGCTTTACTACTTACAATGAATGTGCTTCAACTAAAGAATTCACCCCCAAATTCTGGACACTTTGACACACCTGCAGTCAGCATTGCAGCATTACTTCCCAACAGTTAAAAGTCTTGAATATGGATGGGTCAGCTATCCATTTGGAAAGAATGAAGCTACAAATCTTACAAATGAAGAAGAAGAGCAGCTCATTGATTTGAAAAATGATGCAGTTCTTAAGTCAAATTTTGTGGAAAATAGAGTGAATATGTTTTGGATTTCAATCAACAAGTTATATCCTGCAATCAGTTTATATCTTCATGGTTTGTGAATTAGGATTTTCAGCACTGACTGAAATAAAGTCTAAGAAAAGAGAGAGACTTTTTACAATAGACGATGAAATGCGAGTTTGTTTATTGACTTTGAAGCCTCAATTAGATCGCATTTGCTCTCAAAAGCAGGCACACCTTTCACATTGAATGTAATACTTAAAAAAGGTAAAATAATTTTTCATTTTATTATAAAACAACTGTTGCACTTCGCGGTGTGCCGTGAAATTTTTGTAGTTTTTTTAGTGTGCCGGCAGACTAAAAAGTTTGAGAAACACTGTAATAGCTGTTAGAACAAAGACAAAATACAAACAGAAAAAGTTGGCAATTAACTTAAGGGAGATAATCTAATAACAAAAATGGTGTACTTTCAATGACAATATACGGTAATAAGAAATTAAACTTAAAAATATAGATTTTAAAAACTATTTCTCTCCAAAGAAATCAAATTACATATTTGTAGTCTTTATTTTTTTCTGCATATTCTTAAAATTAAAATATAATATAATAAGAGAAACCTGATTCTGTCTATCTAGTCACGTAAACTAATTTAATTTTAACTAATTAGACTAATTTTTTTATTTTAATATAATAATACCCAATAATGCAATAATTTATGAAAAATGACATTAACTAGGGAGCCGAAAATACCAGGAAGTGAAAAAGGAAAAAATGACCGATAAATTTGTGATTGCGTTTTTGACTTTTTTTTCACATAAGCCACACTTGCAAATTTATTACACTTTTGAATGAAATGTGAGAAGTTTTAAACTTGTGTTATCGATTACTTAAGACAATGACCTACATAAAGCTTAATTAATTTTTTTTTTAAAGTTATTTGTCATTTTTATATTTATTATAAAAAATACTCATTTTTTGTTTTTAGCAATACAGGGTCCAGGAAAATCATCAAACATTCATTTTTTTTTTCACGGTAGATATCATGTCTGGCTATAATTCTACCAAGTTTTATCGCGATTTATCCGTCGCAGCGCCCAAAAACTTGAAAATACGGTCATCATTGTGGGCTATTGGATTTTTACAGTTTTTGTGAATTTTGATAAGGAAATTTCGTCATCAATTTATAACCACTTGATGTCATGTAAAGCCTAATATTCTGGATATATTCAAATAGTTTTTGTGAATTAATCGTCGTCGCATTAATTTTAAAGCGCATTTGAAAAATAATTGTTTCAGACGATTTTGATCCCACTTTTTAAATATTTTGTTATTTTCTGCCATCACAACGCCGCCATTTTGTCCCCGACATTTCTTGTAGATCTAGACCCGATAATTTGTTTATTTCATCAATATTTACATTTTAAACAAGTAAAGTTCATAAATATAAATGAAATCAGATTTGTGAGCTAGAAATTCACTATGAATACTAAATCTACTATTAAATTTCTTATTTAATAAGTAGATTTATCCTCTTCGAAACTCAATTCCGAATTTTAACTTTTTGAGCGGGGGGTGTGTCTTGCTGGCTAAGTGGCCGAGCTGCTCTCATCACACTTTTTCCATGTCAACCTATGTTAAGCCAAAACGACACAAAAAAAATCATAACTTTCTAACTATTAAACATACAGTCATAATTTTTACATCGATGGACAGTTCTAATAAAGTACTTTAATGATTTACTAAGCAAAATTTTTTTTTTCAAAAAAAAATTTTTTTGTTCACCTCCCTACATTAACCTAAAACTTACCTGGAGTGAATTCAGGAACTTTAAAATTGATCTTATCCATTTTCTGTAAATGTGAAACAATTTTTTCACGGTTGTTAGATCTAGATTCATTTATGTTTAAAGTTTCTTCAAAATCAGCAATGATTCCAAGTAAATCAAATATCGATGTAGTCATCCTTGTTGAGTTGTCGTTGTGGATTAGATCTAGGATCTACTCTTGAATTCTAGATCTCGAATTATAATTATAGAATATGAATAATCTAGATCTTTTATTAATCTAGACTGTCTAGATCTATTTTCAAATTTTGTCTGTATTCGAGCTCTAGATCAGATTCTATCTATAGAATATAGATCCTAGATCTATCTAGATTGTCTAGATTCAAGTGAAACCCTTGCCTTGACTATTTCAGTAGATTTAAATTATGAATGAATTTGAATGAAAACAATGGAGAGATTACTCTAATGTGTACATTTTGCTTTGATGCATTACAGTTATCCACCCTTCATACGGGTGACTTAAATATTCTGCATTTATCGTCATCAAAGACTGTGTATCAGGCAGGGTGAAACTGAAATACAGATATTCAGTTAAATTCAGTGTCTGATTACAGGATGTTACATTTACAATCAAGTAATAACATTACATTGCTGTGAAAAGAAAGTTTCAACGAAAGTTAGGATCTGCTACCCAATGGCTTCAGGCCAGACCATTTTAGGCTTACCACCAGATACTGTACGTGTGAAATTGTTTAGAAAATGTCATTTTCTTCCTTTATCTAATTCTGACTAGTATTATTTACTATTAATTTAAAGTAGTATGACTCTGAGTATGACTCTGAGTATGACTTGTCTTGACTCAGTTGACTGTGATCAATTGAATTTATCAATTTATTTTATTTCGATCTATCATATAATATCTATTAATAATCTATGACTTTTTATTATTTTTTAAAATAGTAATTATAAGGTCTACATCTATTTTATTATATATTATAAATTGTAACATAAGATGATTATGTCTGACAATCTTATTTCAAAGATGAAATATCTAGATCTGCAAGCTGACAGAATAGTTTTTTTTTAATTTTATTTATTAAAGTGGGGTAACATAGGGGAAACGAAATTAAAGAAGTTTTCACATTTAGGAAGCTGTATTATTTTTATCTTTAAATACAATGAAAAAAAATATAAAAAAAATGCATGATTATCTGTTGATAGTTTTTTGCTTACTTATTTTGTTTTTCAACTTGAAGCAGAAGTTTTAATAACATATTTTTTTATACTGATCTGAAGTCATGAAGTGTTACTAGATGTATAAAAAAAGCAACAGAAGAAACATTTTTTACATTAATAGAGAATAATAAAATTAAACCATGATGATATGTTCTTACTTATTTATTTTTAAAACTGACATGCCTAGTGTAGCTGTCTGTCCACTAGCTAATCAGTGATGACAGTATTGGTGTCTTCAGATGCTTAATCTTTGCTTTTATTCATTTCTCTCCTGGACTTCTTGGAGAGACTTTTTTTAAAAACTAACAACTCTTTTTCTAGTAAAAAGCTAAGAGATTCCTTTTTTGTGAGTTATAGCCTTGCAAAAGTTTTTCATATTCCCAATAGTACTTTTATGACAATGTGTGTTTAGGATCACTCTTTAAAAAATATGCAATTCAGCAAACATGCCCCTTTTAATTAATTTAGTTTAAAATAAAGTGAACATCATTAGATATGATGCACATAATGTGCATAGCAGCCAAATATTTTGGGGTCCTTGAGAAAATGTATTAAATGTTCAAAATACCATTCTTCCTGAGACATTAAAAAATCTAAATTTCCTTTGCCTGTTAACTTTTACCTTTACCCAAGTTGTCTTTCAGAGAAAAACAATATTTCTGAATGATTAAAAGTGGAGTATGCATAGTACCAAATAGAATATAATTATGCAACAAACATCAAAATAAGGTATACAGATAATAATATGGTAAGGTATTTGCTTTGCATGACTCAGTACTGTGTATTCTCAATCTCAATCATACTTGTTTAAAATCTAGAGCATCCACAGAGAAATTGAAGACATAACAAAGCACATGGTACCCTTCTATAATATCTCTACATCATGCTTTATTTTTTGTACAAAACCAAATTGAACATGTTCATTTTAAACAATTTCCATTTCTGTTTCTATGTGATGGAAAGCATCATAGTTTAATTAAAGATGTGTGACTTTCTTTTTAGACCTCCCCTAAAAATTAGACGGTGCTTTATTTTTAGTCTGTTCACACTAAAAGTTAATGTGTGTATTATAAAAAAAAATATTTCTTTCATTGTCAGTGCTCTTAGGGTTGAAATTTGTGTAGAATTTTTATGAAATTTTGCAAGGCACTGTAAAGTTTCCTACTCCTTTCTTATTAAGTTCTCGGTTAGGGTGATGTTAGTTGGTTGATAAGTGTATATTGAGCACTTGCCTTGGACAGGTTGCTCTCTTCAATTTTTAAGAGATCTTGAGCTTTTATCAAGTATGTTCTTTTATGTTCTGCCAACATTTTCATTAACATTTTTTTTCAGATATCTTATCTGTATTGCAGGGGTGAAATTTGATTGTTAGAAAGTATTAGTGGGCAAGCACTTCAGTACTTGTTCTTATAGTTTCCTTCTGTTTATTTTTTTTTTTTTGCCACTTTCAGAATGAAGGTGTAACGAAATTGTTAAGAATCAAGGTTATTGAAGGTGTACATCTGGCTAAAAAAGATATATTTGGCGCTAGGTAAGGAACACATTTATTTTTAGTTGAAGACTAACCTAGCAAATATCTCCCATCTGTCTCAAGTTTTTCAGCTGCATGGGCAAAAGTTAAGGCACATCAAAAATGTTTTTAGATTTGAAGTCTCAAACGGTCAGTAGGAATGTAACCATAAGTAATGATCTCCCTCTCTTAATTTACAATAGGACATAGTTGGATATTTCTTCTATTTCCTTTTTTTTTTTTCAACAAGGATTTTTAAAAATTGTCTTCCCCCTTTTTTTTTCTGTAGTGATCCATATGTGAAATTATCATTGAATCATAAAGGAGTTCTTGTGGACACAAAACAAACTCATGTCGTTAAAAAGGTGAGTATTTTAAAAGTACATACAGCTTAATACAAATGGAAGGGATTTGGTTTTTTTTTAATTGGTAGGCTAAGCATTTTCTTTTCATAATAATAATAACATTCAAACATGGAATGATTTTAGACACGAGTATATCGTACAATATTTTAAAGTAATTATTTTTTTGTTATTTTTTTATTTTTATTTGGTGGGATCACATCATATTATTTTTTTGCACATAAACTACATCGTGCTGGTAGGCACTACAAAAAGATTAAATATATATACCTCTTTAACACACTTTGAGCATATTTAAATAAATCAGATCTTTTAAAACTTAAATAAGTTTAGTTTTCATTTGTTTTCAATGTACAAAGAAAAACAAAAATTGTTTGTTCTATTGTGACCTTAAAATGTTGGCATTGTGCCTATCATCATTTTACTAGTCAATCCATATGCTCTTGTTGGCAGCTGTGACTCACAATATATAAATAATTATTTTTTTATAACGTATGAATATATATATATATATTTCTATATATTTTATTTTTTTTAGACTCTAAATCCTAAGTGGGAAGATGAAGAGTTTATATTTAGAGTGAGTATTTGTTAGCATGAATACTTAGATATCTACCCTTTTTTCATTTTTTTTATTGAATGTAATTATGCACTTACCTGAAAATTAAAGTTTGAAAAATATTGTGAAAAAATGGATCAGAAGGTTTAACAGTTTAAGGTACCACCTACCAATATTGATTTATAAATTGTCTACACACAACTCTTACAACTGATATTTTTTTTTATTCTTTTTTATTAAGCAAGTAATTGTAGTAGAATGACTTAATTTTAACAGGTCAATCCAGAAAACAGCATAATTCTTTTAGAAGTCTTCGATTCCAATCGATTGGTATGTAAAAAACATTAATTTAAACAATTTATTATTGCTAATAGCTTCTAAATGCCAAAGTGTGTCTTTATAATTACTTTTTTTTTCAGACTCGTGATGACTTTTTGGGTTTAATTGAGCTTAATCTAAATCATATGTCAATAACAACTGAAAGGCCAGGGAGAGATATACCTCCAAAAAACTTTGTTCTCAGACCTCGAAGGTAATTGAAATATGTCCAAATATTAATTTTAAACTTTTGAATAAGTATTGGTATATTTTTTAAGCCTCTTGTCTCAGTTTTGGTAATACAAAACTCATAAGTTTTTTAAATGCCAAAAAAAAAAAATTTTCATTGTATGTATAGTATAAATAGTTACACTTTTTTTGGAGGGAAAAATCAGAATGTTTTGTGGGTATAGGATGTTTAAATTTTTCTTTTTTGTCGTTTGACAGCTCTCGCTCAAGAGTTAAAGGCCATTTATCTCTATATTTGGCTTATTTAGCTAGTGAAGATGAAAGAGATGGTGCAGATGACAGAGCATCTGGTATTACACCACAAGAGGTATGGAGTTAGAATGAAATTCTCAGATATTAAAAAGAAAAAGAAATGAATCATTGAGATGAGGGACAAAGTTGGTTAAAAGCATGGGAAAATGTAGGTAGAAAAGAGAGATTGATCAGTGACATGAGTTGGGGTGTGGCAGTAGGGGAAAATATATGGAAATGTAGAATGGGGAGATATAACCTGGTCAGCTCCTTGATGTCATAAAAAAAAAGTTAAGTAAAGTTCCCCTTTCAGACCTTGTGGTCTATAGGGCAGATTATGTAAAGGTCATCTGTTTCTGTGGCCTACGGTTAACATGTGTGTCATGTGGCCAGCACGACCAACCGCCTTTACTTTTCCCCAACTAACATTAGGTACCCATTAGAGCTGGGTGGACTCAGAGGCGCCCGAAGATCCTGAAGTTAAAAATCCCAGTCTTTACCAGGATTCAGACCCCGGTTCGGTAGCCAAGCGCTTTACCGCTCAGCCACCGCGCCTCCCCTTGATGTCATGCTAGTCATCAAAAGGATGTTAATATTTATTAAGACTTGCAAAGATCTCTTAAAGTTTTTTATTAGTGTCTTATTATGTATGATAAATGTCCACTAGTGGTTAATCTTATCAATATATTAGAAAGTTTACAATACTTCTACTTACAGGAACAATTTTTTTTAATGGCTCTACATTTATGAAACAGCATGTATTTTTATTTCATATTTAAGCAGCCTGGTTGGGAGCTGGTAGATCTTGATGGTGCTACATCTTCTGATGTCGGAGCCTCAGGGCCAACTGTGCAGGACCAGGAAAGCTTTTCTAACCAGAGGCAGCCTCTACCTCCTGGCTGGGAGCAGCATACTGATCCTTCTGGCAGACTTTATTATGTTAATCACACCACAAGAACCACACAGTGGAACCGACCAGTAGAGTGAGACTAACTCAACATTTACTAGACTACCAATTTTTACTAGTTGAATTTTATTTATACTGTAAAATAACTTACTGCTACAAATCCTTATGTTATTATATATTATGTATGTGTATTTTTTTCCCTAAAGATTGTTACCATTAGGTTGGGAAGAAAGAACTGATGCTAATGGCAGATTTTACTATGTAAATCACACCACACGGACGACACAGTGGGAAAGACCTACAGGGTACTTAATTTTTACTATAGTATTTTACTGACCAATCTTGGTTATTTTATGAAACAATCATTATATGTGTATTTTCTGACATTTATTTGTATGTTAATGTTCAATTTTTTTGACAGAGGCACAGACACACCTTCAGCAATAGATGTACAGCGTCAACGCAGCTTGGAAGCCCAACAGTTATACAGAAATCGTAGACATATCAGTCAGGATGATACACTTAGCCTTTCATCATCTGTCAGTGAAACCAACTTGCATGGAGAAGAGGAAAGAAGGGTATGTTCTATCCATATATTATTTATTGGTAGTATTAGTGGGTTTTTTTTTTAGTTATGGTCTCTTTGACTGTCACTACTTTTGTTTTCACACAAACATTGCAATGCATCAGCCATTGACAATGAGAATCAAAACAAATTTGCTTTATCTTAAAGAAATGCTAGGACAATGCTTGATGTGATACAAAAAAGCCAAAATATTTTCTTAATCTTAATTGCACTTAATCTAAAAACATTATTTAGTTTGAAATACTCATATGCGTTATGCTTTTTTTTTTTTTTTCATGCTTATTTTGTTGCTTTTTGAAACAGCGCTGAAAAATTAATCTTCTATTATAGTTGCAAATTTTTTTTTGAATTTCGTTGCACATTTTATCTTGCAATTATTGTTTAAGTTTGACACGGTTAAAATTATAAAAGTTTGTATGCTATATTAGGCTACTATTGCTTATTAAACAAAAGAATATATATTAATAGGCTTTAATTTTTTAAAATTGTTTTTGCATTATCTAATTATAATTTGGCTTATCCTATCTCTAAAGAAAATGTATCATTTGCTTTTTTAAAAAATTCATCTTAATTTTCATGTTTGAATATTGAAACTACAGCTATAGTAAACTGTGGTTGATTAGATTTCTTATTAGTATGTTTTTTGTTTTGTTACAATACAAAAATACATTTTTGTCTGAATGTGTTGTTCAAAACCACTCTTAGCTAGATTTTTTAAAGCTTAAATATTTTATTGTTTTGAATATTTTTTTACAGTATTTAATGGGTACTTATTTGTAATATATTAGTTGTTGTTGTTGTTTTTTTAAGCTATATTGAAAAATTCTCTATCATTTAATTAAAATATTTAATTTTTAAAATATAAAACAAAAAAATTAGCTGTACTTGGTCAAACCTTATTAATTTAAGAACTAATACATTTGCTTGTTATGTCTGAGTTTCTATTAAATTTGCTTGGTAAATGAGTTTCTATTAAATTTGCTTGTTATGTCTGAGTTTCTATTAAATTTGCGTGGCATGTCTGAATTTCTATTAAATTTCCATGATATGGCTGGGGTTCTATTAAATTTGCTTGGTATGTCTGAGTTTCTATTAAATTTGCTTGGTATGTCTAAGTTTCTATTAAATTTGCATGATGTAGCTGGGGGTTCTATTAAATTTGCATGGTATGGTTGAAGTCCAATGTAATTTAGTATTAAAAAACAAATAATTAGTTGGACCTTATGTTAGCTATAAATGAATATTCTTGGCACTTACATTATGTTGATTTGCATTGCACCATTATATAAATGTAGGCCTTCTCAAATGTGCCCCACTCTGCAGCACCATTTATTTGTAATTTTTAAGTTTGAAAGGTACATTTTTTAATTTTTTAGGTGTTAATAGCTGATACATCCTAAAGCTCTCAAGAGTTTGTTTTCCTAGCTTTTCCAATGGTTGGCACTTTTATGGATGGAGGATGTGCTCTAATTAGGTTTCCATTTCTGTAGCTCATCCATTTTGATTTGTAATAATGTATTCATATCTTAAGTATTTATTGTTGAAATATACAAGTTTATTTTTGTTTCTAGAATTTGTTATGCATAAGCTTTTAGAGTGTCAGTATTAGTTGCTAATTAGAAACTTCTGAGATAAATTATTGGTGTAGATTAAAAAAATTAAATGTAGTGCCTACGTGTCTATTTTTTTAAGGGGTAAAAATATCAAAATACTTTTGAAAGAAATAGGTGTGTGTCATTTGTATAATATGTATTAAAGCTATTCAAATCACATATTATGTAAATGCTTTGGAGTTAGAATTTTTTAAAATTAGGTTATTTATGCTGTTACAATATTTTTCATGTGCTGCCTAATCCATTATTTTTATGTCTGATTCAAAAACTAGTTAGTCATTTTCCTTTCTCTGATATTTAGATATCTTAATCTGGTTTAATGAGGCCTGATAAAGTATTGTGAATCATTGTAAAAACCTAGATGGAAAGTCTGGTTGACAGTTTCTTTCTCCTGTTATTTTTCTGGTTTAAGTATAGCAGTGTCTTGGTCTCTTTGTACCTAAAAAAAAAGTTTGGGATTTAATACCAACTTATAATGACTGGCATTTTTTATCTCATCAACTTGCACCCTTTTTTTAACATATTTCAGGTGTTCTTTCACAGTTGATGATTATTAAATCCTAGCCCCACATCCACAAGAGGAGCTTTGGCTTCAAGCAGGGTTTGAACAAGGGACCTTCTGGATGACAGTCCAGAGTGCATACCAAAGGCAGCCATCCCTTTATGTCTAACAAACAAAATAGTTACAATGATTTCTGACCATAAACATTTATTCTTCACTTTCCAACCTGATATACTAAAGTTTACAATTCGTTTGACCTGTACAAAACTATGTGCAGTAACAGTAAAAATAATCTCAGTACAATGATGTTTCATTGTTTATAATGGCTTTAGAGGGCTTGAGAAGCTTAATTTTCTCCTTTAAACTATCAGACTGATTCAATGTGATGAAATACAAAGATTCATTAATATTTTTAAGCAGTAAATAGCATCTTTTTTAGAAGCTTATTCTTACTTATGAATGGAATATTTTTCAGAGGAGGAGTATGCCTGCTTCTGTAAGTTAAAATTTAGATTTAAGTTTTATTTCTTTTTTCTGCTTTAGTTTTTTCAGTATTCAAAAAGCAACAAATAAGTTTCTAATTTTAATAATGCTAAATAAAATACACAAGCATCATATTTAAATTTTTCTGTGATTATCGTGTTGTTTACATTTTATTTAGCATATAACAAGTGAAGACCCAGATGAGGAACCACTTCCAGCAGGCTGGGCTATTGGTATAGCCCCCAATGGTAGAACATTTTTTATTGATCACAATACAAAAGCCACTAGCTGGGTAAGTATAGTTGGCTTGCAGCTACTCTTTAGTCTGTCTTGGATTCGATTTATGGGGTATGTGGGGTGTGAATAGGAATAGAATGGAGCTCTTTTTAATAACATATATGCTAATAATTTATAGGAGGACCCAAGAAAGTCATTACTTCAACGAGGAGGGTCTCTCAAAACTACAGAATCTCCTAGCCCATTATTCAAATCATCATCTGCTGAAGATCTGCTTCACCATCTTGGTCCATTACCAGTAAGTTGTTGGGGTTTTTTTTTTTTTTGGGGGGGGGGGTGCATTTTTTTTCTCCTTTTTATTTTTTGTTTAATTGCAATTCATTTTAAACACATTTTAATGTCATTCAAAATTTGTAATTTCTTTCTAGCCTGGTTGGGAAGAAAGAACTCATACAGATGGTAGAGTGTTTTTTATAGATCATAGTAAGTGAGATTTTTATTTTAATACCACATTTATTGAATATCTTATAATGGAGAAATAGGCAACTAATTTGGTAAATTAATATCACAAACATTCAAATAAAACTCAACCCCAGTATTATGTTCATGGGAATGATAGTTGACATAGCAGATGGGTTTGAGAGGGGTTTTGGTTTTTAATTTATCACTTATTCATCTGCTTCTTTTTGTTCTTCTACCAAAATTATAAGAAATTATATTTTATATAATAATTTTGTTCAATTATTGATATGATAGTTTTGTTTATCTGATATCACACATTTTCTTAATCATAGATAATAAAACTACACAGTGGGAAGACCCTCGTTTACAAAAAATTGGTGGCCCAGTAAGTACTGTTATGAATGTAACAAATTTTTTTTTTAGTTGTAGTATTAGTGTAATTGTCAACATTAGTGCTAGGTAGATCTATAAATCTAAACTTTTATAATAGCAACCAAAAAAAATTATTTCAGTAACAGTTTTGAACAATATATTTTTTATACCTTAGTCAGATCTTGTTCAATCACCTAGTATACAACAAATTGTTGGAAAAATATCAGTTGCAAATTTTTTTAGTACTGAATCCCTGAGAGACATTCTTTTTTAAAATAAGTTTTTACAATATAAGGAATAAAGAGTGGCCATTATAATAAAAACAACAACTGAAAATATAAAAAAATTTCTTCAACTAAATAATAATATCATGTTAAGATTATTTTCTAAAAAAAATTATAAAGCTTTTCTTTCCAGGTTAGTCTTATTGATCAGGTAACCTTTGGTCATTTATTGTTATTCTTTTCACTTAATTTCTAATTTTTGTATGAGATTCAAGTGTTGACTTGTACTGTGAAAAATGAAAATAAGGCACTTTTTTTTTTTTTGCAAAAGTACTTTACAGATTTGTGGTCAATCATTTACTTTCTTCTGCAGGCTATTCCATACTCTAGAGACTACAAAAGAAAGTATGAGTATTTTAGGTCAAAGTTGCGTAAACCTGTAAGTAACACTTAGCAAAAAATATAATACCTTGTACTTGCTACATTGCTTTTTTTAAATTTTTTTTTTGTTATTCTGTTTAAACATTTATAGAGAGCTAAATGAAATACATTAAAGTAAAGTTTTAAGTAAACTATTACTAGGTTATTAAGTATTATAAATGTTGGTTTGGATAGAAATTTACTGTATTCTAAATTTTTTATAATTTTTGGGTCACTTTCTTTTAGAATTCTTTACCAAATAAAATTGATATCAAAGTTACCAGAAGAAATGTATTTGAAGATTCTTTTAGACTTATTATGGGAGTGAAGAATCCAGATATGCTGAAAACTAGGTTAGTAATGCTATAGTTGATATTTTATCATGTTATCTTCTCATTTTAATTATTACATTTTTATATATTCTTTTAATTATTAACAGAAATTTAAGAAAAAATCTTTTTTTTTTTTTTGTATTTTAGAAATGCAAAGTTTATAAATAATCCAGAAATTATTTTTTAATTTGAATTCATACATAAGTTTTTATTTGCATCTGCAGGTTGTGGATTGAGTTTGATGGAGAAATCGGTCTAGACTATGGTGGTGTTGCGAGAGAATGGTTCTATCTTCTTTCTAAAGAAATGTTTAACCCATATTATGGCCTTTTTGAATACTCTGCAACGTAAGATAGAACTCAAGTATACATTTAAATTTTCTAGTTATTATCTTTTTGATGTTGGTTGGGTACAATGGATAAAAAAAAAAAAAAAAGAAATTAGAAATTACTTAACTTTCTAACAACTTACTTAGTTTCAAAATGTTACATGAAGGGGGAAAAATAGGAGATAATGATTAAAAAAAAAAGGATGTAGATGATTTCATTCAATCTACTTTGAAAGGGGAGTTATAAAGAATTTATACAGACATGTCTACACTCCCGCATTACGCGGAACCGTCCCGCAAAATCATCAAAAAAGCTCACATGTTCCGCCGTTCCGCATCCACGATTTTTTGTTCTGCCAAATCTGAATTCCGACATTTAAAAAAATCACCGTTTTTTCATTATTTATTAATAGTGCGAATTGAAAATATACTGAGGGCAAAAAAAATATATATAGGTCTGTGTTAATTGTTTACATTTCATCTCCTCCCGGACCCGGTTTGTCCTAAATTTACGAAGAAATGGTTGAGCTAGTTCTAGACATAGACATAGATCTACTGATCTAGTAGTCTAGGTCTAGATATTAGATCTATTCTTAGAATCTAGTAAGTGCTAATTAGCCAAATATTCCGTTCAAATCCCTTTCTTTTCCCGACAATGGCTCTAAGTCTAAGATACTAGATCTAGTCTAGAGGCTAGACTAGGCCACTAGGTCACTAGAAAAAAATAGATTGAATAGATCTAGTCTAGATAGATAGTAAAGTTTAGTACTACTCTAGTAGATTAAGTAGATCATAGATATGACTTTTGTAACACTAACTCCTTGAACTGGTTTCCAAGTAATCTAAAAAAACTTTCAAAAGGATTTTTTTCAAAAAATAAGGCTATAGATCTACTTTAAATTACATAGTCCTAGTCTAAATTAGTTTCTAGATCTAGAAGTAGGGCTAGCTCTAGATAACTAAAAGTAGAATCTAGATCTAGTATCTAGAAATAGACTTAGAAGGTGATAGATCTCTAGATTCTAGATTTCTATGTATCATTATCATAATCATTATGTAGTAAATTTATTTTAGTTCTTAATAAGTCTATTGACTATAGATCTAGACTCTAGACATAAATATTTAGATCTATAACTATAATATAATTATTATAATCTGTGTACTTAGACTTAGAGGACTTATTAGGTATAGTCTATATCTAGACTAGTACTAGTAACTAGTAGACTCTTAAATTATTTTAGATCTAGAACTAGAGACATCTATTCACATTCTATTGTGACTAGAGTAGAGCCCTAGAATTAGAAAAGGATAGATAATCAAGTAGATCTAGAATAGCCTAGACTAGATCTAGTCAATATATTTAGATCTAGTAGTAACAAATAAAAATAGATAGTAACATTTTAGCCTAGGTCATTAGAATACATTTTGGTTAGAATTCATCATATAATTGATATAATATAGGAGTTAGAGCTATTGATTTTAAACAAAGGACATAATTATGGATTAAAGTTTTTTTTACTTTTAATTATACTATTTACATCTAATTTATAATAAGCAATCTAGTATTATTATTAAAGTAATATAATTGAAGTTTTATTTATTGCGTACAATATGGCTGACAAACGTAAACGCGTGTATGTTCCACATTGGGGCCTAAAATTCCACATTTTCAACCTGAGTATTCCACATTCTGGGTCTTGGGGGTAGGCATGTCTGATATCATCTTAAAGTAACATTCTGTATATTTAAAGTCTGAATGTTTCATCAAAGAAGCATCAATTTGGAGATGGGTTATCAAATCTAGCTGAGGGCAAAGAGTATAAAATTCCATTTTTTTAAATTTAAATTTTTTTAGCGGCCCCCAAAAGGGATGCAATGGCTACTTTTGTCTTTTCTAAAAGCAAAAAATCTAATTTTTTAGATCAATTATGCAGTTTTTTCATAAAAATACACCATTTTTACAACTATTCAATATTAATAGTAACAAACACTGGAGGCTTTTTACTAAGGGAGATTGATATTGTCTATTCTTTTAACATGGTTTTTGATTTTTTTTTTTTACAATTGTATTTCTAAGTTGTGTAAGTTCTGTCATACTAAATACACACTACATTTACAAAAAAATGTTAACTTTTTTTATAAAGAGAAAAAATCTATTTACTATGCAAATAAGTTGGACATAATCTAAAACAACAATTAATAAGTAGTTTTTCATATTATCACCTGAACTGCAGAGCATTCATACCAACATGGAACACAAAACTAAAGGATTTAAAAAAAATTTTTTTATGGAAATGTTTTTTTTCTTGAGGCTTTGAGTAAGAGACTGACCCTTTACAAAACAATTAGGTCAATTACATACTCATTATAAGACATCAGTTAGGCCAGGTTCGCATCTAACTTTACTTTCACCTATCCCTTGGTATGCTGGACCTTTGGGGCACCACACAGGATCTGTCAACCTTCTTTCTCCATTCTTCTCTGTCATTTGCCTTTGGTAGAATTCCATTATGATATTCTTTCTGAAAATATTGATACCTGCCTTGGTGGACCACTTCTGATAGAATTTAATACCGATATTCTTCTGAAAGTATTGAAACCTGCCTTTTTTCCTGCCTGGGTGGACTACTTTGGGAGCCGATTTTGAGTTTGTGTTTCCACACAAACTGTCTTTGTAACCTAGTTATTTTCTGGTTTAGAAAGTTGCATACTGTTAGTTAATAATAGCATATAGTAGATAAAATCAAATTACTTAAAGGGGTTTACACTTAACATGACATAAACTGAAATTCAGAATTAGCTCTGTTTTCATGATTTTAAACAGCAAATTATTTTAATAGCAATTATCTACATATTAAAACAATCTTTTTTTTTCTAGGGATAACTATACTCTACAGATTAATGCTTTATCAGGCATTTTGAATGAAGAACATTTAAAATATTTTGAGTTTGTTGGACGAATTGCTGGCATGGCAGTTTTTCATGGGAAACTATTAGATGGTATGAACCTTCTACAATGTTATCTTTAGTTTAATGTTTTTAAAAATATAATAAATATATATTATGTAGGTATTCCATTTTTATTTTTCAGCATTTTTTATCAGACCATTCTATAAAATGATGTTACGGAAGCAAATTACATTGAATGATATGGAGTCAGTTGTAAGTATTCTTTATTGTCACCGTTGGTAATGTGTACAGAAACGATTTAAATTTAATAACATTTTTAAATATAATCAAAGAACCAATGAAGTAAACTCTTCCATTCCAAACTTCCATCATTCACTGATTTCTTTTCTAAGTCTGTTTTTTTTTTTTATCAATTAGTAAGGAATATAACAAATCCATTCATTAACTAATTTTGCTGTATGTTAATTTCTAAGATATTTTTGTTTCTGTTAAGCTCAAAAGGTTAGACTTGTTCTGTTAAATATAATAAACACATGGGATTTAATAATCAGATAATTCTTTAGACAGCTCATTTAATTTATGAAATTATATTTACCTTTAGGATTCAGAATATTATAATTCTTTGATTTGGATTCAAGACAATGATCCTTCAGAATTAGAGATGACATTTTCTGTGGAAGAAGACCAGCTTGGTGAGGTAATTGTCATAAGCTTCAGTTCAAAAAATGTACATACACATTGACACTTGTTTGTTTCTGTGAATATAATTGTCATTCAGTTGTGTATTTGGCACTCTCTACTCTCGGGGCGTTTTTGAGGCACATTTCTAGTTAATAGTAAATATCTTTTTGTAAGTCTCCAGGTTTAAAGGGCAAGGCCTAAATATCTTTTTTAAACATGTAGAATCCATAAAACAGCATTTCTTACTTTGATTGTGATGTAATCATCACCTGTATGGTGTGATGTAATAAGCCTTGTTGTAGTTTATGTTTCATGTTATGTATAGATCTTTAAAAATAAAACATCTTCAAACTTAAACTGACTTAACATCAAAAAGTAAAAATTTCAGTTAATTGTTTTGTCAAATAACTTGTCTTTAGAAGTTGTAACTATTGAATCTAAATGTGTTACGAGACTTCCAAATTTAAGTTGACTAGAGGCACTACTGTTGTTGTCAATACTCTTTTTGAGGAGCCACATTAGTTACTGTACATCTCTACAACTATATACAAGTCCTGAAATACTTGCTCACCTTGCATTTTTTTTTGTTACAGATAAAAGAAAAGGACCTGAAGCCCAATGGAAGAAATATACCTGTAACTAATGACAACAAATTGGAATACATCAAGTACAATATTTGCACATTTTGTAGTAAAGATTATTTAAGCTCATTACAGTTGTTGCTAATCTATCACCAACCATTAAAAGGAAAGAATGTTTGAGTATTCTAACGAATCCAAAGGCTAAGTTTGAGCCTTGGTAGAATTTCTATTTAAAATTTGATTTTTAGACTAGTGTTGAGTTCCACCATCTCCATTTGGATACTCTGTTGGATTAGGACATTAAAGTTGTTATATCATTATGCTGGCCACACAATACTTTAGTAAACTGTTTGACATACTGATATTTGTAACATCACCTGCCATTTGTCTCAATTCTTACTAGTATACCTAATTTTAACTATTATGTCAATAATAAACTCTGTTGAAAAGCTAAGAAACATTTCACTGATTATTGATGTTGACCTCTGTCCACAATTTTTTACTTTGGGATCTACTAGTCTTGGCTGTACTCTTTGGTATTCTATTTTCATATTTCATTGCCACAATTTTTATATATTGCAATTATCAAGTTCTATGGTACATTTCAGCTGTGTGATTAACTGGCGATTTTCCTCAAGAGTAGACTCACAGATGAAAGCATTTATGAAAGGTTTCAATGCCCTGATTCCTCAGGATCATCTACAAATTTTTGATGAAAATGAATTAGAGGTATAATGTTTAATTTTCAAATAAGTTTTCATTTTCCTCAAAAACTTTTACCCACAAGTGCATTAACCTTTTCTCTTCGTAATTATTTTCCACATTCTAACAGAATTATCCGTTATAGTTGGTATAAATTAAAGGGGAATGCACACCCTTTTTGGGTAAAACAAATCTGTTTCTTAAATCAAAACAAAAACATAAGCATTAAAAAAATACTTTAAAAAAAAACTGCCTATACAAAGTGTAATTGTATCAATTAGTTTGCAGACATGCCTACAGTCCCGCATTATGCGGAACCGTCCCGCAAAAGCATCAAAAAAGCTCACATGTTCCGCCGTTCCGCATTCACGATTTTTTGTTCCTCCAAGTCTGAATTCCGACACAAAAAAAAATCGCCGATTTTTCATTATTTATTAATAATGCGAAATGAAAATACTGAATGCAAAATAAAATATATCTAGGTCTGTGTTTATTGTTTACATTTCATCTCCTATCTCCGGGCCCGTGTGTCCTAAATTAACGAAGATATGGTTGAGCTAGATCTAGATCTACATCTAGATCTAGTACTCTAGGTCTAGATACTAGATCTATTCTTAGAATCTAGTAAGTGCTAATAAACCTAATTTTCCATTCAAATCCCATTCTTTTCCCGACAAAGGCGCTATTCTAACACTAACGTGAGTCGTGACTAACTCAACTGGTTTCTTAGGTTTCTATTCTAAAAAAATGATTTTTTTTCAAATAGGTTATTAGAGATCTATATCTAGATCTAAAAGTAATTAATTAACTTAGACACAGTAAGGCTAAGGCCTAGATCTAAATAATATCTAAATCTACTTATTACATAGTCTAAATTAGTATCTACTAGATCTACTAGATCTAGCACTAGATTTTACTAGATGATACTAAATCACTAGATCTATCTTAGTATCTAAAGAAATAGACTTAGAAGGTGATAGATCTCTAGATTTCTATGTATCATTATCATATGTAATAAATTTAGTTCTCAATAAGTCCATAGATATAGACATAAATATTTAGATCTATAATATAATTATTATAATCTGTGTTCTAAGACTTAGAGGACTTATTAGATGTAGGTCTAGTCCTAGACTAGTAGACAGACTCTTAAATTATTTTAGATCTAGCACTAGAGACAACTTCTAGAGTGACTAGAGTAGAGCCCTAGAAAAGGATAGATAATCAAGTAGATCTAGAATAATCACATAGGAGTTAAAACTATTGATTTCAAACAAAGGACATAATTATGAATTAAAGGTTTTCTTACTTTTAATTATATTATACTATTTACATCTAATTTATAAGAAGCAAACTAGTATTGTTATTAAATATAATTGAAGTTTTATTTATATTGCGTACAGTATGGCTGACAAACATAAACGCGTTTATGTTCCACATTGGGGCCCAAAATTCCACATTTTCAACCTGAGTGTTCCACATTCTGGGTCTTGGGGGTAGGCATGTCTGAGTTTGGATCAAAAGTAATTAAATTTGTAATAGATTGTAATAAATATGTGTGATTAGAAATATTTTTACCAATTGTTTTTGTTAAGTGCTGTCTCATGCTTTTAACTTTCTCAATACTATATGATCCTATCTGGACCAGTGGGGAAAATTTGGTTGTGGTGAGGGAGAGAGAGAAGGGGTGACCTATAAAGGGGACTAATTCAAGTTATACCATCACTTCATTCAAGTACAATTTCTTTCCTTTGTTCAAGATAACAAAAAAAAATTAAAAATTGTATACAAATTGAACTAACTGTATTTTTATGAAAGTTTTTCATATTTTCACAAAGCTTAGTTTATAAACATATAATTTAGTTCTGTTGAGCTCACTATCCCATGTCATTACCTTGCAGATAATTAATATAAGAAAATAGAGCTTTATTTTTTAGCCCACACTCTTTAAAAACATTATTTTTGTAAAAACACATTGAAAATGAAACAAATCTGTATGTTTCCCAAAGACAAATTATTCAAGATTAAATTAAAATTTTTTCCAGCAAAAATAAAGATGATGAAAAAAACGAAAGAAATCAAAATTTTTTTTTTTTAAGGCAATAAAAATGTGATTTTGTTATTTTGCATTTTTGGAAAACTGCGAGCTAAGACTAGATTCATTTGCACATCCTATATGAGTCAGTTTAATTGGGTTGAGTTAATAAAAGAAAAACTAGCTAAAAGTTTGACTCTAGAACCTCCCTATTGATTTGAATCATTTGGATTTAGAAAGATAAATTTTTGACAATTCTTGAATTTGAATAATTTCCATTTATTAGATGAAGTCTAGATTTGGCCTTTTTATTGGATTACTAATTCAGTATTTGTCACATATTGTTGTGGTATGCAGACTATCAAGATGTGCTTCTTTCTAGCTATGTCTGCTAGAGTTCTATATCTAATTTAGATGTTGACAAAAAATGATAGCATTGAATGTTTACAAATCTTCTGGAAACAAAATAAAATTTACTGGTTAGAGATAGATAGATCTATAATGTGTGACTTAAATGTGTATATAATAGATCTATGTATCATATAGACCTAGATCTAAATCTAGTAAATATTTAGATTAAATTCTAGCTTTTTATAGACTCTAAGGAGTATAGATCCTGTGTTACAAACCCTGTGCGGTAGTTCTCTAGACTAGGCCTAGACTAGTTTTAGATTTCCTTTTTGCAAATAGCTTGCATCTGCCGTGTATGCAGTTTTATTGCTGGACATTCTCTCTCTTGTTGTTCTTCAGAGATTAAAAGCTTTCTCACTGTGTTTGTTTAATCATTTTTATTGGACTCAAAGAGGGTAGAGTTCCTTTTCATTCATTCAGGTTAATAACTAGAAACAAACAAAAGTGTAGCTCATAATCATAAAGAATTTCTAAAAGTCAGGCATTTTAAAACACCCAACTTCTTGTTATTGAGAGAGATGTTGCCATAATACCAATGTTTAAAAAAGCATTAATCAAAAGACTCTGCCTGCTGGACCAGATATAAAACTCATGTCAAGTGAAGTGCAACAACAACAAAAAAAAAAAAGCTATCAAAGTTCTCCCATATAAATGTACAAACAACAGTTTATTGCATGTGAATGTGTAAAAAACACTCAATGTAATTAATAGTCAATATAATTAATTTTACATATTTTAAAAAGAATTTAGCAACTCCTTATTTGGGTCGCTGTGACACACTAGTTTTCAAATAGGGGTTTAGAAAATTTCCAGAAATCACTGAAAATTAGCTCAGTTAATTTTCTTGTTATATACAAGACTGAAAGAGCTCTTCTTATACAAAAGTTTTTAAAAAATTTGTTAACTTTCCATTACATTGTGCCTAACATTGAGTTAATGGTAAACAAATAGCAAGAAGAATGAATTTTTTAAATATTAGGTTTACTAGCTTATGGCTTATTAGCCAAATTCACACCTTGTTTTCATATTAACAGATAGGCACCATTTACCTTCACTTATCCTTTAGTCTGTTGGACCGTTGGGGCACAACAAGATTTGTCGACTGTCTTTCTCCATTCCTTTGTCTTTTGCCTTGGATAGAATCTCTTTCAATGGCAGGCCCATCCATTCTTTAATGTTGTCTTCTGTTACGTCTCATATAATGAGACTCTTTAGTGATTCACTAACACCAAAATGACAAAATCATAGTTTATAAATAATTTAATCTTAAACACTATATTGTTTTATTCCTCCATTTTGGTTCTCCTCTCCTATCAACACGCATTTGCACCATTCCACATTTACACTACGATGCGCATGTAACATCTTCCCATCACTTTCTCTGTCTGCGTCTTCTTTTTCCTGGTATTGTTCCCTGAAGGAAGGTCTGTGCGATCCCTGAAGACCTTGTAATAAGGCCATAGAGTTTTATACATTGTGGAAACATGACATTATTTTTTTACATTTTATTTACTGATTAAAATCACCATCTTTTCTTTAGCTTCTTATGTGTGGCTTGCAAGATGTGGATGTTAATAATTGGAAGCAAAACACAGCTTACAAGGGAGAATATAATCCTAATCATCCTGTTGTCATCAACTTTTGGAAGGTAATACAAAATCTGGAATATTTACATTTGTACATTTCCTTGGTTTAGTCCCAACCTCTTACAAACGCACTCCCATCATTAGTTACTGATTAGGATAAAATATTACTTTTGTCTCTTACCTTGCAATGGTTTGAGAGGACCATCGACATGCACAATTTCTTTAAGCTGTATTCCCCAAAAAAAAAGCTTTTCCATGCCTTGTAAATAGAAGTGATTTACACAAAATTACTTAAGCTGTCAGTTATAGTCCTTAAGGATGAAACACCATTAGTTTAGAATTATATATAATACTCTGAACTGCTAGAATCTGAACTTAATAGATGTACAAAGAATCTTATCCACCAGTCTCACAATTTTAGGTCATTACATTATATAGAAATCTAGTTTAGCATGTTCATGAATGTCAACAAAAATGTCTTTTCTGTCAGGCTGTTTATTCATTCAACAATGAGATGCGTTCTAGGCTTCTGCAGTTTGTCACTGGTACATCAAGGGTTCCCATGAATGGTTTTGCAGAGCTCTATGGCAGCAATGGACCACAGCTGTTCACCATTGAGAAATGGGGCAACGTAAATCAGTTTCCAAGAGCACACACTTGGTATGTTAACATTCTTTGATTGGGTAGCAAATAATTATTTCGATTAGGACCAGGTTCATGTAAAGGTTATCAACGTTTTCACTAATTTATTTTTCAGCTTCAATCGACTAGATTTACCTCCATACAACACATATCAAGAGTTAAGAAGTAGACTTATGACAGCTATAGAAAACACACAGGGATTTGAAGGTGTTGACTGAGGCTGACAGACAATAACAATAAGTTTTTTTGTACATATAACAAACTAGTTTCCATAGACTTACTTTCTAGATAAGAAATTAGTCTTAGCAAAACAATGTGTACATGATAAGGTGCATAATTTAAGTTTATGGATTCAGATGATTTTTTAAATTAATCTTTAGAGTGTAATATTTATCAAGTATGATGTCTGAATCACTAGCTAGATTTAATGTTAAAAAATGACCTTAAGAAAGGGAACAATATACCAGATTGTTAGAATTTTTTTTTTATAAAATGTTTAATGCTCAAATGTTTTTTTGTTATTGATAATTCCAAACTATATATACATGGCTGTTAATTAGCGTGTTATGTCCGCCAGATGAATAGATCATGCCAGTTAGCGATGTAATTTCAAGGGGAGAGGTGATCATTTTTAAAAAGTAAATCAAAAGGTGTTGTTTTTTTTTATATTCTGAGCAATGTACACCTTAACAGCATACATGTGTGTAGAGAACATGTCTATTCATGACAAAAATGACTACCAACTGTTTCATCATTACTCTGTAGAGACTCCAGATTAGTATTACGTTTATACGCATCTCCTTTTTCAAATTACTTTTCTATCTAGAACTTTAATATGAAAAACTTATGTCAGCATGTAAACCCAGAAAAAAATAATTAAAAAAAAGAAAAACACCAAATATTCAAATAATTTACACTGCTTAACCTTCTTTGAAAAAAAACTAATTTGATACTATTGGGCTAGGCTAAGAAAACTGAAATAGCTGTAAATTAGATACTTTAATTCTTCTAAAAGGTAGCATTTTTTTAAAGAAGTAGGCCTAGTGATTTTTGTAATTGATTTTGACTTTGATTATTTATTGAAATAATTCATCACTGTAAATGTGACTACTGGTATACAATTAATAGTTGTCTGGCTCATTGAGATTTTAAGTATATGTGTTAGTTATAAAAAATGTCAGCTAATTGAACTGTTATAGTTTTTTTTTTTTTAATTAATTAATAAATGCTTTTTCTTGATGCTTGTTTAAAAGAAGTTTAACATGAGTTTTATTAATGTAATTTTTTTTTCTTGAATTTTATTGTAATGTAAATAGCAATGTGTACATAAATGGTACTTTGATGCTTTTTTTTTCATTAAGCTAGCTAGTTAAACATATTTACATTGGATTGAAATTTATCTTTATAAATATTTGGGTTTTCAATTACCTTGTCTGGATTTATTTGTACCTGGTAATATATTTATTCAAATCATTGTGTTCATTGTAAAGCTATAATTTAAACTTTATCTTGTATTTATTAAAGTACATTAAAAGTCAGTAGTTCTAATATTCTGTGAATGTAAATATTTTGTTCCATATCAACCTATTCCAGACATGAACTTAGTATGTGTATGATTTTATTAGGTATAAGATCTCAAAAAGTGTGTACAGAAAGGTTAACTAGGAGTAGATTGTGACAAAATTGTTTAAAAAAAATAGGACTTCAATTTCTGATTTTTTTTCTAGCATTTTGTCTTTTGTGAACCCATACATTCAGTTGTTTAACAGAGTTGACCTGTTGTGTAGTTACAGTGAGAGCCCAATTTATCAATTAGGACCATCACAATTCATTCTTATGATATCAAAGACAAAGAAATTACCTTATATTAAATGCAGACGTAGGCCATTAGTTTTCCTTGGTTAGGTGACGGTTTCTTTGTGTATACATCTCATTATGTGCTAACACCAATACAATTTCCATTATTGTACATGACTGTGATATTTAATCAGTTAAAATGTTTTTTTCTTGTTTTTGTATTTATTTCTACATGTCAAGATATCCACTGCATTTGTATACTAGTGCACAAGGTTTACTGTGCCTTTGGATTTAATTTTCTGTTGCCATTATTTGTCTGTATGTCTTACAATGTATGATGTTTGAAATGGTTGTCATGATGCTAACAAGCAACAGTTTGATTCATGTTTCTTTTAATCATTTGAATGTGTAAACAGGTTTTCTTTAATATCATGTACATTTTTGTGCTATTATTTATAAGTGTACTCTAAAATTTCTTGTAATACTTCTACTATGAACAAAATAATTTACAACCATTGTACAAAATAAATACCCTACAAACTTGATAGTTTTCTTTTATTTCTTTAATGGATTGATCAAAATTTATAGCAATAAAACTGAACAATGGGATCCCTTTCCAGTTTGAAAACATAAAATGATAGTGATTTTTATATTCAGGGAAAAAAAAAGTGTCGGGTCAAGAGTAAAAATACAAAATAACAATTTTAGTTCTTGTATATTACTCAAGTGTAAGTCCTCAGTAGGACATTCTTTTAAAGCTACCCCATACACTGCAAGGATTTTTTCAATCATTTCCTTTGGCTTTTTTTATATTCTTATCCTGAAATATTAACCATCTAATCAATAGGTAAGGCAAAGAGAAAAATTCATAAGGTTTTTTTAAGGACTTAAGTGTAAATAAAAAAATGTGTGATGTACTAAGCATGAAGTCTCAACTTGTCGACCACAATTTTTTTTAACAAAAATGTTGTAAATATAGTTTACAAAAGTGTAAGTTACTTTTCATATTACAAATTCTCAGCTTAAAAAAAAATTCTACAAGAAGCCAGTTCAATGATTCATATCAAGGTGGCTAATAGGTTTGGGACTATTGATAATCATCATCAGAAAAAACTACTTACCAGTACTTATCAGCCAATACATGTACCGGACATCATCACAGCAGGTAGGGAAAACATCAAGATGCTTGGCAATGCAGTATTTCTATTGATATTCAAATATTGTAAAAAGTTCAAATTCCCTCAGAATTATTTACAATTCTGTTTGTGCAGGCTGATCTTGTTTTTAAAATATTGACATAGCAGATGTTCCAAGTATTTTAGACAACCTTTATGTCTTAATTAGGCCTACTATCCTAACTTCCCTCTTCAACCAATTCATGGAAAGAATGATTACACCTTAACAGATTTCATTTGTCTTACAATAGACCATTATTTACAAAAGTGCAGGACTGGATCAAAACAAATAGCAATATTTGAAAGGAGTACAAGAACTTGTCAATTTGATATCTGGTGTAGCCCTTACATAATGCTTGGAATAAAGCTTCAGTGAAAATATGATTTGAGTTCCAATCTCCAATGCTCATTCAGATGTCCTCCAATTTGTTTGTCTCTCCTAGGTTCAGGACTTTGTTGTTCAACACCCAATTAGTTAATTATCTTGAAAAATGCTGTTACAACAGTAATGACTACAGCTCTAGCAATATAAAATTTATTTTTAACAAATGTAGCAAATTAACTTTGTTTTGCATATTCTGATATTGTTTCTGAAGACCTTTCGTTACAGCTCTAGCAATATAAAATTTATTTTTAACAAATGTAGCAAATTAACTTTGTTTTGCATATTCTGATATTGTTTCTGAAGACCTTTCGTCTAGATTAAAGATGTAAGTAAATTATGACTTATTTCAATTGGTAAATTACATGGTATTCTTTTCATTCATAGTATATTTACAAACACCTTTTAAATAAATGTCTAGTGTCTTTGCAACTAAATAATAAGTTAAAACAATGGAGATTAGAAGTTTTTAATCTTTTAAAATTTTGTTAACAAGTCCCATACATTTACCATGTAATCTATCATTTCTCAAATTTTGACCATCATCTTTTCTGGTTTGACAATATTAATTAATAATTAAATACAAGTCTTAATTATATATATATATATATATATATATATTACTATATACATACAAAACATTTTTGACTTTATTTTGTGAAATAGTCTACAAATCCATTTTTACACACACAAACAAAACAAAATTGTGTATTCTCATACAATAACATCACTGCTTTCTATGTTTATAGAGTTATACATATAGAAATACATTTGGCACCAACAACAGTGACGGGCACCACATTTTTTTTTTTTACTTTAGCAATACTATATTGAACTACATACCCTAAATCTTATTTCAAGCCTACAAAATGTTATAATGTATGCTTAAAAAGTTTAACTTTTTTTTTAAATATGGCAGATTTGAAAACCATACATATTAAAGATTAAACATAATAAAAATAAAAACATAATATTTGTGAAAATACAAACAATGGGCAGTGATAACTAAAATCCTACCACCTCATGGGCAATAAAAAGATGCTATTGTTGCTTCCACGGCATACTACCTCTCGGTATCATATCTAACAGATACTGACGTTGTAGATCCTGCTGCTTAGCGAAAGGGATATTATATGGAAACGGAGCACGAGACCCAAAGGCTTGAAGACCCAAAGGCTGGCCAGCTCTGAGCTGGACTTGCTGGGCCTGAAAGAAGCTGTGGTGCTGCCTAAGTTGTTCTGCACTGGGCCGAAAATTTGCAACAGCTGCTGCTGCAGCAGCAGTTGCTGCTGCTGCAGCAGCATTGGCAGCTGAAATCATTGGTGCTGATGGAAGCTGTGGCTGAGGTGTAGTGTTGCTAACAGGTTGTGGACTTGGTGTGGGTGTGGAAGCCTGCATACGCTCTATTTCCTGCTCCTGTTGCAACGCTTTAACAAATGCTGACTTAAGCCGATTTGTGTGCTCTTGCTTCAAGGCCTTCTTTTGATTGCTCGTAACACAATGCTCGCAAATAACATTTTTAGATCCAGGTTTTTCTCTCTTCCAAACAGGTGTAAAATCTGACCCACACTGCACACAGGTAAAAGGGGTGCAAACAAACCTTTCATCTGGATTTTTCTGACCACGAGCGATGAGTTGAAAATCTATCATATGATTAACAACTTCTTCAAGGCCTAGCAACAAGATGAAATCAGGACACGCCAATGATGGGATGAAGTTCATTTCTGGAGGAGGTGGCTTGGGGGGTGGAATTTGAAGCAATGTTTTCTCTAACTGTTTTCGTAGAGCTTGTTTTGCTGCAGCTTGGCGTTGAGCAGGTGTCTGAGTATCTTGTGGTGGCGGTGGGGGAGGTGGCGGGGCCTGTGGAGTAGGCACCTGCCTCTGAACTGACTGTGGTTGCTGTTGTGCTTGTGGCACATTAGACTGACTTCTGATATTTGTATTATTTCGCGACAAATTATTTGGTACATTTCCACGGGAACTATGAGAATGGTGGGATGGCACATTTTGACCATTAGAGCGAGACATAACCATGGGGGTGGGACCTTGTTGAGGACGTGATGAAGGAGTAGTATTATTTATAGCCTGTCCTCTGTTACTATGAGGACTTTGATTAAGATGCAATGTCTTAGAATTCTGCTGATTAGCTCTATTTATAGACACAGGCCCACTATGCTGTCTCATGTGTTGCAAACTAAGTTGTGGGTGGTGAGACTGGGGCTTTGGTAATGTTGGTGTCATGTTAGACTCTTGGGGCTGAGTTATTTGACTCTGGCGCAACTTTTTAAGCAGCACAAGCGTTGCTTCTTCATTGCGTAACTGATTCTGCAGGGCTTTGACTTTTTTCAATATTCGATAGCGTCTAGTTGATGGATCTGCAGTTTCATCATCTTCATCAGACAACATTATTATGTCTGGAGATTCAGCCTTCTCTTTCTTAATATCCATGTTTTCCTTTTCACTTCCATCCGATTTTATTGTTGATGTTTCATCAGTCTGATCTTCACTGTCACTTTTAATCTCTTTTTGTAAGTCTCCTTCTTGCAATGAACCATTCATTGACATATTTAGTGATAATTTGTCCGTCACACTACTGTCTTTTGATTCCATTGTGGCCTTTCTTGTATTTAAAGCTTTTTCTTCTTTAACTAATGACATATCATCTTTATTTTTTTCATCCAATAAAGGTGAATCTGTTGCAGTAAAAGTTTTACCAAATTTTTCCTTATCTTGCTTCATTGAGTCACTTTTTGAATGATTTAGGATTAGATTGCCACTTCCTGATACTTTCACAACATCTTTTTTAACGAGTGCTAAAGGTTGACAACTATCAAAGGTACTGGAAGCCATGTCATTATTTTCACTCTCTGTTTTATCAATGTCACTGGATTCTGCTGTTCCATATTTAGGCCTAAAAACAAAATAAATGAGATGAAATAAATGAAGGTATAACAATTTTAGCAAAAGCAGTAATAAGAAAACAAAATATGGCCAAAGTCAGGTAAATTTCTTGGTTGACAAACAGAGGATCTCATCTTTAGTCAAGCTCTAAAATCTTAAATTATTTAACATAACGCTATATTTCAATCATAAATGTAATTTATATAGTTGAATGTCTTATTTGAAAAAATAAAAGAGTTATTGACAAGCTGGTTTACAGTCAGAGCATAATATTCATTTCCAAAATGTCAAATCTATAAGCTCTTTTGTCAATGTTACTACCTTTTTATTTCATTGCCTTCTAATTCTAGATTAGAGGAATCAGTTGGTCGCTTTCTTTCATTCTCCATCATTCAATTTATATTCAGAAGCTGAAAAAAAAAGTTAGCAATAATTTTAAGATCGAATAAAAAATTGCAAGGACTTTCAAAGAAATAAAATACTATGTTTTATAAACAGGTAATAAATTATTTTATTGGAAATATTAATTTGATATTCTTCAAATAAATCATGCCTGTTCAGTGAGCAACTGAATTCAATATGCTATACTGTTATCAACACTTGACTTACAAAATTGTGTGGTACTTAGCAATGTAACATTTATTCAATTTAGTCTCTTGTACTGTTGTTGTTTTTTTTAACTGAATCAGTAATATTTTTAGGTTAGTCTAGATGACTTGTAATAGAAAAATATCAATTCAGGATTTCTTTTAAAATAGTTTGAAAAGCAAGGCCTAAAGTTATTTCCAGCTTATACTTTAACTCCAGTATTGCACATTTTTACCAAAAGTCTCAATATTATTATTAGTGTTGTTAACATAACAATAATGAGACTATCAAAAAGATTAAGTTGTTCATTACAGCTATTTGTATTTTTTGTAGTCATTGTAGCATCTAAAGAATTGGTTTTCTCATAAGTGCAATGATTTGTAAACAAAACACTGGTATTTTTAATCTTTTTAAAATTTGTAAATTTTCCTGGGAACTAGTGGGTTTTTTTTTTGGTCAATCAAAATATGTTTACAGACATTTAACGATTTAGTGAAAATATTATGTACACGCTGTTCAAAAACCTTAGAAACAAATTTTATAACAAATCAAAGGGTCACCAAAAAAAGAGTTTAAATTATATGTGTCATTAATAGGCCCTCTTTACTTTGTTGTTTATCCATATTGAGTAAATGTCTCTGAAGTTTGAATTACAGACTCTTTTAATCAAACAAAAACGATGTCACAACCTAAGAAATTTTGCAAAAAAAATTTTTTTTAAATGCTTTGTCATAGCTGCCTGCTTTAACCCACTGTAATCTTGCAGGAGGTATGAGCTAGGACATAGTAATGTTCCATTCTTAAAACAACAAGACCCTTATGACCCAATTCTTATGATATAACCTGTGGCGATGTGGGTTGGAAATGTCTTCAATTATACTAATACTACTATAGACTAATTAGTCACTAGTATCTAGACTAGTCTCTAGATTTAGATATCATGATATGAAAATTTATTAAAACAATTGATGAATCATCATATAATAATACTTTCATTATAATTATTAGGCTCTAAAAATTGATAGACTAGATTTATTTAGAATAATCACTAGCTAGAATGAATACACCTAGCTAGCTGTTTTCTAGATCTCGTACCACTAATTTAAATAATTTTAAAATTAATTCTCGTTAGTAAATAATTTTAAATTAATATTAATAGTCTAGTTAAGCATTAGATCTAGACAAGAATCACATAGAATCTACATGTATCATTCTTGATGCTAGATATATCTAGATCTAGTCTAGAGAATCTGATTCTACATGTGAAATGTAATGTAGATCTATTAAACTTGTACTATATATAAAGTCTATAGACTCCACTATAGGGGTCTAGATCTAGAATCTAGAGTTCGAGTAGTAAAATAGTAGTACAGTCACTTGTCACTAGTATTGAGTATAAAATAAACTATATTTCTATATTTAACTAATATTAACTAATTAATTTAATGAATGATGATTAAAATTAAAATCATCTTGGTCTTGGTTCTCAAGTTCTAGAACTATGATCTGTCTAGACTAGATATATATAATTCTTCAGACAGAGTGAGAGTTTACTTTATTATATTATATTTATATTATAAACTTCTCTAGATTAGTAGGCAAAGTCTTGAGTCTAGATATAGAAATCTAGATCTAGATTCTATAGTATAGATAATAGATTTAGAATAATTTAGATCTATTTAATTAACTTAAATAATTAACTATTATATACTAATCATTAGTAGCCAGATCCTATGCCTATGCTAGATATATAGATGATTGGTATTTAAAAAAGTATACATAATGTATATAATACTATATAATTCATATTAAAATTTTATTTATATTATCATATTACTGTATTATTTATGTATAAGTATAATAAGTGTATTTTAATTAATTATGTTACTTTTATTATGTACACTAAAAACAAAAGTCTAGACTAGTTGAGTCTAGCTCTAGACTAGATACTAGATTAAACATTTAATTAAATAGATTTTATAGATCTACTACCTAGTTATTCTAGTAGTAATAGACAATAGTAGATCTTAAAAACAAAACAATTAGATTCTAGAGTATATAGATCTAGATCTATTAGTACTATTATTATCATATTATCTATTCTATACTGACAATACAGTGAATACTGTCACTGTCACAATACAAATCAATTCGAGACACTCAGAATTACTCAGACTAGATTAGAAATTAGACTAGTTTTTTTTTTAGACTCTAGGCGTCTAGCTAGAGTAATTACAAGTTTTTAAGCAAATTAAACGAATACAATATGACCTAACTCTAACCTTAGTGAGGTAATATAAAATTTCAGGCTAGATTATAGAAAGAAACATTAGATTAGGCATAACACTGGATTCTATTACATCTATTTCTCTGTTTATTTATATGGGAAGTAAAAGATTTCAGTCGTTGACCTCCATTAATGATTCAACAACATGGCGACAGATAGGTCTGGCTTTAGTAGCCGTGAAAAGTCAAATGAGTTCATGTAGCTCAATTCTAGCCATTAGCTTTTACTTCTTGTTAACAAATTTTAAACGCCTACAAAACGTATCTATTAAATCACTCAAATTGCTCAATTCAGTATTTATTTCTTCTAAGCTGTATATTAAAATATAAACAATTCTAACACTGACAATGTCAAATTGGCATATTTCTTTAAATAGGTCACAAATTGTTAATTAGGCCTTTTCATGTGTACTGTAAAAATAAAATTTTAAAGGTAACTATTATGTCTGAAATTTAAATTCATTTTGTAGTCGATAATTTCCACACAAAAGATAGTTGTGCTTTTTAATATTATTGTATATATAGATATTTCACTTTTTATATCATAGTTGTCACATTCATTAAATTCAGAATAAAAAATATCCTTTAATTCGCTTATTCTCTGACTTAATTATCTAATATATTGTTTGAAAAGACAAATGCATTTGTTAAATATTTAAACAATTTAGTAAAATAATAATACCAGCAATGAGAAAAAATAGTTTTAGCAAAACTGATTCATCAAAAATCCTTTTTTCCCCTAATATATTCCTAAATAGAGACGGTAGAATGCTTATTAAACCTTTGACAAACAAACTGTTTACAGTAAAATGAATGCCTGTCGCTCTATAAAATGCTCACATGCTCAAACATTGTGCTGAAAAAAAAAAAAGCTAAAAGCAGCGCCATCTATAGATCTAGTAGGGCTAGTAGGCGATCACGTAGATCTACATGACTATATAATAAGGCCTTGGTTTAGAAACTTTTTTTCAACAAGAGGTTAAACAAGTAGAGCCACTCGTTGAGGTATAGCATACTACTGTCAATCAATCGTAAATTTTAATTAGTGAGATTGAACAAATAAGTCCTATGATTGATTATTTGATGCCAAAAGATTTTAGCGAGTTAATGGACCTCATTCACCAATCGTAAACAAACAACATTTAGCCACGTGATTCTAAATATCTTCTATACAAATTATGTAATCCTTAGTAGTTGTCACGTGATACGTATTTTTCATTGTTTTATCAATATTATGACGTGGCTAAATGTGTTTATTTACGATTGGTGAATGAGGTCCAATGACCATATGCAGAATACATTAATTACCACCTAGGCTGTGTAAGGTTACACAGTATACGCATATGTTGAGTTTATTGAAAAACGTGCTTTTACTTCTTCGACGTTATTATGTCATGGATCCGCAGAGAAGGCCTGCTTACAGAATACAGAGACCACCAGATCGTGTTCCAAGTTCTTAATGTTAAAAATTGCTTGGTTTCCTTTTCATCCCTGTTACAAAGACTTTGGGCTCCATAAGAGCCCCAGCTGGGCCAACCTATATTAATCCTTTGGGATCCTTTCGGGGGATGAACGACCGTTGACACAAACGGGTGCCCTGGGCTCAGTTAGGGAGCCCACACTAATTCTCTTCTTGTTTAAAAAAAAATGTATTTCTCACAAATACGTCCAGCCAACTGGTAGGTAGCAGAGCAGTAATCGCCTCTGCATCGAATGTAGTATGGTTTTGTCTCGCTGAATTGTGAAGATATTGTGTCAATGTCATTCAGTCCATATCCATGTAGGGTTACCAGATATCTACATATCCTAACACTAGCGGATCCATGACTTTTGAGGAGGGTGCGATTTTTTCCCCAACCCTAATCCTAACGCCCAGTAAACCCTAACCCTATGTATACACGCGCACACACAGCATAATAATATATAACGTTCATGTACAGTCACAGGCTATTTTACATTTTAATAATTTCAGGAGATTTCCAGGAGCTCATGGGAAATCAGGAGGCCTCGGGAATTCTGTTTTATCTCTCTATAATGTAGAATTTCCCTTTTGAATATTAAAAAAAAATAATTACCAATAAAAATTAATTGACTATTTAGTTATTTTTTTAAATCGATTCGTGTTTTCTTAGGTACAATAAATGTTTAAAGTTTTAACTTGATCCGAGAATGGATAAGAGAGAAATAACGTGTTCAAACATTTTACCAGATAGACAGACAGACAGAGTGAGCTGATATAAGCTTTGTGAAACGCTCAAGGGTTCTATAATTTTAATTGACAGCTTAAATTAAATTATACTTGGGCTAGTTAAAAAAAAAAGTTAAAGTTCCCTTTTCAGACTTTGCGATCTATAGGGCAGATTATGGAAAGGTCATCAGTTTCTGTGTCCCACGGTTAATGAGGGTGCCATGTGGCTAGCACAACAACCAACCGCCTTTACTTTTCCCCAATTAATGTCATTACCCATTGGAGCTGGGTGGCGCCTAAAGATCCCGTAATTAAAATTCTCAGTCTTGCTGGTTCGGAAGTCAAGCGCTTTACCACTCAGCCACCATGCCCCATACTTAGGCTACTTTTCTAGATTGATGATCCATCCTCTGGGGTGGAGAAACAATGAAATGGAAAACTTTAAAGTTACAATATTTAAAAATTAATTTTAAAAAAAATCCTCTTTTATGAAGCAGATGGTGGTCTAAAAATATTGTTAAATTTATTTCTTGAAATGTTTCAATATTGCAAGGAATCTTTTCTGTGAGCTTGCACAATCAAGTAAATGTATTACAGTAACCAGCTAATCTCTTCACAAGACGATGCGCAAAATGTTTATCAACGTCTATTTTTTTAACCATGATTTATCTTCTTATCTTATATAATACAGACGTTACTTCAAAACAGAAGATGATTACGTCCTACGCGTCACGCATTTAGTCATGCTTATTAACCAATGACTTAAATTCTGCCAAGTCACTGGTTTTCCTGGCTAGCTCAGGCAACCCATTCCATGCTCTAATAGCACTAGGGAAGAAGGAGTATTTGTACAAATTTGTCCTAGCATATGGGACGAGGAATGTGCCATTATCTTTGTGTCTTTCAGAGTATTTTATTAAATTTTGTTTTTGTATTTGAAGATTATGGTTCAGTGTTTTATGTATAATTGCTACTTTACTTTTGAGTCTTCTGTCCAGAAGGCTTTCTAAATTTAGTGATTTTACTAATGGTGTTACTCTAGTCAAATGTGAATATTCGTTTGCTATGAATCTCACTGTTCTATTTTGTGTTTTTTCCAGTTTCTTATGTCTACTGACAAAAGGAAATAACTTCATGTAACTTGAAAACATGTATATCTATTGTTGTCGGATTTCAGAATTCTGAAAAGTTGCATGATCTTCAGTCTTTGAGATTAAACAAAATTACACTGCTGTATAATAAAGTACACAAATTTGCAAGTCACAAATTTTCGTTTCATAAAACTCTTTTATCGGCCAGTCTATATTTATTTATGTCTATGGATTTAACTCTTTACTGCAGTTTTCAAAAACGGTGTTCTTCGGAACCTTAGTGTAGGGGGAGAAGTGTTATAAAAAAAATAAAACGGGGAAAACGGAAATACCGAGACATCGATTCACGGAACCCCACGTAGCCTTCATGTACCGATACAAAATTATACATTGGAACATTTTTGTTCCCTTGACAATTAAATTATTAAATAAAAGCCAGATTGCTCATGTAAACTTCACATATTAAAGCTCTATATTTGATTGAAACTGTTTTACGAATGTAGGCTATACATTTCGTTTGCTATCGTAGGCCTAATGTTTTTACAAAAAGAATCGATTTTACAAAAAGATGATACAAGTGAATCTCACATGCTTAATCGCCGGCAAACTATCGATAATTTTATAGAAATCAGTTTTTTCCTCTAGGTCTTGTTCAATAGACGATATTGCCAATTTAGTGAGTCGTAAATTCGTCATCGTTGATCGTAAGTAAGTTCATCAAAGTAAGTTGGGAAAAACTTTCCTTGCTTAGAGCTGGGTGAACTCAGAGGCGCCCAAAGATTCGGAAATTAAATTCCCAGTCTTCACCAGGGTTGGATAGCCTCGTACTCCGGTTCGGAAGCCAAGCGCTTTACCGCTCAGCCACCGCGCCTCCCAAAATCACTTATGCAAGCAGTTTTTTCATAAAAATACAACCCTTTTACAACTATTCACTATTAATAGTAACAAACACTTGAGGCTCTTTAGAAGGGGAGATTACCATTTACCATATTTTTAACATATTTATGCAAATGGTTTTAGATTTTTTGTATTGCTAAGTTATGTAAGTACTGTCATAATAACTATTACATTTACAAAAAAAAAAAAAATTTAAAGAGAAAAATTCTATTTAGTATGCTTATTAGTTTGACATAATTTAAAACAACAATTAATAAGTAGTTTTTCATATTATCGCGTGAACTGCAGTACACTACAACGGACATAGTGGGCCCTACACTTAACTATTTTTTTTTTCTTTTTAACGGAAATGTCTACTTCTTAAGGATTTGAATAAGGGATTGACCCTTTACAAAACAATTAGATCAATTAGATATTCATTATAAGACATCAGTTAGGCCAGGTTCACATCTAACTTCACATTCACTTTTACCTATCCTTTTTTCTGCTGGGGCACCACACAAGATCTGTCAACCTTCTTTCTCCATTCTTCTCTGTCTTTGATAGAATTTCATTCTGACATTCTTTCTGAAAATATTGAAACCTGCCTTTTTACCTGCCTGGCTGGACCTTTTCGTGGGCCGATTTTGAGTTTGTGTTTCCGCACAAGCTGTCTTTGTAACCTTGTCTTTTTTTTCTTTTGTTTTCGTGAGCCCTTATATTACAATAATTTCGTTTTTATTTTGTTGGGGCATGTACGTATTCGGTCCAGGAGATTTCTTTGATTTTGTACTTCAACTTAAAGTTGGACTTCAACTCGTTCGTGATGCCCAAGGAGTGCCAGATTCTGCTTTAAGATAAAAGGCCTGATGTCCAAGATTCTCTACAGATACTCTCTCCAATGTTTTCCCCTCTTGCTTATTTAAATATTGAGTCTTGCTGTCATTATTATTGGCTAGTCACAGACAAACTTCAAGTTCCCTCCAAGCAAGTGATGTGTGGCTTTGGGGTTCACCCCCCTCCCATCCGAAATGAAATCCGCCCCTCCTTTGCGGGGGGAGGGGAATCGGAATTTAGTGACTTTTTTTGTTTTGATTTTGTTTATTTAAGGTAAGATTTTAATACTAAACCATCACTTGCCCCAGCACAGCCAATGGGGTTTTTAATTTAAAAAAACCTACCAGGGGTTTTTAGTTTAAAACCCCCTACCAGGGTTTTTTGCAGTTTAATCCCTCTCTTCTATCAAACAAAACACAAAAAAATGCAAACAATTCCCAAATTTCAAGAGCACAGTTAAGGAAGATATTGATTTCCAAAATGTACGATAAACCCCCTCTTCAATATAAAAAGCAAATTACACACTCAAAATTTTATGAGCGTAGCCAAAGGGGTTTTGTGTTTAACCTCCCCCCCCCCCTTTTCAGTAGGGTTTGAAGCTAAAAAATACCTCTTCAATATAAAAAAAAAAGGAAATTAATCACTCAAAATGGTTTGAGCGTAGCTAAATGGGTTTTGACTCAGTTTTGATTTTAAACCTTCTTCAGCGGGGTTTGAAGGTAAAAAAAATACCTCTTTAATATTAAAAATAAAGCAAATTATACACTCAAATTCTATGAGTGTAGCCAAAGGGGTTTTGAGTTTAAACCCCCTTAAGTGGGGTTTGAAGCTAAAACATACCTCATCAATATAAAAAAGCAAATAACACACTCAAAAGTCTTTGAGAGTAACCAAAATGGTTTTAAGTTTAAACCTCTCTTCAGCGGGGTTTGAAGCGAAAAAATACCTCTTATATAGAAAAAAAAAAAGCAAATTACACACTTAAAATGATATGAGCGTAGCCAAAAAGGGTTTTGAGTTTAATCCCCCTTCATCGGGGTTTGACGCTAAAAAACATCTCTTCAATATAAAAAAGTAAACTACACACTAAAATTCTTTGAGCTTAGCCAAGCCAAAGGGGAGTTTTGAGTTTAAACCTCCTCCTCCGGATGGCTTTTCTTTAGTTTAAAACTCTCCAGATGTTTTTGAGTTTAAAATCCCCCTACAGAGAGTTTTGAGGTTGAAACCCCCCTCTTCAATATTATTCTAAAGCAAACTACAGTCACCAAATTCTATGAGCGTAGCTAAATGGTGTTTTGAAGTTGTTTTTTTAGTTTAAAACCCCACAACAAATGATCTTGACGATAAAACTTCCCTTTTCGAAATAAAATCTAAAGCAAACTACAGTCACCTAATTCCAAGAGCGTAGCCAAGAGAGGTTAAAAATTTCTACCAGTAGCTGGGCCCCATTAAAAAGTGCAGTATATGGCCATCTGCCTAAATTGAAAAATACTAAATGTGGCTCAACAAAGATGGCTAAGACGGATTTTAGGAGTCGACCCCTTGGTAAGGTTGTGACAGAGCGTCGCATGAGGTTTGCGGGACATATATTCCGACAAAATTAATTACGCATAATAAGAGTTGCAATGACATGGAGGCCATTTCGAGGAAATCGCAAACAGGAACCTCCTAGTACAACTTCACGCCACAGTTTCACAAAGGTCCTCAGAGCAGGTGGGAAGAGTCTTCAGACATTGCCAGTGGCAGATTTTGTGGAAGCAGCTTGCCACCCAATGAGCCGAACGGCGCGGAAGGATCTAAGTCAGTAAGAATATCACTGGTTTTTAAATAAAACTTTTTAATAGCAGAATAATGCACTGTAGATACCTCAAAATATTCATTTTGTAGGCTTTCAATACCGGAAATAGTGCTTGGCGGCGGGGCTTCGCCCCGCGCTGGGGGAGCTTGAAGCGCTCCCCCAGACCCCATTACTAATACGGACACGTAGTGTACAATTTTCCACTAACTCCAAGAAAAACTAATTCTAGGGTATAATAAACGTCTTCCGAAAGAATGAAGTCAGAATGTAATAAAGATTAATTATATATATACACACACACAAACATATATATAGATATAGATATTAGATATATATATAGATAGATAGATAGATAGCGCGGGGGGGGGGGGGGGTAGCAAAAAAAATCCCCTCCCGAAAAAAATCCTGGCTACGCCCATGGTCTACAGAGAACATCGTCAAGCATCAATACAAGGATATAGTTAAAATTGATAATGTTAATTTTAAATGCATTGATTGAGCCAAGAGACAGGATTTTTAGAAAATGGTTATTTTAACTGCTTAAAAAACTAGATCATATCTAAGGTGACCAGATATTTGTGGAACGAAAAGAGGGACACGTCGATCATGGGACATAAAAAAACAGGTTCTGAATTTTTTTGAGAAGTATTGCTTTCAAAAACTTAGACGTTAGTACATTACACTAGAATGAAGGCCCTCACACACAATAATTTAAATAATAGCAGGCTTTCGGAATAATTTTTTAATATATATCATCTTTCTGTACTATCCATCTGAAAGCATTAACCTGTTGAATAGGCCGCTTCTACATATGAGGTAGGCCTACTCGGCACAATTTTCATACAAGTTTACGATTGTCGCTACTGCATCTTTATTTCTAACCAACCCGCTTCATCCGAGTCAGAAACCCCATTGACAACGGAAAACATGCTGAGAATTACTCCCTTAGAGCACGTGAGAGGAAGCGAGCAGTGAGTCTTAAGGTTGCCTTATCCCCGTACAAGGACAACCTATGTGTCGGCCATGAACCAGTATTCTCTCTATCTAAACCTTGTCCCAATCGTCCTTCGTGCAGAACTCTGCATTCGTAAAGAATGTGTTCTATTGTTTCATCGTCCTCCATGCAATGGCGACACCGTGTGTCGTAATTTTCCTTCCACCGTCCGAAGTAAGCACCAATTGGACAGTGGCCGACCCGGAACTGGGCTAGGACTGCCTGTTCCGCACGATTAAGTTGCCACCATGCATCTCTTTTGTCTGGTCTACTCATTGCTCTGTGAAACTCACGACCCTTATCCGAAGTATCCCAGCCGTCGTGCCAAAGTGTCAACATGCGTTTGTCGACCAGGGATTGTACACTTTGATACGTGCACGGTTCATCATGTTCGAGCGCCGTTGCGACCGCGGTTTTCGCGAGCTGATCAGCCAAGTCGTGGCTGATCACCCCACAATGGGCGGGCACCCATTGCAAAGTAACGTTCACACCGAGTTGTAGGAGACGCCCCACGACCGTTAGGACGTCCCATACCCATCTGACACCTTCATCCAGCCGTTCTAGGGCCTCTAGTGCGGCTACCGAGTCCGTGAAAAGGACTATGTCGTTCGCTGACGCAGTCCCGTTACGTACTATCATAACAGCCCAGTCCAGTGCGTGGAACATTGCTTCGAGTTCAGCCTCGAGGCTGCTTTTCTGCTGACAGGGTCCACTGAGCTCGTCACTTTCGGGATTGCCAGAGAGTCGGACTACCGCCCCGTACCCAGCTTTCACCGTTCCCTCGAGCGTCTGCACAGAGCCGTCTGTGTAGATGGTGGTTACTCCGGCTGGATGTGAAGCTATAGTCTCTCTGGCTGCTTGAAGTAGCCGTGTGGGATGACTCTGCCTAGTCACCACTGGGTCAAGTAGGTTTTTCCGGATCGTCGGCATGCCGAGGGCCTCCATCGGGAAGATAGAACCGGACGGGGATAGAGCAGCCCGCTCCACCGGCAGATTCGCCTCTCTGACCAGCCCACGCGCCACATGCATGAAGCAGGGCCGGTTTTTGAGGCGTCTCCTGCCCTCCCAGTTATCGACCAGACTTCTGAGTGGGCATCCATCCTCCAGCCGCATATATCTCTCGTGAGCTAGTATGACGGCTCGCTCTCTGCGCAATTTCAACGGTGGAATGTTTGCCATAATCTCACCAGCGGCAATTGGCGTTGTCCTAAAGGTTCCACAGATTAGTCTTATGGCTTGGTTCTGAACAGAATCTAGGCCTGCTAGAGCAGTTTGCGAAGCCCAGACCTGAACAGGAAGACTGTAGTCCATGTGAGAGCGTACTGCACCCATGTACAGTCCTCTCAGCACATCCGCTCTCGCTCCCCACTTCGTTCCAGCTAGTTTTTTCACGATGTTCAGCTTCTCGGAAGCTGTTTCCTTCACCTGTTGGATATGATCGCACATAGTTAGTTTCTGATCGAGTATTACTCCCAGGTACTTGGGCTTTTTATCCCATTCCAGAATCTTGCCATCCATTCGTAGCTCGACAAGTTCCTTCAATATATCACGACCCAGCGTAAACCATGAGTAAACCGACTTCGAGTGGTTTACCTCAAGGCTCCACATTCTGGCGTAGCAGGATAGAGTTGTTAATGCCTGCTGGAGAGTGCCAATGAGCTGTTGGCGATCCCTCCCTGACTCCCACAACACGATACCATCTGCAAACAATAGCTTCTGACATTTCAAAAGAGCCGGCAAGTCGTTGATGTAGACCAAAAATAGCGTACAGCTGAGTGCTGATCCCTGTGGCACCCTCTGCTCAAGTGGAAGTTTCCCCGACACGTGCTTACCAACACGAGTCTGTACCGTTCTTTCCGTGAGGAAACTTTGGATCCACCTAAGCATATGTGAACCGACACCTAAGTTCATCAGTTTCAACAACAGGCCGGGCCTCCATACTTTGTCATAGGCCTGCTTGAGATCGATAAATACCGCTAGCGTAGACTGACCAGGTCGATTTGTGTTGCCCCACTGGAAGCCATCCGCCACTTTCTGCATGAATAACGTCACTTGATCGATCGCATTTCGTTGCCTCCTGAACCCGCCCTGTTCAGGAGCAATGAGACCTTTCGTTTCTAGAAACCATGTGAGCCTTCTGTTGACCATGCGTTCGGCCGCCTTCCCGACGTTGGACGTCAACGAAACGGGTCGGTAACTTTCTGCACGATCTGGGACCTTCCCCTTTTTGAGCAGGGGAACAATCGTTGCCACTCGCCAAGCCTTAGGAAAATCCCCCTTAGTCCAAGTACGATTGACCAAATCCAACAGTTTCCTTCTGCCAATAGGACCGAGATGTTTCAGCATTTCGTTACTGATCCCATCTGGCCCCGGTGCCTTGCGTAACTTGCACTTCCGAAGTGCAATATCTAGCTCTCCGTAGGTAAAAGAGTTAATGAATGTGCTCGTCTCGTCCTCGCCGTAGACATAACTGCGTTTCGCTTTAGCCTTCATGATGCCGTATAGAGCTTTCGACACTTTGCTTCTCTCACCCGTCCTCGAGATGGCCGCAAAAGCCTGGTTTAGAGCGTCCGACCGGCTAGAGTCAGTGACCACCAAGCCTTGAGCCGTTTGCAGGGGCGCAGCTGCTTTTGGTTCTTTCGCCCTGGTTAGGTTGTTGGGAAGTTTCCATGCCTGTCGTCCGTCCGCAAGATCCAGGTTAGCACATGTCCTGGCCCACTTCTAACCCGCTTCATCCAGAACAGTAAGCCGCATGTCTCCTTCGTTTCGTTGAAGAGGAACCTTTTCACGCCTCTTTTCGTGCATTTCTAAACCAATTCATCAACGGCAGAAAATACTTCAAGAGTATTTAGGCTCAATTCTGCCCCACAGTCTTCTTATCTTCTTATAAATTACAGATTACTTCAAAAGAGAAGATAGTTACGTCCTTCGCGTTTCCACGTGTCATACATGTTAAATAAACGGAACTGCTGCATGGAGTCTGATGTCCTTTATGGTTCGAGATGACCGCATCCCTTTTATAAACTATGTGACCCGAGAAAGGCTTTTATCTTTTGGCTCTTCACCAACCCCTTTATCAGGAGTCCCCCGGCGACTAGGTGATCATGTAATCACACCCGGCTTGTCATGTTGCGCGGTCCTCCTAGCCCCGACATGAGTTTCTCCTCTCATGCGGGGGCTGGAGGCCCAAGCCCCACGTGGGGGCCCTCAAGTCTAAACTGTCCCATCGCACCCGTGTGGGGGGGGCATCACCACTCGTATGGGCCCCGTTGGGGAACGGGGCGATGGGGGTTTCGGACTGGTTAGCATGGAATACAGTTTCTCCAATTACTAAGTCGTAGCCTATGTGGAGCACATTTTATTGAATCAGTCAATTCACCATTGCCGAACTTGGCGTCAAGTCGTCCATTAAATTATAGGCTAATGAGGATGTTCTTCTTAGGTCTGACATGTACGATGGTAGTCCGCTTGATGTAAAAGTTGTCTTTCTTCTCCTTTTCATTGTCGTTCGTTGGGACGTAGCACTGGATATCTAATAAAAAAATCCATCGATATAACACTTTACATAGAATAATTTGGAACTGTTTAAGAAAATCTTATAACGAGTGAAAGAAATTTAAGGCTTTGATATTTGAAACAAAATTTTTCTTTGCGAAACCTCTTTCCAGTATATGTCCATGTAAAAAAAAAAAAAAAAAAAAGCCTATTAAGAAGGCATTGTCTTCAATTCCTGATTAAAGAAAATAACTAAAGTAGTGTAATAAAAGTAATAGACCTGGATGGTCGTATGATAGGCCTATGTGCTCCAGACTGTCGAGTTCGAACCTGCTCTCTGCCACCTAACAGTGACATATCATAATTTTTTTTTCGGGAGTTGTAAAATGTTTTACATGTTTCGGATGTTCCTTCAGAGTTGAAGATAGTTTACTTCCTAGTCCAAACCTCCCGCAGGACGACGGGGATGGGAGCGGGCAGGGTTTGAACCCGGGACCATCGATAAATCCGAACGACAGTCCAGCATGCAACCCGCATGAACAGGCAGCCATGAGTTTAGACAGAGAGAGATCCAGTAATCTTCATTTTTAGAGGAACGTACGAAGACGAAACTTTTAAAACAAACAATGCGAATTGAAATAATGGGCTACATTTGATAACCCACAAATCGTAACTACTAAAAAAGTATCGGAAGAGTTTAGCCTACCGTTAAGAAGTTTATTTCAATAAAAGCTGTTGATACATTATTGATATAAGATAAATAAGAAATTGCGTAAATATAAACAAACAAAGAAATAGATTCTAGACTCTCTCATGTACCTGTGCATTGTTTTGGAGTGCTCGATACTTGTATCAAGATTTAGATTCTAGACTCTAGTATCGATTAAATATAACCAATCAATGTTCAAAATTCAGCCAAACAATAAAAATGGCGTCTACCTCTGCTGTCGCAGAGCAGCCGTGGTACGTCGCTTTACTTGGACTTGCTGAACACTTCAGAACCTCAAATCCACCAAATATTAGACTATGTATACATTGCCTACAGTCAATTTTAAACTTTAAGCCGCCACCACATATAGAATCTCGCACTCACCTGCAATTAGGAAACATCTTATTGACTCATGCAAAAAATGTAGACATTGCAAAAGCTCATTTAGAACAAGCTGTAAGTACCAAACAAGTAACAAAGTACACCAGAGTTTAGAATTCTAGATAGATCAGATCTAGTTCTAGATCAAAAAGAATATTAATCTAAAATAATCTAAATCTATAGGACTTTGTGTCAGTATAGTATACCCTTAGTTACCGGGCCATTAGCTTGGCCTAACATCTTCTAAAGTAAAAACCAGCTATTATGAATATGATCATCATGCCAAGTCGACATTACAGGGAAACTCCGATGGTTTTGACAATTTTTGATATGATATGTGTTTTGATTTACAGATAATGATTATATTCTTCTTTTTTTTTTAGTTGTAATAATAACTTAGTAATTGATGTTTTTCCGACGTAATTTTATTGAATAACAGGAGACCATACAGCAAAGTTTACATTCTCGTAAAAGAAATATATGCAGTTTGGTATAGGATCTTGTAAGCAAATAAAAATTCGTATAAAAAGTAGATTTACATGCTTGACTAACCACGGCAGTCTGTATTGTCTCGCCAGACCACTCAACACACAACAAACACTATCGCTGGGTTGTCTTGTCATGACCGACTGCACGTAGTCTCGACTAGCCTTACACTGACCAGTTTGTTCGGATCAGTCAGACACACGATCTATTTACTTCTTGGGATAGGGAGAGGCTTAGATGAAAATGTTACTTTTTTTTCTCAAGTTGGTTATCCTAATGCTTTTGGATCTATCTATACATGTTTATATATATAACTGTATCATAGCTCTGGACTAGGCCGTCACTAAGCCTAACAGCTACTGTAAGAATGAAGCGATACGATTGGTTAAATCAAGTTTCTCTTTCAGTATTGTTTAGGGAAGTGAGGCATGAAATAACTTAAAACAAAATCTCAAGGAATCCCGTTTTTTTTGAGATGTCACGAATTTACTGACTAATTTATTAAATATAAAATTTTCTAAGCATTTAAATAAAAAATGATAAAATGTTTACTATTACAACTTTTTTTGCAGAATTTAAATATGTCAATAACTCAAATTTGAAAAACTATCGGAGTTTCCCTTTAATAATCATTAAACTTAATAAATAATATGATCTAATCATCTAGATTAGATTGACTAGAATTAGACTAGATTTAAATCTAGATCAAGTAGATCATCTAATGTCTAATGGGTAGTATCTATTTGAAAGTTTGAATTTTTACTTATTCATCTTAGATTTCGAGGCTTAGTCTTTAAAGTAAAAAATTAAAATTAATTGTTTTTTTATGATTACAGATTAGTCCTAGGATTAGGAAAAATCTGAAGGAGTATCTAAAATCTATCTAGTAGTATGTGACAGAGTCATACAGTCATAGTGTCCTCTGAATCGCCCAAATAGAACACCTATTGAATTGGGCAGTGGCTGATGCAAAACTAGGATATGATGTCCTGCTCCTCACTCTCATGCTTAAGTTGCAACCTTGCATCCTTCTGGTCTTGTTTTCTCATCTGCTTCCAGAACTCACATCCCTTATCCGAAGCGCCCCAACTGACATACCAATAACCAGACATATTTACAAATTGTGCTTATCAACTCTTAAAGATAAACTTCCTATTTTGTATATATATTTATATACATTTATTTTTTTATTGTGTAATATTATTAATATTTTTTTTTTGCCAATATTTTTTCAGTGGACTCTTTCATCAAATGTATCCTTTATATAAATTATAAATATAATTTTTTTAGTGATGATTACATCTACCGGGTACATAGATTCAATTTATTCAATGATTGGACTACACACCCATCTTCATGTGCATAGAAATTGAGATCTTCAAATGTGAAGGAGGAGCTTAACATCATTTTTTTAAGGCAGAGATACTTTTTATGTTGTGTCCATGTTGATTATTTTTCCTACATTTTTTATGGTGGATCACATAATGATATTGATACTGAAACTTAATGAATCATTTCAATTATCTTTAAAATAGTGTAGAGAAATCAAATAATTTTATTAAAAACAAAGTATTCAGTTTCATATTATCTTAATTCATATCATTCATTTATGAAGAGAAAAATGAATTTAAAAAAGGGATAACAAAGTAGAATAACAACAATTAAAATAGAAATTTGTAGAAAGAAAATTAACATCACTATTCCTGTTATTGATACATAATGTATAAAAACATTTAACTAAAAACAGAAGAAAAAACAAACAGCTGACTATGAAGCATACTTGTTTGGTTGTTACATGCTGAAAAGTAAGTATTACATTAGAACTTGATATTAAAAAATATTCACAAAATTTATTAAATATTTGGATGATAAAAGTTATTGGGAAAAAAATATATTAACAAACAGTATAAGGAATGAGAAATTATTGGTGAAAAATATAAACCAACCAAAAACATAATGATAAAAAAAAAAATGCAAAAAATTGTATCCATGTTTGGAAGAATAATGTAACTAAAGATGTAAGGAATGAAAAATTATTGATCAAAAATAAAAATCAACCAAAAACATAATGATAAAGATTATGATGATGCAGAAAAAATTAAAGAAAGACTGTATGAAGATTAGATTATCTGAAGAATGCTAGCATCAAAAAATCTTTCTTAAAAAAATCCTGATCTATCACAAGCTTTCACATATTGATGATGTTCGCTTTGAATCTGCTAGCATCCTTGCTCAAGTTATTACAGAAAAACAGGTATGTATCCCATCTTAAATAGCCTGTTTACTTGATTCTTTCTCCATTGCTTGCTTGTGTTGCCATGTTGAAAATCTCCAGTTATTTCCGTTTTCAGTGGTCTTTAAATGCATGTGTTTTTTTTTGTTTTAAATACTGGTACTGTATATATTTTTATCTCCAGTATTTGAAATGTAAAGTACTGTATTTTGTATTTAAGGTCATGGTTATGAAAAAGAAAAAGAAAATGTTATAAAAACAAACCCTGTTAGTATATTTGAAAAATGTGAATATAAATCGAATAGTTTAGTTGTTATTTACAAAAATATTTTGGCAGCTATCCAGACTGCATTACTTATACAAAAAACTAATGATTTTGATGGGTATACTAATCACCTTGAGTTCTCTTTTGCATCTCATTTTCGTGTGCTGTTGACCTTGATGTCATACACCTGTCAAGCACCTGATTTGCTGGGAACATATCCCAGCAGTTCTATTAAAAAACAAACCATAAGTAAAGACTTATGTTTTGGAAATTGGCATCATCATTCATAACAAATTAATACAAACTAACATTGGCCCATTCAATAAGTAATAATTATTTTATTACTCATCACAAAGGATAAATTAAAATATTTTAGTTTGTTAATCAATTTGAAATATTTTAAAACTAAAACAAATACACATAATTGAATATGTCAAATGATTAAATTTTATTTCTGACCACAATTTGATATTTGACTATTAGAGGTGAAAAAAACTTTGCTTGCACAGGGCTAGTAAAAACATAATAAGGAATTATAAGTTAGAAAAGTAACTAATTTGGATAGAAACGACACAGAATTGCAAGCAATTGTGTCCCATGTAAAGAGATTTAAACAACTTTGATAAAGAATCACCGCAATATTTTATGCTTGTTTTTCCTAGGAAGAATCAAATAATGCTAAGCTAATTTTACTTCGAGGTGTTGATCTTTCTCAACAGTCACCATACTGGCACTGTCGACTGTTATTTCAGCTGGCAGTAAGTTCACTTTTTTTTAATCTGTAAAAGGAAATATTCTGTTTCTGAGATATTCTTGTTACCTTTCTATTCTTTTGTGACATTGTTCTGTTTGAATTTCAGCAACTTTACACTGCTGAGAAGGAATGGAATGCTGCCATTAACTTATTGGGAAGGGGAGCAGATTATGCTCTTGCTGTGCGGTCTGAGTACACACGACTTCTCTTTATGCTGAGCAGAGGCATGGTAATTACAAAATTTAATGCTTGTCCTTAGCAGAGACACCGGGCTCATAATCCAGTTTGTATTCATTTTTTTTTTTCAGAAACTTAACATAATAAGATTCTCTTTGATTTAATGGCATAAGTGGAGATAATTAACTGATATGATGTTAAACAGGATTTTCATAACTCACATACTTTATTTATACAATGTCATACCCCCACAAAAGGAGAATCCAGAAATTCCAAAATTTTATGAAAAATCCCATTAGCGTTATTGAGCCACCAAGTACTCTGCATCCTTAGTAATTATAACCTCCTAAGTACATTTGTTTTTATCTCTCCTTGTTTAGATTGGACTAATAAGTAAAAATATTCCTTGTATAAATGATTCCATGACACAAGCTGGCCAGTTGATAGAGTCCTTCAGTGGAAGCCTCTTACATAAAGAATATCTCAAGGTTTTCTTCTTGGTTCTTCAAGTTTGCCATTATCTCATGGCTGGTCAGGTAGTCATTTTTTTAACCATCTTAAATTTTATTTCATTCATAATCAATTATGATTATTACAAAGTGACCAATTAGAAAAAAAAGAAATTTGGTAAATTTTCTTTTGTTTGTTTTAGGTTAAAAGTGTGAAACCCGTTTTAAAGCAGCTTCAACAGAGTATTCAGACAATAGCACACAATCATTCTGATGACGGTAATAGCACATAGTGTTGTTCTTTATATTTCTTCTTGAATTCAGTTTTGAAGTAAAAGAATGTATACCGGTAATTCTGTATGTTAATACATTTATTAGCTTTGTTAACTAACATTGAGTACACTAACTTTCACAGATCCTCTTGTTTCAAATGAAGCAGAAATGTTTCAATGGCTTCCAAAAGAACATATGTGTATTCTGGTTTATTTGGTAAGTTTTTTTTTTTAGAAAATGGCTTGGTTAACATGATTAATATTAGACTTCTTGGTGTGTTTGTTGCTTAATTAATTTTAAATAACTTGCATTCAGTTGTAACTATGAGAACGAAAATATTTAAATACTTCAATATAGGCTACAATTAAATTAAGGTCCATTACACTAGGAAGATTTTATGTTATTTGCTTGTACTAATCTTATTTGTGTATTCTTCACTGTACATTTAATTTACTTTCATATTTTTTATTCCAAGGTGACTGTTATGCATTCCATGCAGGCTGGTTACATGGATAAAGCACAAAAATATACAGACAAAGCACTTATGCAAATTGAGAAACTCAAATGTAAGAAAGTGTTGAAGTTAACAACACTGAATTCAGTTATTTGCTCTTATTACATTCTAAAATATATAGTAGCCTACTTGATGTCAACTCTTCTTTTTTTTTGTGTTTAATATATATTCTATCCTTAGCAATCCTATTTCCTTTTAGACTAGATTATAATAATCAGCTAAATTAACCTGAAATAAATTTATTTTATTGAGTAGCAAGAATTGCAAGCATCCACTGCTTGCTTAACACAGTCACATTATGTCCAATGACTGTATGATAGGACAAAAGTCAGATGTAAACTTATTACTTATTCCTTGCTTATATATTGTCAAGTGATATAATTATTGTTTTATTACAGTCATGGATAGCAATCCTCTACTATCATCTTTTCAAATGATGCTTTTAGAGCATATCATTATGTGTCGTTTGATCATGGGCAATAAATCAATTGCCATTCATGAAGTTAGTATTTTTCTATTTTATTTTTTAATCGATAATATAAAAAAAAAAGATTATTGTGTGTGTCATAAATAATTTTAAAAAATATTTTCAGAAACTTTATTTAGCATCATTTTCTTCCAAAATGAAATAGACATGTTATAATGATTAAATTATTGTTCCTGTTGCTTTTTAATATGTTGATTTTCTTGTCTTAATTTAATTATTTTATTTTTTTAATGTCAGATATTTCAGGCCTGTCATGTTTGCCAACAACAGCCTAGATTATTTACAACACATGGATCACAAATACATACTTTAATTGTAAGAAATGTTAATTATTTCAAATATCTTTAAGGAGTGTTTGAAAATATCAAGATGCTAAATTTAATACTTGTATACTTTTTTTTTTTTCATATTATACTATTTCATTCTTTTTCCATAGGGTTTATATGCTATGTCAATGAACTGTATGGAGGCTGCAGAAGCTCAGTTTAAAACTGCCCTTAAGGTTTGTCCATAGACTATTTTTTAACTTTTTTTTTTCTACCTCAGTATAAAAATTAATTTATTTTAATCAATTTTTTTTCAGTATGAAATTTTCTGTGTACAAAATTATTTGATTTGTGATATTTATAAAGACCAGCAAGCCATATATTTTAAAATTTTCTTCTAAATGCAAATTTTCCAATATTTTAGATGGCTGGTGGGGGAGACCTGAATAATTTCATCAACCTAAATTTAGCCATTGTATATTTGCGCACTAATCGACATACAGAATTATTGGGCCTTTTGGAGGCAATAAACCCTGAAACAATACCTAGTGGGTAAGAGTAATTCATAAAAAATTGTTACAAAAAATTCACATTTATTAAAAGGAATGTTTATTTGTTTATTAAAAAAAATATATTAAGGATTTAATCTAGATGAACTGAATATCAATGAGTTTTGTGTGGTATTTGTTTAAAGTATTAACTTTCTTATTAAACCTAGATATTTTTAGTCTTTGATTTAGATGGTAATAAATCACTTAGTCGTTATAGTTCGCACAGATGTTTATATAGATCCATAAAAGATTTAAATTAGTGGCATAGATTCCAACTTGATTAAAAATGAACCGCTTTAATTAACAATGCTTTAGAATTGCATTTAGTAAATTGAAAATTTATGTGCTTTCAAAATATAAACTCTAAAAAATTGCAGATCTCATACAATAAAAGCAGCATCATATTATGTCAAAGGCCTACAGTTTTTCTTTCAAGCCAATTTTAGTGATGCCAAGTGAGTTCTGTAAAAATGAAATATTCCATATCATTAATTTAGTTAACTTTTATCAATTATATAGTCATATATTCTTTTTTTTTTTTTTTTTTTTTTTTTGTAGATATTTCATTAACAACAACAAAAAATACAGATAGTCCTCACATAATGCCAAGGGTTCCACTCCAACACCCATTTGTTAAGAAAATCTCTATTAACTGAGTCTGGACATGGGGATAGATATTTTCTAAAAACATGCATGACAGTACTATTCATGTAACATGGTTCTACAGTTATTTGGATGTCAAATTCAAATACAATACTAAACCAATTAGTATTTCAGAAAAGGAAATTAAACTTGTGTTTCAAAAAAACATTCAAGTTGACATTTGCTTCATCCGAACTTATCATAAAAGTGAGGACTATCTGTAGCATTTTTTAAAATTTTATTTGGCTTTTAGATTTAATTAGTATATAATTTGAAATATTTTGTGTAATTATTTAATGTATCCTTACAGGCGGTGCTTGCGTGAAACCTTAAAAATGGCCAATGCTGAAGATTTGAATCGACTTACTTCCTGCTCCCTTGTGCTGCTTGGTCACATTTTTCTTTCATTAGGAAATACACAGGTTAGCCTAATTATTCAGGTGAAAAAAGGATGAATAAACAAAATTCTTTAACCAATTATGCTCATTGAAGTCTAAAATGTTAAATGTTCATCGTTTATGATTGAATTTTACCATATTATCTGATAATAAATAAATAAATATATATATTTTTGCTTTGCACCAGCACCACTTTTCTCTCCAGGCAGCATTTCAGGGTTGTAGATAAAAGGATTAACATGGTTGGCCAATGCCTCTCATTCTTACGCTTAACCTTGCTTGTGAACTAAAGGAATGCTACACATTATGCTGTCACCAATTCAGTCGCAAAGACCATAGTTAATAGTCCCAATAGCAAAGGGGCCACACTCCTGCTTTTTTCTCAAGGTTGACCACAATGTGATGCAGATTTGAAATTATAGTTTAACTAGGCTGAGGATCTTCATCTGACTGACCCCTTCACTTGTCGTCAAAAGGAGTGTCATTTGGCCTTGTATCAGCTGTTAGAGATGCATGCAATTTTGGAGTACTCCTTAGACATTAGGGGCTTATCTAGATATTGTATTGATTAAATAAAAGATATTGATGACTATAATGTATACAATTTTAGACAACTAATTTGGTAATTGTTCTGTTTTAGGAGGCAATGAATCTTGTAACTCCAGCCATGCAATTGGCTGGTAAAATACCTGATGTTCATGTCCAGTTGTGGGCGTCATCTTTGCTGAAAGGTATTGATTAAATTTCTTTACTTTCTTTAATTGATAATGTCTAAGTACATCATCTTTGCTGAAAGGTATTGATTAAATTTCTTTATTTTCTTTAAGTGATAATGTCTAAGTAAGATGCCAAGTACGTGTTTGTTCTTCTAAAAAATATAAATAAATGACTTTTTGTAGGGCTAAATACTGGTGTAGAAATGAAATAAATAAATAGAAGGCTGCTATACTGTGAAAATGATTTCTATAAATATTCTTCTTGTATCCTTTCATACAGTACATTTTGAGTCAAGGCTCTAGCTTCTGTTTCCTAATTAAATGGATGTTTAACAGTTTTTTTTGTTGGGGCACAGCCTAGATTAATTAATGCAGCATATTTGTCAATAAATATAAAAGATTTAACGATATAAAAACAATTTGCAAAGCATAGATTTTACTTATTTAAGAAACAAATATGTTAAAAAGTCACTGGTCTATAATAGAACAATAAGTAGTACATTGTGAATTTCATTTAGTAGCTAAAACTGACAACAGAACAGACTTGAAATGTGAAACTTCTGTGATTGTAGCACCCATCTTCCAAAATTATCCCTTGATAATCATATTTTTTTTAATCAATGGTAAATAAAAAAAAAAGTTTCATTTGATGTTAAGAAAACCAATGTAATAAATCATATTTCCTCTTCTGCAAAATCAAGGAATCTTATTTCTTATGTTGTATTGTTAAGATCTGTACAGGCAGTGTGGAGACACAGTCAATGAGGCTGAAGGATATCGTATGCACACCAGTTTTTCACAAGCATTGCTTAAAGATCATTTTCAATCTTCTCAAATGTCAGAGCATGGTATCATACAGGTATTTACCCTTTTAACTTGGTATTTTAAAAATATTTTAGTACAATAAACAAAAATTGAGCAATTAATTACTGTATTGATAATTTAATGGAAACTTTTACCAAACTATTTTTCCTTTTTCAGTGGACAGATGGACCTTGTCCTTTTCACTTAAGCAGTTCTTCCTCTGCATCAAGTGCTATGTTGTAATGACTTGTAATACATTTTATTTTAGCTGTGTAAATATGTCATGTTGTTAAGCAGGTCTAATTAAAAACAATTGATAAAAACATTAACCCATTACTGTCTGCTGTAGTAGAAGTCTTAAGGTTAGATACTGATAGCTTTAAAATTCTGAGTACCATAACCCATTGTACTTTTTTTTTGTATGTACCTCTTAATTGATCTGTTCTAATCAACTAATCATATTAGACATTGAACAAATCAAACTGGTTGAAAATGGGAAGGAGGCATTACTTTTTTTTCTGTTGTGTACAAATAATAATTTTTTTTTTGCTTTCTAAATAGTATATTGAAAGTTTTTATGCTAAAAAATCCTACTTATATATTGATAGATCAGTGTAAAGGTAAGAAGAGTGTGCAATATAAAGATATTATATATAGTACATTACATTTTTGTTAATGTTTTTATTTATCATGGTATAGAGATACTGTTCTCTTCTGCCAGAGATACTGTTCTCTTCTGCCAACTTTATAATTATTATTTTATTCCTCCTAGCTTTTGCTGTTGTATAGCTAAGGATATCTAGTTATTGGCCTTGTGTGTTCCTTCCCCTAACAATAATAATTGTATTTCTTTAACAAACTTTTTTTTTTTTTTTTTGTTGTAATAACTTATTTTATAAAAATCATTTTTACTTGTTCAGTTTTTATTTTGTTTTTATTTTAATAATGATCAGCAATAGCAAAATAACATCAAAACAAACAACTTAAACATTTGTATAATTGATGCTATTAATAATATATAGTAATTGCTTTTTTTTTTAAAGGTAAATTGGGCAAGCAAAGATTTTAAGTTTTGTAAAATTTGTACTGCCTAGTTGTAATATTTGACAGCAGAGTATATAAGATGTTTTGTATAGCACTTGATTTGTACATAACTTTTTGTTAATTTTGTGAAAATGATCTTTACATTTTGTTATACTGGATGCTGTGCACCCACAATTATTTTTTGTTTAAGAACAATGAACCATTGCCTTCCCTCTCATGCATTGTTTTCTTCACTAGATAGTTGACATTTAATTAGGATAGGATCATCATCCTAAATGTAAATATATATATATATATACAAATACAATCATAATTGGAAAAAAATTGTAGATCATGGAATATCCTGTTTTAACACAGAATCATAAACTCTTACTTTTGCCTTCCTTTTAGATAGATAGATAAGATAATTTTATTGATCCAATCAAATATCAGTTTGATTACAATTGACATTTTACTGGGAATGTCTGTGTGTGGGTCTAACAGTTTTTAGTACTGGTAATAAAAGTAACAATATTTTAAAATGCTTTTTTTTTTAAAGTTTCAATGCTGTTCATTAATCAAAATGTAAACTTAGCTGTCAGTTGATTCCAGAGTATTTTTACTTCAATGTTATAATCACTAAGTACTGCAGGTTTTTACACAATAAAATTCTTTTGGTAAAAATATCATGACAGTTTTGAAATATGTTAATTTTTTAAATATTAATTCAAACAAAGCAAGAAATGTGTGATTCATGCATATCTTTATTAAAGCCTTAAACATTTGTTATTGTAATATTTGAATATTGTTTTTTTTTTGTTTTTTTTTTCTGGTTAATCTCAAAAGGCATCTTTTTAAAAATTATAGTCTTCATGCCTGACTCACTGAAATATATTGTGTCTCACTTTAAATAGAAACATTTTTTTTTTAAGTTTAGATCAGAGCTTTGTTTGTGTGTGTGTTAATATATATATAACTTTTTTAAGAATCTGGTATGGAAATATAATAGTCTTGTTAAAATAATGCTTAAAAATTTATAAAAGGTTGAATCCTCTCATTCTAATTGTTAATAGCATTGCAATGTTGATACCTTTTTTTAGCATATTATTTATTGACTGGAAATCTTTTTCTCCCTAGACATACTTCTGGGTCTCATTCAAGTGACCTCTTAAGTTGAGAGGTTAATATGTTCTTTGCTGCTTGTTTATTGATTTTACCTAGCGAAACCATCCAACATAAATGTTTTTGATATAAGCTTGCATATAATGCATTCATTTCTAATATAGTTTTTTGGAAAGTATTTTAAACAAGTTCTTATGGAATAGGCTTTTTACTTTTTTTTTTTGCTTGTCTTTTTTTTCAAGTTGAAAGAGTTATTTCCATGAGTTGAATATAAAAGTGTACATAGATATTTATCCAAAACAAAATGTTGCTTTTGTTCTTTTCTGTGTGATTAATTTAATTTTTTTGCTGAACATGAAGCTCTTGCCTACAGCTACCCAGCTAACTTTAAGTAGCTTGAAGCACATACTGCTGTTACCCAGCGTCCTTTAAATAACCTGAAGCCCACATTTTCTGTTATCCAGCAAACTTTAAGTAAGTTGAAGCTCTAATATTTACTGCTACCCAGTAAACTGTTATTTGTATAGAATCTCTAACCTACGCTGCTTCTGATCTAAAGGAACATTTCTTTTCTCACCCTCCCCGTCATCTAGCTGTAAGAACTGAGACCTGATAGTACAAGGACAAAAGGAGACGAGCTGAAGCAGAGTCAATGAAACAGCAAGAAGCTTGTTTTAACACAGGGACATGCCGAGCACAAGAGCAGAAATACCTTGACCCAGACCCATCTCCATAGATGACAAAATGAATAGCAGCTTTTCTCTTAACGGGAGCCGCTGAACAATGGTTTTATCGAGTACGGGTGAACGAAGATATAGGCCTACTTCTATTTTTGTGTTGTTGTTAGAGTAGTTTGTCTCCGTGTCCATCATTCACCAATGCTTCACGATTTCTAAATATTTTGTCTAATAGTGGGTAAAAGGGACGGGGCTCTATAGTTCACTAGCGGATCCAGAACTTTGGAGGGGGGGGGGGGCGATTGTTTTCCAAACCCTAAGCACAAACGCGCGTACAGCATATATATATATATATAGCGAAAATTTTAAAAAATAGCAATGTTGAGCCCTTTCTCTTGACTGCTAGGCGGTCTGGGGGAGCGTTGTAAGGCTTTCCCAGTGGGTTTTCTTGCTTTCTTCACAGCAGAAACGCATTCTCCTGACATCTACAGCTAATTATTCATCCTACTCAAAAAGGACCTTCTGAAAATCTTTTTCTTGAAAAAATTCTAATATGAATTTACAGGCCCTTTCTACATTGCAAATACAACCGATTTGTTCTTTGAAAAGATACCCCACATAGATTAAGGCTTTGAGGATCGCCGCCGAAAAAAAAAATTTAAAAAAAACAGCCATGTTGAGGCCTTTAATTTAATTATATATATATATATATGTGTGTATAATGTATATATATAAATATATATATATATATATAAATTATATTAGTGACAATTTTTTTTTATTTTGTAATTTCTTAACTAAAATACAAAAAGATAGAAAGTATGTTTCGCCTCTCCCACCTGGTACAACTCTTTTACCATTAGTAAAATCACTAAATTTAGAAAGCCTTCAGGACAGAAGACTCAAAAGTAAAGTAGCAATTATACATAAAACACTGAACCATAATCTTCAAATACAAAAACAAAATTTAATAAAATACTCTGAAAGACACAAAAAAAAAGGCACATTCTTCGTCCCATATGCTAGGACAAATTTGTACAAATACTCCTTCTTCCCTAGTGCTATTAGAGCATGGAATGGGTTGCCTGAGCTAGCCAGAAAAACCAGTGACTTGGCAGAATTTAAGTCATTGGTTAATATGCATGACTAAATGCATGACGCGTAGGACGTAATCATCTTCTTTTTTGAAGTAACGTCTGTATTATATAAGATAAGAAGAAGATACAATTTGAGATCAGAGTCTGTGTGCGACATTAATGTATAAATAGACGATCAAATCATTTTCATGTTCTAGGCCTACTGTCCTTCTTACCTTTAGTATCGGCCTGACCCAACCCTTCTCTTTTTTTGTTTTGTTTTGCCTGTTTCCTTCTAATAAGGAGAAATAGTGCGTCGTAGGCGCCAGGAGAATACTGAAGCTCAGAATGCAGGCAAACAGCTAGAGCTAAATCCCTAATTAGGAAAGTTTCTAGCAGTAAATGTCTGAGACATACTGGCCTACTGTGTACAAATGTTCGGCTCGTACTCTGTTACTTCTCTTGCATCAATCCAATTCGAAAACTTTACATCAATCCTATGGTCCAAACACACATACGTGGTCACAATAAGCAGAGAAATAACATGTTGTGACAAACTCCTTCATGAACTGTTGTAGGCCTACTGACCTTCAGTGCTGTAAACAGATAGGCCTAGTTACTAGCGAGCAGGGCTTCTCAAAGTTTGTGATTGTTTCTCTTGTTAGCATCAAAGGAGCGTTATTGTTGATAGGCCTACATGCACACTGAACAAAATAGATAAATATACTCTCATTTGAATTTTTTTTCGCGCTGTAGGCCTACTACGTAAAAATGTTCACGCGCGTCATTCCACAATAGACACATAGTTTTTTTGTTTTTTTTGGGGGGATCAACTACAAAGAAATCTATCTTCGTCTGAGCAATATGATATTTTACAAAGTAAGCTATGTTTTACTCATACTGCCTTTGATTTAGGCCTATTATACTCGCATACAAAAAATCTTTTTATTTGCTTGTTTATTTTACCTTATAAAATACAGACGTTACACACACACACACACAAAGAAGGTGATTATGTCCCAAGGGTGTCCCTAGGTCAACCTATAGTCGTGCATTTTAATTAAACTCAGTTTAACTCAGCGATGTCACTTGTTTTCCTGGCTGACTAAGGCAACCCATTCCGTGCTCTAATAGCACTAGGGAAGTGTGTGTGTGTGCATAATTAATCTTTTACATTCTGACCCTTCATTTTTTTGGAAGACATTTAGTGTACCCTAGAATAGGTTCTTCCTGGAGTGAGTGAAAAAAATGTATAAACACCCCGTCCTTGCCAGCATGGGGGTTCGGGGCGGAGCCACGCCGCCAAGCACTATTAAAACAAAAAAAAGCATATTCTGATGTATCTACAATGCATTATCCTGCTATTATTTTGCCTCTATGTCATCGCAACTCTTAGTATGCGTAATTCATTTTGTCAGAGAACATGTCCCACAAACCTCATGCTCGCTCTGTCAAAACATCACTAAGTGCTCGATACCCAGTTCAGCATTGGATTTCCTTGGTGTAACTGACTCCTAAAATCCGTCTAAGCCATCTTTGTTGAGCCACATTTAGTCTTTTTTTCAATTTCGGCAGATGACTTCCATGCTATTCACTGCACTTTATTAATGAAGCCCAGCGACTGGTAGAAATGTGTAATCAATTGGACTTTGGTGACTGTAGTTTGCTTGAGATTGTATATCGAAAAGGGAAGGTTTTTTTCGCAAAACCATCTGTTGGGGGGTTTTAAACTAAAAGTTCTCTGGATTTTTTGTTTTAAACAAACTCAAATTCCCCTTAGCTATAATACGTTCATACAGGCAGGGCTGGTCAACAGATTGCGGGCTCTATGCGAAACGGATTACGCGGGGCCCAGTCAGGGTAGGGATAAGGATAATAAGTAGGCCTACAAAATCACTGTCAAATTAACTTTACGATCCACCTACATTAGATAGTAGTTTTCCAAAAAAGCCGATAAACATTCAGATCTGCCTTTTAGATTTACTATCGACTAGCAAAATATCCTTTTTTTCTTCAAAGGTCGAGATAGACTTTATCTATACTTGTATGCCAGTGTTAAAGAAAATTAAGCATTTGAACTTCTGGGTTTGGATAAAATTCGACTTTTTATTACATTTTTATGACAATGTGTTGTTTTTTTTAATCGGGAGTAGGGTTGGGGTTTTCCGTATTGAATAACACCCCGAAATGACAATTGTGTTTGTTTTTATGGAGATTTAATTGGATGAGTTTTAAGAAGATTTTAATAATTTTAAGAGATTTTCATGACTTTTCCCAATATTTTGCAATTTCAGGAGTATTCGTTATAAGGTTTAATTTAATAATTTACACCTAGAATTCGCGCGGGGCCCACTGCGGCCGCATAGGTTGCAGTGGCCTAAAACCGGCCCTGCATATAGGCCTAGAATTTGGTGACTGTAGTTTGCTTTAGAAAAATATTGAAGAGGGGTTTTCAACCTCAAAACTATCTGTAGGGGCATTTTAAACTCAAAACCATGAGAAGGGGTTTTCAACTAAAAGCTCTCTGGAAGAGGGGGGTTTAAACTCAACCCACTCCGTCTTGGTTACGCTCATAGAAATTTGAGTGTGTAGTTTATTTTAAATGAAGAGGTGGTGTTTTAATATTCGTTTTTTATGAAATCACTTCTTTATTTTGTATGTTCTAGTTTCTTAATGTTTCCTTGAGAGGTTCCAAACAGAGAATGCATATTCTATTATTTACTACGATACTTTACCCCCCCCCCCCCCCAAAAAAAAAAAAAGGTGTCGCTCTACTAGTTTTTCTTCTCACTAGACCCTGTCCACGTCATTTGCACCTTCCGAAAAGGCGTCTCTACTCTCAATTTCCTTACGCCATCTCCCCATTTTTTGTTCTTTCTTTCAAGACTTAAGGGGAGGAAACTCAGCTAATTATGTACAAAGGCTGACTTAATCTAACAAATATGGCGGCGTAGTCCCATTTCCGGATATAAACAAAGAAATGGGAAATATGATATGAATTACAGAATACGCCTTTCTTTGATTATTTTGGATTATTACAATGGCATGTTGCACAAGTCGAGATACTTTTGTGAATCCAGTATTGAAATACATATTATTCTTCTTCAACTTTACATTTTGGGTAGGCCATCTAGATCTACACACTTACTCAAAGTTACTGTCTTACACAACACACTCACACACTACACAGTAATCTACACTAAAAACTTACTGATTTACTTACAACAACTTATAAGTTAAATATATATACATTATTATAAGACTAATCTAAGTCATTAACTTACGGTCCAAGTTACACTATTAGTATTAAACTATTTTAGTACTTACTAAGTTACTTACTCTTGACAGTACTGACTACTGAGTTAATGAAATGAGTATTCTGTTCTGAGTATTGTCTAAGTCTATTGTCACTATCTAGAATCTAGATAAACTCTCAGGTCTAGCTAGTCTCTAGAGCTACTCTAACTGTAACTCTAATAGTAATAGTAATTGAGTCTTGACTACTCAACTAGGTCACTACTCAAATACTGACACTGGCAGTACTGATCCGATCATTCTCAGATTCTGACTGATCATAACATGATTGATAATACATTATCATTATTTATTAAATTTATTATACAAATGATTAGTTCAGCTAGATCTAGTTTTAGTATTAAGTATAGTACTGTATACATATACAGTGTATATTCAGTATATGTTGTATAGACCATTAGTAATTGTCTACTTATACTAACTATGACTTTGACAACTTAGTACTATGAGTATATCAGTGTATGGTGTATGTATGAGTATGACTAGATTATCTAGTAGATATTATGATATGATTATGATAAGTTATACTTATATTATATATAGACCTATGTATTTAATAAAGTGTAATATAGAGCTATATTTATTTACTATTACTGTAGTGTATGTATTAATTAGCATTCTAATTTAGAATAATATAGATATAGATTCAAGACTAGGAGATCTATAGTCTATAGTACTATAACTATATAGTAACTATCTGGATCTACTTCTACTTGTAACTAGTAGAATTAAGTAGAATGTAGAACTATTTTAATATGATAAATTTAAATAAAGTAATATACTATACTGTTATACTTAAATGTCTTAAATACTTCCCGGACAACCTTGTATTTATTTATTATCTAGATCTAGATTATGATAGATATCATATATAGAATAATCTATATATTATTCTATATCAATAGATATTCTAGTTGCTACTAATTTCTAGAGACTAGTAGAGACTGGATCTATATCAATAATTATTTAATATATATATATAGATGTAATAATTCTATAAAATATATATATAGAAAAACTAGAAAAATCAAGCCTGAATAAGACTTAAAGGGAAAAAAAAAAGAAAACTTCACCAAAATTCTAACTTGAGAAGCTTTCAATTCAGTAGCTAAAGACTTTACAATGTGGCCACATCATCATACTATTTTTACTCTACAGCAGGGGTTCTCAACCTGTGGGTCGCGACCCCCTTGAGATTGAGGATTTACCAAGGGTGGCCTAAGACCATCGAAAATATGGATTGTTATTGTCTATTCTTCTATTGCTGTGTGTGTGTGGGGTGGGTCACGGCAGAATGGGGGATTGTAAAAATGGGTCGCCGAGCTTAAAAGGTTGAGAACCGCTGCTCTACAGTATTCTTATCAATGACTCTTATGATTTTCACAACAATTTTTATTGAATTATTGATCAGTTCTCAAACCTAAATAGATCTAAAAGAATAGTCATAAAAATATTAATTTATAGTTTTTGCTTGGAGGTGCGGTGGCTGAGCGGTAAAGCGCTTGGCATCCGAACCGGGGACCGGGGTTCAAATCCCGGTAAAGACTTGGATTTTTTATTTTGGGATCTTCGGGTGCCTCTGAGTCTACCCAGCTCTAATGGGTACCTGACTTTAGTAAAGGTGGTTGGTTGTTGTGCTGGCCACATGACACCCTTGTTAACCGTAGACCACAGAAACAGATGACCTTTACATAATCTGTCCTATAGACCACAAGGTCTGAAAGGAGAACTTTTATTTTATTTTTTTAAAATAGTTTTTGCTTAATTGAAATAAAATTCTTTTCTTTTATTTTTAAATACAGTTAGCAGGATTATCTTTGCTTGCCATAGGAATATGGGCACATCTTCAGAAAGAAACATTCTCTTTTGAAGACGTAAGATCTGTTTTTGATTTCATCACTGATTTGTCAATACTTGCCATCATCATAGGGTGTCTCATGTTTCTACTAGGATTTTGTGGCTGTCTTGGTGCTCTAAGAGAGAATACTTGTCTTATTAAACTGGTAAGTACATATAACAATCACTTTTTGCTTTAAAAAGCTAATTGCTTTAAAAAGCTAATCTGTTTTGGGCCTATTAATGTATTACATACTTAACTATTTAAATGTTTTGCAAATTCAACAAGCTATTGTTATTCAGTTATTGTAGTATAGAACTTAGAGGTTGTTAGGATACATATTTAATAGTTTGTTCATGTAGTAATCTTTGGACCAAAAGAGTCTAGTAGATAAAATTAGACAGGAAATACAGCATGTTGAGTGATGCTAGTAGGAGTGACATTAGAGACTCTTGGAGAAGAAGACTCGAAGATCATTTTCCCTTGTAAATAAATGTTTTAAATCCAGTTATCCAGTTCTTTAAAGAGCGTCTGAAAAACTGAGCAGCTGTGCGAACTCACAAGTGTTATAAGTTTCCTAACAATGCTTAAGTTTTACTGTTGTTAAATTTTTGACTTAAGAATAATTCTGCTCATTCTACATTTACTAAAATGTAATGCAAGTAAATTTAATCCTTAATAAGATATATACATATATATATATATATATATATATATATTTCATGAGTTTAAAAAAAACTTTTTTTTATTTCTTTCAGTATTATTTTTCCTTGTGTATCATTTTTTTGGGCCAAGTTGGTGGTGCTGTTTATGTGTTCCTTAAGTCAAATGAGTTCCGAGATTTGTTTGTGAAGACATTAAAAGATGAACTGATACCACTCTATACTGAGAGAGAAGATAAGAAAATGCTGGTTGACTTGATACAGGAAAAGGTAAACAGGTTTTTTTTTTTGTATTTTTTTGCATCTCTGTATTTTGTTCATACATTTAAATGCCATATTCTCAGCTGAACAATTTTTAAAGCACAACTATTGTATTGCAATTGAGTAAAAAGAAGTAAGTCATTATTATCTCTACATATATCATATAACCTTCATATGTTTAGAAATGTATTTGCAAATTAATGTAATCCTCTGTATGTAAAAAGTTCAACAATCCTCTATTTAATAGCTTGGCTGTTGTGGTATGTCTGGAGATGGTTATAGAGACTGGAATAACAACCAATACTACAACTGTACCAAAGAGAACAAGAATGCTATGGCCTGTGCTGTGCCTCATTCCTGTTGTGCTAAGCAAGACACAATTTATGTAAGTTTTATCTCTTCATTAAATCACACTAACTTTTACCTATTGAGCCATTATGTCAGTCAATTTTAACATCCAGTAGGACTCAAACCTGTAGTTCATCTCTACAATTTTTTAAATTAAATACTCATATATCTCTGATATCATCAGTAACAGAAAGCCTTGGGTCTTTTCCTTTGCTGGGAAGATAGCAAGGAAGACTTTCAGTCCTCATAATCTATTTGTAATCAAAATTGCTCCAGATATTAGATTTTCTTACTTACAGAACTTGCATCTTACAATGTTTTTTCTTTTTTTTTTTGTTTATACATTTTTCTTTTTGTTTCTATAGAGATTTTCTTTTTAAATAAATAATCTTCCTCATCATAATTAATGGTATCAATCTTTCAGCCCGGAGTAACTAATATCCTTTGTGGAGCCAACTCATTAAATGAAAAGGTTTGTTAGACTTTATTTTTCATTTGCACTTCGACGGTCCAAATTGGATAACAATAATTGCATAGTAACTATTTTGTTGAAGTACCAAAATTTTAACACACATTAAAGCAAATAAAATTTCATTAAAATGTTGTCAATTTAACTTTACATCATATCATATTGAGCTACTTTATTAAATTCCTTACTTTTTATGGTTCAAAACCAGAATCTCAGTTTTAAAACTATTGAAATACAAAAAAATTTCCATAGATATCTTTATTCATTGTAATACTTATAATATTTAGTTTTCAATACTGAAACTCTAAGATTAATCTTTAGAACCTCAGATGACTTTCATTAATAACATCTTGTTCTGTTTCTTTGGCTATCCCTGCCTCATAATTTTTTCTGTTTGCCTTTCAGGGTTCCACTAATATTTACATTGTTGGATGTGTATCTGCAGTGATGCAAGTTGTTGAGAATAATTTGCCAATTGTAGGAGGTATTATAATTGGCTTTGCTGTACCTCAGGTGAGTGAATATAACCAACAGACCTGGATTAGTGCTATAGTGTGATATTATCCCTGGACTATCTGACCATTATATTGTTAAAATACACAGATAAAAGCAGCAACCAATATGAAACCCAAAAGAAAAATCTTACTCTGGAACAAAGGGAAACCTAACATAATTACACCAAGCTGCAATAAAATTTCAACAAACATTCAGAAGCAATCAGAAAAAGACAAAGACATTAAACTCCTATTTGATGGCCTCTGGAATTTCATTGAAAGCTATCTGAAAAACATTGCAGAAAATTAAATACCAAATAAATACTCATCAAACAAAATAAATAAATGCTGGTTTAATAGTAAATTAAAGAAACTTTGCAAACATGATTAAAACTTATATAGAAAATTTAAAGAAACTAAGGCAGAAAGAGCTTATAAAAAGTATATTAAATTTAAACACCAAACCCAAGAAGTAAGCAGACAGCTGCAGAGTGAATACATAAACAAGATAATATCTAAGTAAAACAATAAAAACCTATGGTCATACATTAAGTATAAGAAAATGGAAACAACAGGAGTAGCACCATAATAACTTAAAACAAAATAATAATGAAACTAAAGCTAACATGCTAAATAAATAATTTGCATCAGCATTCTCAGCCCTCGGAGACAAAGGCATATTACTTAATTTGAACCAAGTCAACAACATAGGAGATATGAAGTACAAGAAAATGGGATTTAAATACTATTTTTGAACATTAAACTGAATAAAGCATCAGGATCTGATGGTATTCCAGCTAGAAAGAACTGAGCAATAAGCTAGCACCAGGGCAAAGTACCAAGGGAGTGGAAAGACGCTAATGTCACTCCCCTATTTAAAAAAAAAAAAGAAAAATCTAACCCTGGAAACTACAGACCAGTATCACTTACCAGCATCACAGGTAAAATCCTACAACACATAGTATGTAGCAACATCAATAAACCATTTAGACAAACATAATGTCCTTACTCCATACCAACATGGCTTTAGGAAATTTAGATAATCTGAAACACAACTAATAGGACTAATTGATGATTTTTCAAAAGGCTTAGATAATAATGAGCAAATAGATTATATTTTTCTAAGTCATTTGACAAAGTTCACTACCATAGCTTGCTTAACAAATATTTTGGCATTGATGGTTCATAACATCAATGGATTTAGGATTTTCTGATAGGGAGAGAACAAACTGTAATAATAAATGTCTCTGAATCAACACCAATAACAGTAAACTCAGTTGTATCTCAAGGAACAGTCATAGGTCCACTACTATTTCTAATTTACATAAATGATTTACTAAATTACATTAGTTCAGGAACTAAAGTCAGATTATTTGCAGACAATTGCTTAATATATAGAACATTAAAAACATCACAAGATACAGAAATTTTACAAAGAGAATTAGATGAATTACAGAAATGGGAATCAAATTGGAGTATATCTTTCCACCCAGAAAAATGTCAGTTATAAGAGTAACAAAAACTAAATAATACCACTGATCTTATTCATGGTAATAAAAAGTATCATGAATCCTCATATTGATGAAATTATTAAAAAATCAAACTAACATTTAGGGTTTATTTTTACAAAACAAATAAGAATATAAAACTAAAATGTTATTTAACCCTGGTTAGGCCAATAATAGAATATGCATCCTCTGTTTGGGACCCCTCAACTCAAGGAAACATTAAGAAATTAGAACAGACACAAAATAGAGCCATGAGATTCAAAACATTTGATTAGAGTAACACCTTTAGTAAAATCATTAAATTTAGAAACCCTGAACCATTGAACCATAATCTTCTAATACAAAAACGAAACCTAATAAAATACTCATTTAGACACAAAGATAAAGGCACATTCCTTGTTTCATATGCTAGGATAAATTTATACTAATGCTCATTCTTCCCTAGTGTTGTTAGAGCATAGAATGTGTTGCCTGAGTCAGCCAGGAATTTAAGTTATTGATATGCACGACTAGATTGTTCTAGATAGGATGAATCATGTACTTTTTTAAAGTAACATATGTATTTTATAAAATAAGATACATCCCTTTGAACAGCTAGCATATTTAATCATCTGCATCATTAAACTCATTATATACTTGCTGATACCTGTGCTTAACTATATTGAAATAGTTGGTATATGTTGATTACTTTTCAGCAATCTTTTTTTTTTTCATACTTCAATGCAATGCCCACTTTATAATGCCACCACACTCTTTTGACCATTGAAATTAAGTCCAATAAAAACACCACAATTTAGTTCTCTCCCTTTTCATGTCCTTTTAGAGCAGGGTTTCTCCACCTGTGGGTTGCTACCCCCTTTGGGAGTCGATTAATAATTTGCCAAGGGTCGCCTAAGACCATAGAAAATTTGGATTATTTTTGTCTATTCTTCTAGTGCTGTATGTGTGTGAGGGTGAGGGGGTCACGGCAGAGTGGGGGATTGTAAAAAGGGGTCGCTGAGCTTAAGGTTGAGAACTACTGCTTTAAGGGGTCGATTGACGATTTGTCAAGGGTCGCCTAAGACCATCGAAAATATGGATTGTATTTTGTCTATTCTTCTATTGCTGTGTGTGTGTGGGGGGGGGGGATCGCAGCAGAGTTGGGGATAGTAAAAAGGGTCGCCGAGCTTGAAATGTTGAGAACCGCTGTTTTAGACAATGTTCAGATTCTGAAAGTCTGTCTTTTGTCATTCATGATTATTCAGCTACTTTCAAGATGTCTGGCTCTACACTATTCCATAGAAAATATCTAGGCAAGTTAATATTAAAAAAAAAAAGTAATATGAGTACACATTAATAACATGTATGTCCTCACAGGGCTAGAAGACTATTAGCTGGCTGGCTTTATGGGAAATAGGGCTTAATTTTTTTCAGTCATTTTTTTAAAACAGAAATTTGCTTTAAGTACTAACATTTATTAATGAAATATATTTAAAAAAATAAAATATGACGTGTTGCTTATAAATGTGCAGGCTATAGGATGCTTTTTACAAAAGCAATAATAATTGTAAATTTATTTCCATATTGCTTATGTAAATCTATTGAATTGTATTTACTTCTAATCATAAATTCATATCTGAATAAATTTTTTCTTATAGATTATGGGAATAGTGCTGTCACGTACACTGGATGGTCAGATATCAGATCAGTTGGCTAGGTGGAGACGATACCATCAAGACAGATGAGTAATAAGAAGGCCATAAAGACATTATGTCCAAAGTCAAGTTTTGCAATAAGGCTCAATAATGGAGTACATCATGGAAATCCATTTATTTTCTTTCGCTAGTCATTGTCTGTCTGGTCATGTACTTAAATTATTTCATTCTTTTATTTTGATGGCTAAATAGCTCTGTCATCTAAATCATTGTTTTTACATCTCTGACATTACTTTTTAACAATGATTGTACACTTGTCTACAATCATTACCCAGCCTGATCAATGTTATATTAGTGTGTCTGTGTCTTTTGTTATTGTGTTTGTGTATGGATCCTTTGTAATACTGATCAAACTGAAAGTTCTGTTATGCACAATTCTCTCAACATTGTCCAAGTTGTTACTGCGGTTTTTACATTGTCATTTAAATAGTTATCTGTTGTCTCCTTTTTGATTTCCAGTTGAGGTCAAATTAAGGACATCTGTCTTCCTGCATTTGAAGAGCATGACACATCCACCTAACTTGTTTCTTTTTAAATACTGTCAATCATTGACAGCAGATCACAGATTGTTGCGGTAGGACATTGTTCAGGTTAGAATTATTCTCAGGCACTTAGGTTGGAGCACTTTGAATTGATATCTTTTTGTTCCACACTTCTCTGGAATTAAGATCTGTACAAAATTCTTTCTTTGTTTTATGGCAGAGAGGATTATTTTAGTGTTCCAAATATTTGTTTATTTGTTCAGAATGTGGCGGTAGCCCACCTAGTTTGTCTCTGGAATATTTTAGCAGCCTTTTCATTTCTTTGCTGCTGTTATGCCTAAGTTTATAAACTCAACCAATTAGCTGTCCATCCTATTAGTTCAAAGATTGTTCCTCTGCAGAGACTTTATATTTTCACTGACCAAATAATTTTGTTTTGTGAAAAAAAAACACAATCTTTTGAGCTATTTTTATTTTGATTTGAACTATGCAAGGCTGTATACACAATTCTGGCAACTATGGTACCATAAGCATTTATTAGCAGTTGTATGTGTCTTCATTTGCTGTAACATGTACATTGTTGACTTTTTGTCTATGCAGTTTCAGGAGGAGTCTTAAGTTTCAGATAAATGTTTTGCTAATGACTACATAGTTGACAGAAACAAAATCTGATATTGCAAGACAAAATATTAGCCATGACAAATATTTAAGGCAAGAGTTGAGAGAACTTTAAAAAAAAATTGTCTTCTATGTGAATTATCGATTATTGTCTTGCTCATTAAGATGATGTTAAATGTTTGATACTGTGGATTTTAACATTTTAAAAAAAAATTACAAATTCCTTAGAATAAAATGTTGTCTACATAGTCTCACAGTACAAGTCCCTGCTTTGTATTTACTATTCATTTTGTTTCTGTTCACTGATATACTCTTTTTCATATCAATATTCAGTGGCACAAGGGGGGGGGGGGTTGAATCAATGAAGACATGGATATTTCTAAGATAAAAATAGTTTCTACTTATATATTCTCATGACGTAAGTCTATTTTACCCTTTTTAATGTGATGTGCAGTTTTTTTGCTTTTCAATTTTTATACTTGTTTTTTTTTGTGTGTTTTTTTTTGTAATGGGGTTTGTTTATGTCATTGACTGTTGTGATAACTTTTGTTTATTGGCCAGAGCATATATTTATGTCAACAGTGCAGCACATATTTTGTATTTAATTTTGTGTGTGTGTGTACAGCAATAACTTTTATCTATTTAGTTGGAGACTATATCTATTATTGTTGTGGGTTTCTGATTACTTTAAATAATCTATTTTTTTAAAACGTTATCTTTTTTACCTAAAAATATCAAATGTCATTTTATACATAATATAATTCAAAATTATGTAAGAAAGAAATAAAGTGACACATTTTAATGTTTTGCACTGTACTAATCGTTTTGAAACAAGTTTATGAAGAAAAGAACAAAAGAAACATCATTATTAAAAAGATTCATTATTTTAAGATATTTGATTTAGAACTAGTGTTTCTTATCAATACGTCTTGGTGAACAAATGGTTACTTCATTCTAGTATATAAAATATATATATATTATATCTGTAATTATTTTTGTTTAAATATCAATATCGCATATTTTAAAAATATTATATTGTTTTAAAAGTGAATATTAAAGTAAATATAATCACCTGAACATTCAATTGAAATTCCATTTGGTTTCAACTATGGATATATTTGGTATCATGCTGTATCATGGGGACATGGTGAAACCAAAAGATTGTCTCTATTTAAGACCTGGGCGTTCACATAATTTAATTTGTGTCTGACATATTATGAGGAAAGTAAAGGTGGGTGACATGTGTTGTCCACAACACCATTTTTAAATGGTAGGATAATTTTACCTCATCTGTCCCAGAGTTTTTGTGTGTTTGATGGATTGACTCAAGTTTTGTTGGATTCCAGTTGTTTTTTTTTAAACCTGATCTGACCTGCTCATTGTATTGTAAAAAAAAAATATAACTGTAGTAAGTTAATGTTGCTGACACAATGTACTTCAAAGATCTCTTAATTCTAATTTGATATAACATTTATATATTATACATATATGTAGTTTCATGTATTTTCTAAATTGTATGTGATCTCCTTGGCCCTGCTTTCATTGGTAGCCTTGGGGATTTGTTTTGATAACTTTTTTTTCAAGTTTGCTTTCAAATAAATGTAAATTTAAAAAAAAAAATGTAATAACATAAAATATTTTTTTTTTTTTAAAACAATCCCCATGCATTTCATAAAGCCATGCTTTTGATTGGAGGGCAAGGTGAACATTGATCTTGTTATGTAGACACTTTTTACCCTATCTCTGTTAGGCAGGAATCAATTCACTTTTTGATAGAGTCAGAAACTCTAGCACCTTTTTTTTTAAAGAAAAAAACTAAACTTTTTTTTTTTCACTAACCTCACCGGTGCAGGTGTAATTACAACAAGAATATTTTGCCATACACTACGAGTGCCTTGTCCTATATATACATTCTCTTTTTACGCAGACAGCATTTTTCTTTAATCTTTTAAGAATCAAAAACTTCTGAGAATTAAAAAAAAAAAAAAGAAAAGTTGCTCTATAACTAATTAAAAAGTTGCTTTTTTAAAGACAATTGTTTAAAGTTAATGTAGAGTAATGTTTCTTTTTTATTTATTTATTTGAGATGCTTCTGTACATATTTTGTACAGTGAAAGAGTAGAATTTCTAGATCATACAAACAAATTGCTGGTAAATAACAAATAAAACAAAATATGCGAGACAAACTGAATTCAATATATACGTGTATATAACTTCAGGTTTTCAACATCCATTAAACTTGTAATATAAATTTAGCAATTAAAAATGTTGAATTTATATTTTATGCTGTCATTATACTACATGTTTAAGTAACAAACACAGTATTAAACCCATTCCAAAGTTTGTCTATCCTACAGCATCCTTGTTCATTTCGCTGCATTAATTATTTGCAACCATAATTCTAAATGCTGGAGGAAGTACAAGCTGGTTTATATTTAGAAATTGATATCAATGATTCTATGATCATTCCATTCATAAACATGCTTATTTTTAGAACTACTTTGACATTGTTTTTCAATTAATGCTTACAAAGATACAAAGTTTTGGCATGTGTCAATTGATATGCACATTGCAACTGTTGTAATGAACTAATAAATATATTTTGTATTTTGGATGTAGAAATGTGCATGCAGTTTTTTAAATCAAATTGTATCATTTGCATATGTGACGAGGCCACACAGAATAGTACAGAGGCCATTTTTGGGTGTTTATATTTTATCATAGCCATTTACATTTTCATAAGACATGGTAAAGAAAAACATTTTTCAAGGATAACCTTGTTTTAAATGTTTTTAATTATTAAGTTCATGTAATTTTGGACTAACTAGTCAAAATTTTATTTGACCAATGGGTCAGCCTGACCAGAACTTTACCATTGTTTTTGTTTGAATTTGCATGCATGGTTCCTTGCAACTTTGTAATTATTAGTAAATGTACATTATTTCACAAATAAACTAATAGGAAAAACAATACAAAAACATGTAACCTAAGTTTATAAAGTGCTTTTATTTTTTTTTGTATGGAGATTCCTCTCTCCAGATTGTGATGAGGTCAACTCTATGATCCTGTGCATGTTTCAACAAATTTGATCTTTTTTTTTTTTATTATGGCGAATCCTCTCAAAATGACTTTTTCATTCTTGATTTTTTTTTCTTGTTTCTTACATACAAAAAAATATCAATAAAATATTTTAATATTACAGAATTGTTAAAATGATTATTTCTAGTTTTACTAATTAATAACATTGTCATAAGCAGCCTAACAGACTATTGCACTATTACATTTTAGTGTACATAATAATTATTGTGTACATCTAAAAGTCTACTCTACTATACCTTATCGTTCATGTGGGGGTACCTATATCGGTGTCAGCTAATAAGTCTTTCTATTCAGCCTTGTTCGAGTCAACTTTGTCCAGATTCTGCCTTGTAGTAAGTAAATGGCTGTAGCATATTAAATAGGTTCTGTTTCTACTGCTGGTCCTTCTGTGTTCACCTAAAATAGCATATAAAGTACAGTATTTTCTACGTAACTTATTAATTATTTTAATGCATAGAAAGATAAAACATGTCTATAACAGGAGTATAAGTATATTCGTTTTAGAATCATTAGGTATCTGTTTAAAGGCCTTTTTGACTTCATTGATAGGCAGCTACATGTATTCCCTGTTTCGAGAGAAGCTTTTATCTAACAACAGAAATGCTCCAAAGAAAACTAATTTTGCTTTCCTTTTATAATTATAGATCTAGTGCCCAGTCTAGCAGCTCTTAATAATAAATACTCTCGTGTCTTTTTGTGAATCCTCACTTACCTACGCCCCTCCCTCTCATACTTGCTTTAATTTATTACGCATGCGTCGACTGAGGCCTACTAGTTGCTACTATATGAAGAGTGTTCATCGAACAACGGATCTGATCCAGGAGCTATCAATTGACGTGTGGACAATGGAATCATTATCGCAGAACTGTCCTTATTGACAGTCGCTATTCCTCTGTGGCTCACTGCTCACTGTTCTCTCATCATGAGCGTCCATAATTTGGTACAGCAAACAAAATACGAAGAGTGGGTAATTGAATCATGCTCATTGATCGAGTCACATTGGTGATGTGGTGGGGCCAGTCAGGAGTTGGCTGTACTGATCACTGTATTCGCGCTCTTTTATTGTCATTTGTTTTTTAAAGCTAAAATGATAAAGGCCAAGGCGATAAGAACTTGTGTAATAGAAACACAATTTTACGGAAAACATTGGATAGAACAAAATCCTTTGTCGAGATACATTTGAGGCACAGAAGAAAGCCCTTGTAGAAGACATGCGCAGAAGACTTTTAAGAAAAATAAATGGACTCCAGGTGAAAAAAGGCTGCCTGCGTCAGATGTGGAAAAATATGCAAGTCGCAACTGAATTTGTGTAGCCTTGTGAAACACTGCACTTAATCTTAATCCTTAGAATCGAAGCAAATAGTTGTACATTTCTAACAGTTTTCAAAACTTTTCTTGAAGTTAAGGAAGTTACGAAGAGATTTCGCACTGAACTCTATTTGGTACTCTATCCACTCAGATAATGTAAGCCTACTTCCTCTGCTACTGTATTCACTCTGGCACAAAACTCTCTTTAGGATTGTACCCAGTATTTACCTTGACATAGAAATTCGTCTTAACTTGAATTTATACTTGTTGAGTACCGAGATGGGCATTTAGAATGTTACCAGGTTACCCCCCCCCACACACACACACCACCCGACATTCATTTCAATTCTCACTAGACTGCTTGGAGTTTGTACATGATTTTCCTTTAACACCAGATTCCAGTTTTTAAATGAAGTATAAAAAAAGCTTAGCCGATAGGCTTATGGTTTGGGATGTAACACAATTTGTCATGGGTTGCATGCAAGAAGATGGTAGGATCGGTTAGAGACATTGCTCTTAGCCTTGTTTCTACCCCTAACATCGGTCTTTCAATCTCTTTCTCTGGCTCCTTTCTGGCTGAGCTTTCTATCTGACTGCCCCTCTCTTTCTAAGCCTCTCCATATCTCTGGCTCAGCATCTCTCTCTCTCTCGCATACTCAGCCTATCTTTCGGTGAAAAGATTGCATTATTTTAAAGTGGCTATGTTGACCCAGTTCTGCCTAGATATTTGCCACGTCTTTCAATTTCCTTTTCTTTTTTTTTGACTTTTCTTTGGGTCTGACAAGTTAACTATTTGTGTTACGGTCTGTAAGAAAGTCTCAACGTTTCGTAAGTCATTTGAGTCGAGTGTCTTTTGGCCTGTTGATAACTTCATCGGGGGCGCTTTTGATTCATTAGACTGCTTTGAGCTCCGACAAGTCTACCAAAGATGTTAATGTCATTCCATAGACATAATATAATAATATATAGGTCTATGTGTTATTCGGTGCTTTTTCTCTTTTCTACAATCGTATTGACTGGGTGAAATGAATGATACAATTGCAGAATATTTCATTGATATCTAGCTTGGTCTTACAAGATTTTCTAAATAACGACAACATAGCAAAATGAGCTCAGTCTTTTCTATAAAGCTGGTCTGATTTAATACTTTAGAGAAAAAAAAAGCAATGTAGCCCCTACGTAAAACAACAATAACAAACAACACAACTAAAAACAAAGATGTGTTTGTATAGGTTACGGCTTAGTGTAAAATGAACTTTCCCATGGTGAAAGTGGAAGACAAGATTCGGAGAGACTAGAATTAGAGAGAGGGGTAGGGAGAGGACAAAGGGAACTGTGTGAGAGAGAGAGAGAGAGGGGTAGGGAGAGGACAAAGGGAACTGTGTGAGAGAGAGAGGGGGGGAGACTAAAAATCCGAAGCATATGAAATCAGAACCGATAGAGAGTTATTGGAGTTTCCTGCTGTGATGACTTCTGCAGTGTCACAAGTTTCTATAATTAAGTAGTAACGGATTCGCGAATAATCTAAATAGTGTTTTTCGAATTCGAACGAGATGAAGTACAATAAATATTATACCATCTAGGTATAGTGACTACAAGAACATTTTCTGTTAGACTTTATTTTTAGTTCATAGAAAAAAATATTTTAATGTAAGCCCAAGCCTAGACATTTATACAACTTGTTCTTAAACATTTCGGAAGTTCCTTCTGAAGCTATTGGGTTATGTCTTAACCAAAAACTCTGGCAGGACAGTCGAGGATATCGGCAGTCAGGTCTGTCCATTTTGACAACATTGCATACCACCATGCATAGCCCTATATGGAGGCTTACATATAAGATAAATGAATACACCAAATCCTTTTCATATCTAGGCCTACTTTGTGGTCTGAATACAACAGCTTTAAACAATTAATATGCATATTTAACCTGGGTCTTAAAAACAACAAATTACTCAGAGGCTTTTAAAAAAATTGTTATTTCTAGATTTTGACTAGTTTAATGTCATCATTTCGTATTTAGTTAGAAGAACAATCAAACGTAAACAATGTTACCATTGTCATCATTTCGTTTTTTTTTAAAGTTTAAACAAAATCATTTTTGAAAATTTTTTCCAGGTTCTTAACATTCATAGTACCATTTAATAGCTGCAAGCTGTTATATTGATAGAAGGTACAAGAAGTTATTAAATCTAGAAGACTTGTACAAAGTTTGGATTATTAAAGCTAGGCATGAGCTCCATTCTTTCACAAAACTCCGAACCTGAGAAAGGTCTTCAAGACCAGCATAGTTGCTCAAACTGGACAACTTGTGATTACAAAGCTAACAGTGATACAGCTTTACGGAAAGAGAGTCTGAACACGAGAAAGAAACAATCGCAAAAAGAATCATGTCAGGATGGCAGCCTGGATGATTCTTCTAATGATTGCAAGGCCCTTAGATCTTGCCTCCAAGATTCTTTTGGCTTGTTACCATCGAGGACCAAATTGCCGTGTTCATTATCGCCCGACACTGACCAGTCACCCAGCGAAATGTTTGCCCCATGTCCGATACTTCCAGAAGAACGTGACATCCTGTCCCCTTTAGCTCAAGACAGTCAGTTTACGTATCTTGATGTGGACAGTTCAGATAGTATTGTGTTAAATGATGTAAGCACAGGTGATGTCACCATGATTAATGTCAGTGGCCTAAATAATGTCAAAGGCTTAGGTGTAACCAGTTTCATCAATAATTCCCACAAAGAATCTTTGTCAGCATTAAAAGGTGAAGAACTTTTAGACAAAACTCCAAACCGAAACAACGAAAGCGCCGTGTTAACACTTGAATGTGACAATATTTTATTCAAAGCATCAGCATCGCCAACCTCAATTAAAACAGAAGAGACGACTTTCAAACCTAGAAGATGGAAGTCAACAAGTTATCCAGTGTATCTGCAAAATAGAAAACAGCCTTTCAGTGTAGCCAGTGCTACCGGGAATGACCCAATGCAAAGTTCAAGTGAAGCAACCAATATTATTTGTGAAAAAGAAATGCGTTCCATTCCATGTCATGATTCTGTTGTGCAGAATACGCCAGACGCTGGACCACAAGTTTCGGTCAAAAGTTTATCAGAAATGATAAAAGATAAAAGCAGAAGAAATAAACAACTTTTTCTACATAAGAAGTCGCCATTTTGGCAAACGGATAACGCCAGCAATCAGTTGTACCGAGCCAATACACCAATACTAAGTTTAGAGAATGATCAAAACTCCGGTATACAAGCATGTACTGGTCTCAGTTCAGCAGACGACACAGAGAATATTGAAAGCAATGGAGCATTGATCAAATCAAACAAGGAAGAGCGCAATATCGTTCAAGACGAGATGCTCGCCATCATCAAAGAGCTACGCCGACTCTCCAATGGCGAGCGCGATGAAGATCTTCATTTGTCTTCCGAACAGAAACGCAAAATGTATGGAAAGAGCAAATCGCCTCCAAGCAAATCAAATGAATTTTCCAAAAGCCTCTCGCCAATATCAGAAACAAACAATAGTACCGATGAAAGAGTCGATCAGAGTAAATTTTTAAGAACTAAAGACGCATTACTGACAGATGCAGACACTTTGTCAAACTCTGACAAACAAGAATTCTCTTTTTTCTTGAACGAAAGAACTCAAACTATGGAAAGTAGGAAAACTGGTTTTGAAGACCAAAACTTGTCTGAAAGTAATTTGTATGGAGGTAGACCTATTAGATCTAGATCTATGTTTGATGCGAAGAATGAGGAATTGTGGGATGAAGCTTCTGCAGTAAATGAATCCGAAAAACACAAGATAAACGTTCAAGACAGTTCTTTAGTATCACAAATAAGACAAGATTATGAGAGTCCTTCTAAAAAACGGGTTTCCTTTTGCTTAGAAGAAACTAATCCTGACAGAGATATTGCAACATCGTTAAAAAATCCTCCTCCTGGCGATTCATCGTTCGCAAATAATCTTGACGATTGTGAGTCAAAGAAACTTTCTCAATCGACTTTTAGAAACATTAATGATTTTTTGGCACAAAAGATGAACCTCAGAAAATGTTACAGTTTATCAAAAGCTGCAGAGAAAGATCACAGTGATGATAAAATGTCGCAGAACTCTGAGGAGATTAAAGTACGCAGAATCCACAGTTTACCCCATCAAGGTCTGAAAAATAAAGAAATGTGCACAAACGTCTCACACGAAGCGCGCAAACATTTATACACTTCTGACTTGTGTGACAAGAGGCAATCCAGTTCAAATGACGCCTTACATTCAAATGACGGGACTACCAATTTAGCGTTTATCAAAGATTTGAATGAGCTATCGGAAATAGCATATCAAGAGACAAGCTCTGAAAACGAAAATGAAGATGACAGTGATTATGATAATAACAAAGACCGCGTCAAAATTGAGTCCTTATCTCGAGTCGTTGCCTCGAGGACATCATCTGATGAGAACAAGAGCTTCACTTTAGCGCAGAGTGCTACACTATCGGGAGTCTCGAGAAAAACTCAGAAAATAAAACTCTTAAAACCCTGGTTTTCTCTGGACAGTAGCGTTACAGAAACAACTCCATTGGCAACAAGCTTTCTAAAGCCTGCCCCTAAAAGTGCCAACGGACCAATCGACGACGGCAAATTTTCTTTCGAAGAAGATAATCGGGCGTCCGAGATCGGTCATCTAAATATTGGAAGCGTTTCAAATATAGAGGATGTCGGCAATACAGGTTGTGCAGGTCACGTGGCCTTTAACGACCAGGACAATAACGATGAAGACACACTTAGCCTGGAGTTTTTCGTTCCAGTCAAGAAACAATATATCCGGCTACATCGGAGTACTTTTTTTCGTTTTGTACTGAAATATTCAATCTTTTTCTTGACATTTATTTTCTGGGTAAGTTGTTTATTTCTTTATCCTTTTCCTTTTAATAGCATTTCAATAGTTTTGTTGGCCTTGTCTATGCAGCGTATTGGATGCGTGGGTACTGAATGGTATGAACGGTGGATTCTAGTAGGAATGTCAAGGAATACCAGGGTAGTCACACACTCACTTGAAGTTCTTTTACTTTGCATTCATTTGGTTTGCAGAACAACGTTTAAAAAAAAAAAATCATTTCAAGACTGAAAATTCATTAAAACAGCAGCACGAAAAACAACGAAACAAAACAAATCTATTTTCATAATTTGTGTGCGTATAGTATATTGAATTAGTTTTAGGCATGTAGTCTTGATATTCATCATCCCAAAGTGTGACTTGTTAACGATGGTGTCGCTAAATTTAAATTCCACGGGCGAACCCCCCCCCCCCTCCTCTCTCGTTCCGCTCAATGTTTAGTTGAAAATCAGGAAAAGGTTTTTTGTGTAGCAGTGTCTCAAATGTCACATTGTGAGTTTGTTTGTCCTCCTCGGGTAGAACGTGACTTTAACTTTTGTCATGAAATGCCACTGAGTTTGTTTGTCCTCCTGTCCTCCTGGGGTAGAACTTGACTTTAACTCTTGTCATGAAATGCCACTGAGTTTGTTTGTCCTCCTGGGGTAGAACTTGACTTTAACTCTTGTCATGAAATGTCACTGAGTTTGTTTGACTTCTTCAGGTAGCAAGTGTCACAGGGATAGCGTTCGGCACGTGGATGCTAATGAGCAATAAAGTTTTCATTGATGACATCACAGATATATTCTTGGATCCCTATGTCCTGCTGTCTGTAGTGGGCGGTATCATCTTCCTCATTAGCTTTTTCGGATGTGTAGGCGCACTTCGGGAAAACATATTATTACTCAAAATGGTAATTCAACAAATACACAATTGTATCAAGGTCTTATTTATACATGGGAACAAAAATACAATTACGCAACATGTTAATTCAACAACCTTACAATTGCACAAGGGTCTTTTTTTGTGCGTGGAAAAAAATTACCTAGTTTTGTAGGAACCATAATTTTCTTTAAAAAAAAAAGAATACTCTGTTATCTGTGATTGGGAAAAACTTCTTGGAATTAATGTAGCCTACTTTTATGTGTATTTGTAGACTTTTGGTAAAAATATTGAAGACAACTTTAAATTAAATGTATGCATAGGTGTGAAGTCTCAAAAAATATATGAGATAAATTTAATAATAGATAATACCAAATTTATGAAAACAGGTATTCCAAATCCTAGTGATTGTTTAAGAGATTTGGCCAATGTCGTTTCATGATAGATATATTGACTTAATTGTCTTGCTGCGGGAGGATTGAACAAACTCTTTCTGCTGCAAACCTGAGTCCTTAATTAAGCGTATGATCTTAATCAATTATAGGTCTAGATATCTAGTAATATGTTGAACATAGTTGATAGTTCTATTATTTCTGATAAGTTGCCTAATGTTATTCTGTTTATGTTTGAGACTAAATGTAGATCTAAGTCCAAAGAGAAAACTACAGTACGTTTTTACCTCTTTCAGTTTTACGTAACATTGACGATTGTACTTGTGCTGGAATGCTTGTTGAGTACTCTGGTCTTTCTCTTCTACACGATGCCAGAGTTCAGACAAGCTGTAAAGGTCGGCCCTGAAGAATTCTTGAAGAAGGCGGTCAAAGACTACTTCGATGACGATGCTGTTCGACACTGGATCGATACTGTCCAAAAAGAGGTGATTCTGATAGGCACCACAACCACAAAAGAAGAAATTACAATTGCTATATCGGAGTTAATTTAGTAGCCTGTTTTTTTTTCTTCAGTAAACCAAATTTCTTAAATTTTAATTTTATTTGAAATGTTAAAAACACAACAAACTTTTAGTGTAGTTTTTTCTTCTTTAACAACTTTTCGATCGGACGAAGAATGCTGGTTTTATTGTTTAGGACACTTAATATCAAAACTGTTCTGTCATGTGAAACAGTATGGCTATCTTCTGACAAATGTCTACGTCCGAGCAGCACTTTATCAATTAGCATTTTATATTTTTAAAAAATTAAGATAACTGAAAGGTAAATGAAGAATGGAATTTTTTTTTGCTAAAGAAATATTTATAAAAATTGAATTTTATGTATTGTTTTCTTTTCTACACGTACCATAAAGTTGGCATTGTTCTACAATTAAATTAGAAAGTTTTCTGAATAGACTCCTACTTCATAACAGTTTAAAAAATTATTCTGAAATAAGCTTAACTGATATCCGTTTCCCTAGTGTTATTTTAAGGGTCTAAATATCAAACACAAATAAATTTTCTTGCTTCAGAGCCGGCGCTACAGGGACAGGAATATTAAGACCAGACATGCAAAGTCCTATCACGTGCAGTCCTTACTTTGCATTGAGGCACATTATGTCAATTTCCAACGGCAACCCCATTAACCCCACTCTTTTTAATAAATCTTTCTAGCAGCGATTCTGGTTGCTGCTATTGTTCTTAAATTTTTTTTTTTTCCAATTTGAAACTCCAGTTTCAGACCCTGCGCTCCAAGAGAAAGGTGATGTAAAGCTCGCTCCAAGAGAAAGGTGATGTAAAGCTCGCTCCAAGAGAAAGGTGATGTAAAGCTCCCCTGTTTCTATGGCCGGTGGTTATCGAGCGTTCAATGTGGCCTTTTACTTGAACTAAAGTCAGGTAGCCATTATACCTGGGTGGACTCTGGGACTTCATTAAATATAGAAGATTCCCAGTTGTCACCGGAATTCGAACTCAATCGCCACATACAATGCACTTTACCACACACACACACACACACACTATTTCCCATAGATCGGTTATATTCACCGTCTCTCGTCTTCCAACAGTTTCAATGCTGTGGTGTCAGTATGAGCAATTCGGGCTACCTAGACTGGCAGGAGAATATCTATTTCAACTGTTCCACGTCTAACCCGAGTGTATACAGATGTTCTGTTCCTATGTCTTGCTGCATATTTGAACCGGTAAGTATCAATATGTGATCTGGTTAGTCATATTATTTGAACGGATAATTTAATTCACACTATTTCAACTAGTTTACCTTTACCTATCCCTTAGTCTGTTGGACCGTTGGGGCACCATGCACTATTTCAACTGGTAAGTCACAATAACTTAACTGGTAACACAATATCTTATGGACACATCACAAGGTCCTCAGGGTTCGCAAAGACATTCCTTCAGGGGACATTACCAGGAAGAAGAAGAGGAAGACAGAAAGCGATGGGAAGATAAATGAAAGAATGGACAGGCGAAGGACAGAGAGGAATGTAGAAAGACGATGGACAGATCTTGTGTGGTGCCCCCAACGTTCCAACAGGCGAAGATGAAGACATCTTATCTGGTATTCAGAGCAATTCATTGCAATATTATACGATGCCATGACTCTAGTCTAACATTCGACTTGATAACATTTTTGTGTGTGTGTATGATGTTGACAAATATATATTTAAAGAAGTCAAGACTGTTGTCTTTTTCCAAAGGGAGAATATATCAACTACAGATGTGGTGCCAACATCATGAACAGTGAGGTAATGTCTTCTTGAAATGTTCATTCGTACACCTAGATCTATCTCTTATCACTGCACGAAAATGTTGTTTTCCAGAGCCGCAAAAGAAACTGAACATTTTTTAAAGTACATGCTTAGAGTAAATAAAATAGTTTACCCCAAATCGTGTGTTAGGAACATCATTATAAAATAGTTAATTGGCGGGTCGTCCCATTTCTGCTGCACATTTTGGTCTCATTAAGAGGATTGACGCAGAACAACGCAATGCAAGAGATTTGTTTTACGACAATTTTCTTTCTGTTTTGAAACAGATCTTGAATAAAATAAAGGCACATTCCTCGTCCCATATGCTAGGACAAATTTGTACAAATACTCCTTCTTCCCTAGTGCTATTAGAGCATGGAATGGGTTGCCTGAGCTAGCCAGAAAAACCAGTGACTTGGCAGAATTTAAGTCATTGGTTAATATGCATGACTAAATGCATGACGCGTAGGACGTAATCATCTTCTTTTTTGAAGTAACGTCTGTATTATATAAGATAAGATAAGAATGTTTAAAATGAAAGTCTTCAATATATTTCATGCTTTAATTTTAGATGTTACTTGCCATCTTTGCATATATTCCAGTATTTTTCTATGACTAAATCCGCCGTTCACAATCCACTAAACTGACTTATTGTTCACGTACAGGAACTATATATCCTGTATATGATTAACACCAAAGGCTGCATGAAAAGTTTCGGAGAATGGCTTGGTAAGAATGATGCGGTCATAGGATACGTAGCTTTAGGCGTCATCATTCCACAGGTAATGGTTACTATTCTTACTACTCACACGACTAATTATTACAGTAGACCTACAATAGTTCTACAAATAACGATTTTCAGGCTTGTGTGTACAAAAAATAATTCAATCACTACGTCAAAAGCCAGCTTTTTTCTGCGAAAAGCAACTTTCCAGAACTAAACTACCATTTTGCTTTTCTATCAATTTCGATAACATTTACAATTGTGCCGTTTAGAAGTTGCCTGCAGCCTATCATGTACTCTCTTTTGAAGAATAGTTTCATTGCCCCAAAGACTCAGACCATTTTGTTTGTACTTTATATCAACTATCGTTAATTTATTTGGATCATGGGTCACCTCCTCGTTTTTCTTCTCTTAATCTCTTCTTGAACGTAGAACTGTTAATCGTATTAAAAAAAAACTGATGCGAATTGAGAAAACATGCAAGTACCACGTGCAGCTCTCACGCCAGATCACAGACATACTGTCAATCTAAATTTATGAATCACTTTCGGGAGCATTGATGTTACACAGCTGCTCATGGGGTCAATTTAAATGATTCTATAATTCTATTCTATATACATTGATTTCCCAATACATTTGAAGTGATTCATATGTACCTATACTGGTCACTTGGAAGAGATACTAACGAATTAATGTTCTATTTTACTTTGCAGATCTTGGGAGTTGTAGCAGCTCGCTATTTCGTCAAACTTTTACAGAGACGCTCCTCTAAAACTTGGAGAAAGTTGAGTGACACGGTCCAAATTACGTCCTCAAACTTGACACAATTTTCTAATTCTGCTTAATTTAGATCTAGATCTTTACTAATCCATTCAAATACTAACAGAAAACACTAATGACCTAAGATTTTGGCCAGTGAAATATCGAGATTACAATACTGGGTCAAATATTTGCTAAATGTAGTACCAAGATAGTCAGTAGCTTAATTGAATGTAAAGATTTAGGTACAAAGTGAAGTATCAGCTGTTTTGTCCAATATGGCACTACGTAAGGAAATTCAGTACCATTCAATATAGGGAGCTAAAAAAGATCCCCTTTCAGAACAGATGATGTAAATGTCATGTTACTGTGACCGACGGCACGATTAACGAGGGTGTCATGTGGCCAGCATAACGACCAACTGCCTTTACTTTTCCCCAACTAATGCCAGGTACCAATTAGGGCTGAGACTAATACTTTTAGTAACTGAAACATTTTTTTTCCTAACCATAAAAGTGATTCAACCAAGTTTAGAATTGGCAAAAAACTCAAAACTCAACCTATTTCTTGAAATGATGCGAAAGCGAGTCAATGTCTGAGCTTGATTAAAAGTTTGTTAATCATCACGTTCGCTTTGGTTTATTCTACCACACTCTCCATGCAAGTAGTTCTTTCTAGCACTGCATAATACACACACACAAAAGCTTTGGGACAGCGAAATATGGTGGTTTTAAGCTACGAAACTTCAAAACAAAACAAGTATGAGTTCTAAAATTACTAAAAAATTTTTTTTAAAAAGTATAACAGTGAAATCAAACCATTAACTTTGCATCCACATGTTTAATTCACGGTGTTGGGAAAGAAAGAGAATCCAAAATGAACGGAACAAAAGTCCTGGATGGTCATGTGTCTTCATGAAACATTTATTAATAAAAAGAGTTGCTAAAATAATTTTGATCAAACAATTTCAATGAGAACATCGCCGCACACGTCAAGACATGAACAACTAAAAAAAAAATGACATAAAATATTGGCACACACGTTTCTGTGTCAACATTTGCTCAAGCAAGAAGTTCTTTACACACTTGTACACTAACCAAAATATCAAACATTGGAAACATGGCCATTTAAAAAAAAATCATGCACATTTGTAGTCCTTACATCTGATCAGAAGTCTAATTACACAATTGTTGTCATTACATCTGATCAAAGTCTAGATACACAATACAATTGTTGTCGCTAAACCTGATCGAAGTGTATATGTAAGATTAAGTGATGGTTATCAGAAAATAAAATTCAAAACATCATTGTATACATGAATAACAAAAAAAAATCTATAAGAAAGCAAAATGTACACTAAATATGTTAAAGTATGATCCTGTACAAGAACTGATGTACACATTTACAATAAAGAATTGTTCTGACTAGGTGTCCTAGTAGGAAACCAGCCTACTAGCAAGACAGCAACAAGAGTGACTTTCTCTTGCAGGACTTTCAACAACAACAACAAAAAAACTAGATCTAAGTGTAATAGAAACATTCTTTTTCTACTATTTCCTTGTAACATACCATGAACTCAATCTAAATCTTATCTTCATTAATTACATCCAAATTAAGGGTGAACTCAAAATAAAGAGTCAGTGATTCTTTGTTTTCCAGAGTTAGTTTTGAGATGCACACTCATAGATTTCACAATCTAGTGAACACTAGATTATCATGAATTCAGTCAAACGAAACTACACTTTAAAGTTCATCTAATGAAATCTCTCTTGACCCTAAACCTTTGATTTCCCTAAACAAAACTAAGACATCAGAAGTGTACCCATGGACAGTACAGAGCAATTACTCAAGTGTTCAAACTTACAACTCAATGTACCAAGAAACAGCTGTAATATCTCAGTGGCACTAGCTTGTTCATTAGGCAGACAAGTCAAACTGAAAGCTGTTCCTCCCACGCACAGAAATGAAGACAAAGAATAATATCTAGTAAGTTGGAAAAAGAAGGTGATAACACAGGTCTGCATTGTAGGATCAGAGGATCTTGATGCTAATGAGGATGAAGGGCTGAAATCAATCCAATGAGCTAGACGCCAAAGGGGATGAACGGGCACAATGAGCCTCCATGGCAATGTCGGCTAATCAAAGACAACCTATAATGAATGTGAATGTTCAGTTCTCTTTGAGCATTTAGATCAACTGCTTGTCTTCCCATGGTCCCTACCTACCATCAGACATAACATTCCGATATATGCTAGTCCATTATAAAAACTCACTCCAATTTTACAAGATAAAATATTGTCAATGAGTCGCAAACCATATTTTTTCTTCCTTTTTCATTATACAAGGACCCCCCCCCCTCGAAAAAACAAAAACAAAATGAAATAAAAAAAAAAAATCCTTATCAATAAAATTTTTATATAATATCTGCAAGAGGTGTTTGTATTTAGGATTACTTTTTTAATGAGCCAATGTTAATTTTCAATTTGAAATATAGTTTGGTGTCTCAAAAAGCTAGTGTCAAACAATGAATAATAAATGGTGATGCAGTAGCCCAATGGTAAGGAAAATTATTATTTTTGTTTTAGTTAAGTCCAATTTCATAAAATACTATTGTAACTAGACTGATGCAATTTAAAAGCACAGAAGTAAACCAATCTGGCAACTATTTTCATGAATCTATGTTATTTAGATATCAATACATATTTAGTGGATAGTACAATATCAACATCACCTGTTTGACTTATCTAACATGTAGTAAAAGCTCGTCCGCCTAAATATATAATATTGTCAAATCTGATGAATTTATTAGTGTCATTGTAGTTTGATTTCATCTGAAACCATTACTACAATGATTTCTTTTCACTATTTTACATTAAAGCTGGACATGGTTATGACAATATTTGTATAACATATTTATATGCAAAGATATGAATGTCAGGTGTTCAAGTCAATGTTACGTAACAGAAAAACAAAGTATCATTGGCAAGACACTAAGATGTGCTTTGGCCATTCGTTTAACAAAAAAAAACATAATAGAGAAAACAAGATACAGAGTAAAAGAAATGTGTATTTTTATATATATTTATAAATATATATAAATGGTTAATTAAAAAAGAACAACATTATGATTTAAAGCAACGTTATGTGGAGAACTAATAATAAATATACAGCAAAGTTTAACACAACGAACAGATTGCACACGCCTGAGATTGTACACTGTCATGCAGTACATTTTTTCAAGCCCTAGGGACATCTCTTTCATTGACATTTCTATCCAATTCAACATACACTCTAAGAATCTATGGACTAGAGCAGATAAAACTATTTCTAGGACACCATCGAAACTAAAAAATGTTTTCTTATTACACATTTTTGGAAGGGTTCAGGTATCAATATTTAAAATTATTTGTAAAAATCTTTGTACAATACAGATAGACCTAAAAAAAAAGTACATTTCAACTGTCCTGACTTTAGAAATATTTGGAGGGAAATAGGTTTTAACTGAGATCAAATTAACATTTTAAAGACTTGTGTTCACAATTTAATGGCAGAGTACAATGCAAGTTTGAAAGATGCACTGCACTGAACTAATGGCAGAGTACAATGCAATTTAATGAGTACAATGCAAGTTTCAAACTAAGAAGCACTGAATTAATGGCATGGTTTGGGCATGTTTAACAAAAATAAACTGACTAGAATTTAACAGGAAAAAAAAAGACCAAATAAATCTTGGCAAAACTTGTTCAATGCAATTTAAAATGTGTATGAAATCAAGGATGTAGAGTTATCATATCCTTGGTGCATGGAGACATAGAATGAATGAAAAAAAACAAATCACCATGATAATGAACAAACTTCTTGTATTGAGAGCATAAAAACAATTATCCAAGTGCATTCAGACCAGTGACATCAAACTCTTTACTTATGAAGTGTATCTTTACATGTGTGTATAAATACTGCTGTTCAAATACATAGAATATTCTGTTGTCAACAAGGACACAACACATCATAGAAACTATTTTGTTTTGAGCATATTACTAAGTTAACATGACATAACATCCTAACATTGGTGGCCAATGGTTGAGATGTCATGTCAGAAGAATCATTTTCACCCAAAACTCAACAGAAATTTGCAGGGCTTCTGTGAAAGCCCTTTCTCATCCACACTTCATAACATAACTCTGACAAAATATTTGTTTTCGCAGATACTCGTGATGAAATACGGGTGTGCCCAAATGATTTATTTTGATCTCTGAGATATATATATATATATATATATATATATAAATTCACAGCCATTCAAGCAAGTTTTTTTTTGTTGTTTTCAAAGCCTATATGAAATGATGCACTTTCTTCACCCTAATATTTAGAACCTTTTACTGTAAGTATGATGGGTCTTTCAATACACACATAATTCAGGAAGCAAATGAATACAGCAGATTTATGGTTTTACAAAATGCTTCATTCCTAAATAACAAAAAGTTTAAAGCATTTTACAATATATTGCATACATAAACAAAAAAACAAAAACAAAACTAGATGTCACCATGAATTATCTATTAAGAGAAAACCAAAATAGAAAGGAGAAGTCTATAAAGATTTTGTATAATTGTATATCTCTCAATTGATAGTACAATTATAAGTGGACCTAGTTTAATTATAGGGTAGACTAAGGATGGACATTGGCTACTGGCTGCTTTGAGATTGTACTGCAGCAGAAGTGAAGTTTATAGATTCAAAAGATCTTATTACAGTCTGTGATCATTTAAACACTAAACAATGAAAACGTATATCACAATAAATAAAAAGAGTTCTAACAAAAGAAATATAGATGCACAAGTCATTGGAAACAATATGTTTCTATTTTTTTTTTGCTTTTTCAAACTGTACATCTGGTAGCTACCAGCCAGTTTAATGAAAACTATCTGTAAGATATTTAGCAATCAAAACAAAAATTCAGTTATTAGATAAGCCAATTTTTTTAAAATGAAAAACATGGCACCTTTTTTTTTTTTAAAGTAGTGATGGAAGTGTCTTAGAACAAAATAAAGAAAAAAAAAAAAAAAAGAGGGGGGGGGGGGAGGGTACCTACAGTAAAAGTGTATTCATGAACTTCTATTAGATCATTTGTTTCTCTGTAAAATTTATACACCATTCAATCTGAGAGAGACTTAAAATTTAGTTACTATTTTTGATCGCTGAATGTTATTGATATTAAAAAAAAAAGTCCTTTTTATAAATAAAATTGATGGACATTGTAAAATCTTAAAAAGATTTTTAAAAAATAAATATTCTGACCAATTAGCTGCCATTTTGTTCTTTAACTGGCCAATTATAACTCTGGAACAATTTTTTATAAATCTTGAAACAATCCAAACTATTCAATAAATGAAACAGTAAGTATTGAAATGTCAAGTCAAACTTGGAATAGGAAACCTACTTAAACATTAAAGTTTTCAAAAGTTTCATTACAGTTAAATTTTCAAAACTTTGATTCTTCAACTGTAGCGCTTATAGTAAATTACAGAAAAGGAAAACTGGCAATAACCATTGCATGTCATGACAGGCAACTGAAAATTTTTCACAAGAAGTCTTAATGGAAAGAAAATGAATACCTAAGTATTTTTTTTTTAAATATTTGCTTACAAGAAGAATCTTTTTGTATGCACCCAAACTATATGAAGAAAAACATAAAAAAATAAAAAGACAATATCTCCTTTATATAACTTATGTAGCCATTATTTTGCTCCTGAGAACTAATGACTGTTAGAATTTATGGCTATTTTTTCTAGTTCTCTAGCCAAATTAAAATGAATGTATTTTTATACTTTGGAATGGAAAATTATAATGGTCAAACTAGAGTTTCCCAGTATGGCCAATGAATTAGTAATTCTTTTCCTGATACAAATCAACTGTAAAATTTTTAGGAAAATCGTTGGAGCTGTTTTTGAGATCTGTGTCCAAGTTCCACCCTTTGCTCAGAAGGTTCTAGTAAGATATGATTTTAATAGAGGTATTGTTAAAAAAAAAGGCTCCCTTTGACCAATTACTTTATACTCCCACTGTTTCTGATTATTGCTTTCAGGAAATACAGAGACTTAAGAAATGATTTGAGAAAAAAAAAATCTTTTTAAAATAAAATTGGGAAAATTTGATTTTGAGGTCAAAGGAATTCTGTCTATCTTTAATACAGCACTACAGCCAATAAAAATACAATTTTGAAGTGATATTCTGAATCAAAAATCACTTGCCTATTTAGCTCACAAGTTCAGCAAAACAAAAAGTGGACAACATAATGCTGAAATAAAAAAAACAAACTAGAATGGTTGATTTGAGAAAAAACAAACACATTGGCAATAAATATGACTCAACATTATAGCAGAAAAATTATCCAACTATCCGTTGCAGTCAACTGAACATGTGATCATGGTTTTAATTATATGCGAATATAGAACTGAGTACTTCCTGAAGGTCCTTTCAAGTCATTTACAAAGACAATGCACCAATATCTTTCAGGTTTTATCTCAGAGACTGTCTTTATACCTTAGCAAAAGTTCTGCTCCGATAAGATATTACTTTCTTCAACTAATAGCTTTAAAAAAAAAAAAAAGCATCTTTTAGACTTACTCCACATGTAAAAAGATCATCTTTACAAATGCCTATTTAAAGGGCAATGTTAAAGCTACCGAATGATCATACTCATGACCGAAATTACAGCAAGAGATGAACTAAATGAAACTTGAAGCATAATGAGTTGGCAACTGTTCCACAGCTTGTTCACATGTACTCTTCCCTACACTAAATTGTTTTATATAGTGTGAACAGAATTAAACAACACTAATTGTCTTGACTATATGGTGAGCTCCAGGCCCTAAGTAAAACTAAAATTATTTTTTTTTTGGTTTATTTTTTTTCTTCTGGATTTCACAGGCCAGAAAATTGTTTAATTTCAAGATTAAAAAAAAACAACATCTCTCTGATGAAATGACTGGTTTGCTTGATGTTTCTCTCTCAAAGTCAAATATTCACTGTGTCTAGATTTAGTTCCAGAGAAAGGTGCCTTTTCTTCATCACCAACTTCCTGTGGGGTGCAGTGTGAACATGGAAGCACCATGAGGCACCTGGCCCAAAATTAATTGCAGGGCAATAAATATGGCTTGAGAGGTAGGTTTTGACTTTGTAGTGCAGTTTAGCAGTTTTTCTCACAGCCAGTTGACATTCTTGCTTTGGTTAATAATGTTATTGATTATCTACACAATGACTGCGTAGTTTTCAAACTGTGGTTTGGCACATTTATTAAAAAAAAAAACAACAACTAATATTTTCCTTTTTGTTATTACAATTTCCAATCAGTTAATGGTTTTAATTTCCAAAAGTTGGCTATAACAACTTGAGCTCGGCACACATTAAAGAGGATGCATTAATACATTTATTTAACCAAAGTGTAGAAATGCACCTATTTGTTGTTGTTTTTTAAAAATATGATAAATGCCTCATCTGAATGAAACACATTTGGTTTTGAGAAACTAGAAATAACATCCAAAAGCACAAATCCAAGTTCCTATCACCCGTACAATACTTGAGAACTGTTGAGTGGGGATGATGACTAGCTAGCATTAGACACGATTCTCATCATGCTGAAACAAACAAAGTGAACACATTAGGCCAATGCCACACAAAGTAAAAAAAAAATGTCATTCATCAATATTAATTTGACCATAAAAACATGCAAAATCCTGTTCGTATCTTAATGTAACCAATAAGTGTTTAACCATTTATTATTGTTATTATTATTGCATTTTATTGTATTGTAATATTATTATTGTTATTATTATTATTGTATCTGAGAGCAAATGAAAAAAATGTTAAAGTAACAATAGACAAATAATAAATATTTAACTACAAAAAGATATTTTACACTACAATGCTTTTGAATGGCACATCTTCCCAATGCAATCTGTACATTTGGCTAATAGCAGACTATCTATTAACTATTGCGATCTTAGTGTAAAGGATATTTCACTTGACTATAGTCAAAGGTTCACACAAAGCTTTGAAAATTACATTTAAAAAAATAAGCTAAAGTGTTCTATAATGTTCTATAGTGCATTTAAAGTCAAACTTTTTTTTTCTTTTTGAAGTTATAATTAAAAATGAACATGTCTGCCTAAACTAATCATTAAGGGTTCATGTTTGGGAAGATACTATTAAGTGCAGATGACTTTGGTTTTAAATTTAACCTCTTAGTTTAAAATAAGGAAGCTACATGTTATTTTATAAAATTATTTATAGAAATTTAGTTTTACATAAACAAATGCTTCAATTAGTTTTAGGATTTGGTTTAGATCTGGACTTTTCAGGTCTTGAATAAAATGATTAAGTTCTTCTTCAAACCAGTTGTTCTCTGCTGAGCTGTATACTCTTGTTAATTTATCCTATGCTTTGCAGTGCCATGTAGGGTGCCAGAGAGCTTAAGATAGTCTACACATTGTATGGCAAAAAAAAAACAACCCATATTTAACCTACAATATTTAATTAGGTCATTCACATCAGCTACTCAAGCAATGTAGTGAAATAGCAGTTCAGAGAAAAAATGGGTATAGTTAACTGCCCATTTCCCAATAGATAAATTTAACTTCAATAAAAATAAGATTACCCGTCGCCTCCTAAATAATTTATCAAAAAAACTTCTTTGGGGTGGTTGTGGTGGTAGACCTTCAATTAGATCTGGTGTAGGCTCTCCATTAGGACCAAACACATTCAGCTCTTTGTAACATTCTGTTTCTAACATCTAAATGTAGGAAATAAAACAAATTTCAATCACAGTTGCAATTATTAAGTGAAAGGTACCTTATTTGAATAAGTCAAAATAATTTCAAAAGATAAAAAGACCAGTTTCTACCACTACCATTTTTTTAAATAGTATTCAGGCCAGGCCATACTTGCAAAATTTAGTAAACAAATGCAACACACACCATTACAAGAATAAAATGCTTTGTATCTCATCCCTTCAATAACTATTTGACATTATATTTTAATGTAAGATTTTAATTAAAAAAAACATTAGTCATTATATTTTAAACAAGGCAATAAAAAACAAGTGACCTCAGATTAACCAATGAGACCTTATATATTAAGGTAGGCTAGATCTTTGGTAATCTTGTTGGAATAGTGAATAATCCTAACATTGTTCAGCTATTAAAAAACAGAGATGACAGATTCATGATTGTACACAAGTTTCCTATTTCAGGCTAATAGAAGAATATAATAAAATTTCTATGTCAAGTTAATTAAGGATATAATAAAGTCCATTTAGTTTATCAGACAACACAAAAAAATAGTTTGTTTTTAGCTGGAGCTGCTAAAAAGGAAAAAAACTTACCTCAGTCTGCCAAGGAATAGATACGCTGCCTGTGTTAAATTTACTATAAAATGAATCATCACTGGCATCCAGATTCACACCTTTAACAGTAGAGAACTGTTCTATGTCTAATACATCTTTACAATATACTGCCCTTGGCTAGTTTAAAGAAACAAATCAAGAGGTTAGAAAAGGAAACAAACAAAATCACAGTTATCTAATGCCAAATGAAAAATAGAAAAACTTACATCTGGAACAAATGGAGGATCAACAATGCCTGCCTCTAATCTCTTGAAGTTAATGTTCCTAAAAAATGGATGAGATTTGACTTCCTCACCTCCTGCCTCACCACAACCAAGTCTGTTGTTTGGAGATTTTTGAAGAAGCTGGAATCATTTGTCAAATGCATTATTTTAAATAACGTTGAGACATTTGTTTATTGTGGTCTTCCCCCGCCCCTCTTATTTGTTATGTAAACAAAATAGAAAACAGAAGCACTACTATTGTATTGAATTGAGTCACTTGAAAGTTGAATGCAAACCAGCAGAATTGTCTTAATGTTAAATTATTTAGTATATTAGGCATGCTGTCAGCTTTAATTTCACACCAATCATAATTAATAATAAAATTTATATTTCACTGGAAAAAACTATTTTATAAAGATTTCATTTCAGACATTAACATAAAAGGGTAAAAAGAATAAATAATATTTACAAAAGTTAACAGCAAATGGGCTACAAGTTAAAATAATGTGCTTACTGCAGTGCATATACTCCTACATTCTTCAGAAAACTTAGATGAATATGTTTCTTGATCTTCTTTCACCCTCCTGTCAACTTCATCTCTCTTTACTTTTTCTTTGCGAGCTCTAAAAGGTGCCTATAATTGTAGAAAAACAAAGTATTAGATTAAGTATACAAGATCAACTTGACAGCAAAACAGTTTACCAATATAGATCAAGAGATTCAGTTATATTTTTTTCAAGCAAGATGATATATAAATAGAACTTTTAAACTAGTGTGTGCATTTGTAGTAAAAAAAAAACCTTCAGCACAAACTTCAACTTACTTTTCCTTCAATCATTTCATATATAATACAACCTAATCCCCACCAGTCAGGGCTGTAAGTATACCTTTCATTTTTAACTACTTCTGGAGCTGTGGACAAAATTACATTCTTTATTAACTAGAATAACATAGTAACTTATATAGAAAAAAAATCCTTGAAATAAAAATGAAATATTCTAACTAACAAAGCGAAAATATTTTAATGGTATTATTTCAACACAGAACTCTTAGCACTATCATTTTAAATGTTTCAGTATTATGGTTTACAATTTAAATGACAGATGTGGCTTTTAAGTTCAGCCATAATTAAATTGAAGAAATACTAGAGATGATTAGAATCAAATAAATTGTTTAGATTTATTGTCAAAACTGTACAAGAAAATAAATTTGAATTTTTCAACAGCTTCAAAGCTTTATTTTTCTTTTCAAATTCTTATTTTAAGTGAAAAAAAACAAACCTAAATGTCCTTAAGTACGGTCAAATAATGCTGGTTGCATTTGTGTGTGATTGGATTAATAAACAAAATTATAATTTAAATTGTTAGGTATTTTGTAGAAAGACAAATTTTGTTAACGAAGTGTGATTATTTCTGATTACTTACCCATGTATCCAACAGTACCCACTCGTCCTCTTATAGATTCACCTTCTGGTATTTCGACAGCTAAACCCAAATCTGAGATTCTTACATGACCTTAGAAAAATAAATCAGCAATTTGTTAAGTTCAAACTCTTTGTACCTATATTGACATAACAAATTGACAACTTTTAATGCATTAGGTACTTACCATTATCATCTAACAAAATATTTTCTGGCTTTAAATCTCTGTTGAAATTAAAATCAACAAATTTAGTAGGTATTTATAATTTATTGAAATGAAATTATATTGCTTTGAGAAATAATGAGAATATTATTAACAAGAAAAACATAAAAAATTATTTAAAATAAAAGTGTATAGTTTGGATCAGTAATGTAATTAAATTTGTAATAGATCTAGATCAACAACAATAAATCTGTACAATTAATAGTGTTTTTACCAATTGTTTATCTTTCTCAATACGCTATGATTCTATCACTTATCTGGACCTGTTGGGAAAATGGGGAAAGGGGAGGGGGTGTGGGGGAGAGGAGACAGAAAGGGATATCTGGGTAATTGGTTTATAAAGGTATTTAAAAAAAAAGGGAATGACCTGAATTTGAACTTGTGGCCGACGTGCTAACCACTCTGCTAGTGAGGTACTTATGACTAGAGAAGATTGTATAGTTATAAATTGTTTGATTCAATTTAGAGCGCAACCGATAAAGGGGACTAATTCAGCTTATACCAACACTTCAGTAAAGTACAATTTCTTTCCCTTAGTCGAGATACCAAACAAAATAATTAATTACCAATAGTTAATTAACTAATTGGTTAATTTTTTGTCATGTAAAAGAAATAATTGTTTAACTTCAGCTTTAGCCAATATCCAAGATTGGGTGTGGGAGAAATAACATTTAAAAACTTTTTACCAGACAGACAGACAACGTGAGTTGATATAAGCTTTGTAAAATGCAATCACTTACATCACTATAAGCATTGTTTTAGAAAAAATATTTTAAAAAATGTTTTTCTTGTTCTATTATAGTTATAGATATTTAAGACAATAAAATAAATAAAAAAGTTCAAAATCAACACACACCTATAGACAATTCTTTCTTTATGAAGGTCAATCAAACCACAAGAAATCTCAGCTGCATAAAAGACTGCTCTATCCTCTGGAAAACCTGGATTGCCCATATTATGGATGTGGAATTTCAAATCTCCACCATTCATTATAGTTAAAACCAAGCATAATGCATCCTTTGTCTCAAATGCATAGGCTAGACTCACCTAGAAAATATGAGTCATAATATTAAACTAACTAATTGGGTAAATTACAAAAAGAAAAAAAAATTATGAGAAAAAAATATTTTAATTTGATTTTATTAAATATATTATAAGGTCACTTACTACAAATCTTGAATTAATCTTTTGTAAAATTAATTTTTCATTCAATGCCATTGCTTCTCCTTTTCTTTTTTTGATTCGTTTTTTTTCCAACTTTTTACAGGCATACATTTTCCCAGTGGCTCTTACTTGGCAAGCACAAACTTCTCCAAATCCACCTTTGCCAAGGACCCGATACATGCGAAATGTATTTTTTGTAACTGGTTGGCTGTAATGTAATGGGAATTTTTTAAATGCATTTAAACAAATAATAAATTCAAATGTATGATAAATAAGATTAAAAAAAGCCTTAATTTTACTATATCTTTGATGGTTTCCAGATGTTAAACAAAATGAAAAGACAGAAAATGATATAGTCATTTTAATATTAAGTTTGTATGCCTAACATATTGGTTGTTTCCAACATAGAAATATATTGTGGACATTTCTAGTACATTTGCTATCTCTAGTTAATCTCATAGCCTCCAGGCAATTCACTTAGTGCCCCTGCCCTTCCAACTTTTCACAGCCAAAAACACAGTTGTAATGTATAAATCTTAGATGTTATCAAACCAAGACATCATCAAAACTGACATTGTCATGTCATCAGCACTGCTGCAAAATAAAGTAGTTGGTATGTCTCAACTAACTAAATACAATAATACAAAAACACAAAAGAAAAATCTTACTCTGGAATAAATGTAACCTAACACAACTACACCAAGCTGCATTAAACTTTCAACAAACATTCTTATTAGAAAAAGACATTAACCAACCAGTCGATGACCTCTGGAATTTCATTAAAAGCCATCTTAAAAGCATTATAGAAAATCATATACCAACTAAATACACATCAAACAAAATAAATAAATGCTGGTTTAATAATAGATTAAAGAAGCTTTGTAAACAGAAGGAAAACCTATATAGAAAATTTAAAGAAACTAAGGCAGAAAGAGTTTACAAAAAGTATATAAAAATTAAACACTTAACCCAAAAAGTAAGCAGACAGCTGCAGAGTGAATACATAAACAATGTAATATCTAAAGATAACAACAAAAACCTATGGTCATACATTAAGTCTAAGAAAATGGAAACAACAGGCATAGCGCCATTAAAAGATGAACATAACATAATACATAATGATAATTAAACTAAAGCAAACATCCTAAACAAATACTTTGCATCAGCATTCTCAGCCCCAGGAGACAAAGACATATTATTGAATTTGAACCAAGTAGACAACATAGAAGATATAGTAGTACAAGAAAATGGAATTCAAAAACTATTAGCCAACACCAAACCAAATAAAGCGTCTGGACCTGATGGTATTCCAGCTAGACTACTCAAAGAACTAGTGTTTAAAATACTCTTTCAGGCTTCACTTAACCAGGGCAGAGTACCAAAGGACTGGAAAGAATCTAATGTCCCCCCCCCCCCCCCCCATTTAAAAAAGGAGAAAAATCTGACCCAGGAAACTACAGACCAGTATCACTTACCAGCATCACATGTAAAATCCTAGAACACATAATATGTAGCAACATCATAAACCACTTAGACAAACAAAATGTCCTCACACCATACCAACATGGCTTTAGGAAATATAGATCATGTGAAACACAACTAATAGGACTAATTGATGATTTTTCTAAAGGTTTAGATAATAGTGAACAAATAGATGCTATCTTGCTAGATTTTTCTAAGGCTTTTGACAAAGTTCGCTACCATAGTTTGCTTAAAAAATTAAAATATTTTGGCATTAATGGTCCACAGCATCAGTGGATTAAAGATTTTCTGATAGGGAGAGAACAAACTGTAATAATAAATGGCTCTAAATCAACACCGATAACAGTAAACTCAGGTGTACCTCAAGGAACAGTCTTGGGTCCACTACTATTTTTAATTTACAAAAATGATTTACCGAATTGCATTACTTCAGGAACAAAAGTCAGATTATTTGCAGATGATTGCATAATATATAGAACAATAAAAACAACACAAGACACAGATATTTTACAAAGAGAATTAGATGAATTACAGAAATGGGAATCAAATTGGAGCATGTCTTTCCAACAAGAAAAATGTCAGTTGTTAAGAGTAACAAAAAAACTAAAACAAATTAATTCCACTTATCTTATTCATGGCAAACCAGTAACACAGACTAAAAACGCAAAATACCTAGGTGTTATAATAAATGAAAAACTGTCATGGAATCCACATATTGATGAAACTATAAAAAAATCAAACAAAGCATTAGGATTTATTAAAAGAAATTTCTATAAATCAAATAAGAACATAAAACTAAAATGTTATTTAACCTTGGTTAGGCCAATAATAGAATATGCATCCTCCATATGGGACCCCTCAACTCAAGAAAACATTAAGAAACTGGAACAGACACAAAATAGAGCAGTGAGATTCATAACAAATGAATATTCACAATTGACTAGAGTAACACCTATAGTAAAATCACTAAATTTAGAAAGCCTTCAGGACAGAAGACTCAAAAGTAAAGTAGCAATTATACATAAAACACTGAACCATAATCTTCAAATACAAAAACAAAATTTTATAAAATACTCTGAAAGACACAAAGATAAAGGCACATTCCTCGTCCCATATGCTAGGACAAATTTGTACAAATACTCCTTCTTCCCTAGTGCTATTAGAACATGGAATGGGTTGCCTGAGCTAGCCAGGAAAACCAGTGACTTGGCAGAATTTAAGTCATTGGTTAATATGCATGACAAAATGCATGACGCGTAGGACGTAATCATCTTCTTTTTTGAAGTAACGTCTGTATTATATAAGATAAGAAAGGTATCAAGAGTTTTGCATCTCACATATAAAAAAAAAAGATCATACATTTGAACAGTCCTGAGTTACTTATTTTACATATAATTTTCTTTCATTAAAACTAAAAATACGATAATAAAGACATTGGTACAAATTACTTTCAGTGTAAAACAAACAAACAAACAAAAAACAATACCTCATTAGTAATCTAACAGTTACATAACATTTAAAATGTATTTTGGTTTATAGCTTACATACACTATGTAACCCCCCCCCCCCCCCCACACACACACACAAAAACCAACTTACCTTTCAAGCCACTTCCACTGCATGAATCTTTTAAAATACATACTCTCTAAAAAGTCATTGAAGGGTTCTTTGCTTAAGTATTCTCTCACTAATCTATGAATATATACACATTTATAACATATTTAAACACATTTAAAAAAATGTATAGAGAGAAAGAGAATGTATTTGATATCAAATTGCTCATGTCAATGTATAGGCAATTATAACATGTCTGTTATGATTATAACTTAGATGATACATCAATTTAAACCAAAATTTAATATACTGTTGACAAAAAGAGAAATAATAACTTTCCTTTTTTATTTTGTGGCATAGATTTCATGTCCATTTCATGTCTCACTTTTTAGCTTACCATTTATTAAAAAGGACATATTAATATATTCTAAGTTTTTTTTTCTTCTGGCAAATCATTATAAGCTAGTTGTGCTGTGCACCATAGTAAACCATGAACAACTTATAAAATGTTGCAGGTCTAATATCTGATAATGTTTATTGATTTTATTGTAAGTTTTACAAAAATATATCAGAAACATACAAGTCACTAAATGATATCAGTATAACAATTCTGAGAAACCAGCATGATAACTTCGACAGAATTGTATAGTAGAACTTAAAACTACTGCAAAAATGTAGAGATGAAAATAACTAAAGTCAAAATATGGAACATCATGCTTGAAGCAAACTTCTTATTTTGACCAGTAAAAAGCCATAACTGTATAGAGACACTTTAAGTGACTGCTAGTGAACGTACAATTGTGTCACATTAATTAAAAGCGAGAGTGTAGCTTAGATATAGACAAACAGACAGCTGAGGCTATGCTTTCATAGGAGCAACGTCTTTGTTATAGTGACTGAGACTAGACTGTACATTAGACACTTGAGGCTAGACTTTCATAGGAGCAACATTTTTGTTATAGTGACTGAGACTAGACTGTACATTAGACACTTGAGGCTATGCTTTCATAGGAGCAACGTCTTTGTTATAGTGACTGAGACTAGACTGTACATTAGACACTTGAGGCTAGACTTTCATAGGAGCAACATTTTTGTTATAGTGACTGAGACTAGACTGTACATTAGACACTTGAGGCTAGGCTTTCAAAGGAGCAACATCTTTGTTATAGTGACTGAGACTAGACTGTACATTAGACACTTGAGGCTAGGCTTTCAAAGGAGCAACATCTTTGTTATAGTGACTGAGACTAGACTGTACATTAGACACTTGAGGCTAGGCTTTCAAAGGAGCAACATCTTTGTTATAGTGACTGAGACTAGACTGTACATTAGACACTTGAGGCTAGACTTTCAAAGAAGCAACATCTTTGTTATAGTGACTGAGACTAGTCTGTACATTAGACACTTGAGGCTAGGCTTTCAAAGGAGCAACATCTTTGTTATAGTGACTGAGACTAGACTGTACATTAGACACTTGAGGCTAGACTTTCAAAGAAGCAACATCTTTGTTATAGTGACTGAGACTAGTCTGTACATTAGACACTTGAGGCTAGGCTTTCAAAGGAGCAACATCTTTGTTATAGTGACTGAGACTAGACTGTACATTAGACACTTGAGGCTAGACTTTCAAAGGAGCAACGTCTTTGTTATAGTGACTGAGACTAGACTGTACATTAGACACTTGAGGCTAGACTTTCAAAGGAGCAACATCTTTGTTATAGTGACTGAGACTAGACTGTACATTAGACACTTGAGGCTAGGCTTTCAAAGGAGCAACATCTTTGTTATAGTGACTGAGACTAGACTGTACATTAGACACTTGAGGCTAGGCTTTCAAAGGAGCAACATCTTTGTTATAGTGACTGAGACTAGACTGTACATTAGACACTTGAGGCTAGGCTTTCAAAGGAGCAACATCTTTGTTATAGTGACTGAGACTAGACTGTACATTAGACACTTGAGGCTAGACTTTCAAAGAAGCAACATCTTTGTTATAGTGACTGAGACTAGTCTGTACATTAGACACTTGAGGCTAGGCTTTCAAAGGAGCAACATCTTTGTTATAGTGACTGAGACTAGACTGTACATTAGACACTTGAGGCTAGACTTTCAAAGGAGCAACGTCTTTGTTATAGTGACTGAGACTAGACTGTACATTAGACACTTGAGGCTAGACTTTCATAGGAGCAACGTCTTTGTTATAGTGACTGAGACTAGACTGTACATTAGACACTTGAGGCTAGGCTTTCAAAGGAGCAACATCTTTGTTATAGTGTCTGAGACTAGACTGTACATTAGACACTTGAGGCTAGACTTTCAAAGGAGCAACATCTTTGTTATAGTGACTGAGACTAGACTGTACATTAGACACTTGAGGCTAGGCTTTCAAAGGAGCAACATCTTTGTTATAGTGACTGAGACTAGACAATTCCTATTCTGAATAAACATTTGATCTACACCTGTTGATTTACTTTATTGTATATGTCTTAATCTGTAAGTCTGTAACTAAGAACTCAGAATAATACTATTTGTATAGAAACACTCAATCTTCTGATCAGCATATACTCTACAGACCCAGATTAGGCATATTACAAACTTGTCAGCGATTAATTACTTAATGGAATTGGAAAGGGAAGGGAAGAAAGGAAAAAAGTATGCCATGTACTTACTTGCCACATTCTTCAAATAATGGTTTACAAGACTTTTTCTGGCCAATAATATCTTTTATTTCAGAAATTTGGTTTCCATTTACATGGGTCACATAGAATTCAGACTGAAAAAATAAAAACTCAGAATGCAATACATTTCTAGGCAAGATTCAATAAAAGAGTTTAACAAAGAATAATTGGAAACTTACTTCAGGCCGGAGGTATTTCTCTACAATCTCCTCCGCTATTACATGTCGTTTTTCTTCTGCAGTTATTTCATACTCTCTCTAAATTAAAGCACAATATTGATTTGATAGCTTATAACATAAGATAATATAGCATTCAATAAAAGAAAAATTCTAAAAACTTGCTTTGATGCATTAGATATTGTTTTGATACTCACACCTGGCCTACACAAATAAGAGAACACTTAAGAATCTTATAATTTTAAACAATAAAGAGTTCTCAATGAGTTAAGCTAAATATAATTAAGTGCTTTTAAGCCCTTTTAAATATTAAAAACAACTTTTTTTTTTTGGGCATATGTAATATACTTCCATATTTAGAGGAAATGTAGTCATTAGAGGTAATATACTAATTTTATACATAGCTTTATTACTAGAACCAAATACTATTACTAAAACACAAAAAGGAAAAAGAAATGAATTTAAAAATCTTGTTTTAGATGAAAATAAAAATGATTTTTAACAAACAAAATGATCTCTCAACAATGAACTTGGTTACCAAGGCCAGGGTTAATAATAAATGTTTTTACTTTAAAAATTTAATTACTTCCAAAAACTTCTCATTTTCAAGCTTATTAAATGTTAAGACTTTGTATGTAAATATATCATAAAGTGTTCATGTATCTATTTAAAGCACGATGAAAATGACTGTTAAGTTAGATTTTTCAATAATATATAAATGTGACAGACAAACACAAAAGCTACTCTTAATGCAGGATCACTAAAAAAAAAAGTTATTTTCAGAAGTAAATAGTTACCACTAAATTCAAGAAACCAATAGAACGTTGATATTGTTCTTTTGTATTGCAAAACTCTACAAATAGATGACGTCCTAAGGGTTGCTGGTCAAATATAAAATTGAAATCTTGATCTGCAATTAAAGGCAAAACATGCTATCAATAAGAAAACAAAACATGTAAAATAAAAATCTAATGGGAAGAACTGCGAAACCATTGCCTTATATCTCAACACTAAAAGGTTTAACTCCGTTTTTATATTTAAAACAAAATTAATTAATTAACACTAATTGATTAACTAATTTTTTTTATTGATTCTTGCATTGTCCTCAACTATGAATAATTGAGATGAGTGGAAAGAAAAATATAGAGGTGCAGATCTTAGAGAGGAAGTGAAGATAGATTGGTCACACCCTTAGAAAAGATACCAACAACAAAGCTAGATAGGCCTTGAGTGGAAACCCAAGGGAACAAGACATAAAGGAAGACCAAAAAGAACGTGGCAACACAGTATACTAGATGAAGCTGAGAGGACAGGAAAGAGCCGGGAAGCCATTAAAAAACTAGCAGGAGACCGTGGAGAGAGGCGTGTTTTTACTGAGGCCCTATGTTCCATGAGGAACGTAAAGGAAAAATGATTATGATGAATAATTGAGCAAAATTTTCACTTTCTTCTTTTTAGTATGTTTTAATATAAGCATTGTTTAAAAATGTAGTAATGTATTTTTTTAAGATAAAGTATTTTTGTAAAAGGGAAATCATTTGTGTAAATGGTGGTTGTCACGTACACAGTATCTATATTTAGCTCGTCAGCGACCTCGGGAAATTCCTTCACGCGGAGAGCATTGTGACAGAATGGATGTGATTGGTTTTGAAATATTAATTATTGTAAATTGGGCTGCATTGATTGGTTGGCATTGCAATGAGGTGCGTTAGACACGTGACAACGCTATACCCGGGGAAAGGGTCTAGATTTTTAGTCAGTCTTGTATGGAACATGGAAGTGAGAACATGCACTAGAGTTTTGTATTAGAACTCAATTATATTATTGTGTAGATCTATCATTTTTTTCAAGTACATTTAACCATTGTAATTATTTGTGAATAGCTTTTTCAAGTTCTGAATTAAAGTAATTGTTTTAGACGAAGAGAAGTTTCTTCATTGAATATAGTAACATACTTAGATCAATTAGCGATTGGCAACCTTCTGAATGATCGTATTATCAACTAGGTCTAGCTACTTCTTTACGATCATCTTATTAAAAGACGATTTCAAGATCCTCGGCAATCACGATCATTGATAGTGTGATATAGATCAAGATAATCTTCAACGTGACATCTATCATAGCATCTTCATAGATCTTGACATCTGACATCCACTATTGATGATTGTGACAGTGGTTAAGGCAACGTTAATTAACAAATCCTATACTAAGTTTTCTTTATAACTGATTATTATACAGACTTTGATATAATCTTATATTAACATTCAATTACTTTTACTCTAAGCTACCTAGCAATTCTTATAGCCTAATTCTCTCTTCTTTAGCTTAGCAGCTTTTTACTATATTCCATATAAAAATAAAATTTGTTATTTACAACTCATTGAAAATATAATTGGTTAATTTTTCTATTGATTCATGTTTAGTTAGGGGCAATAAATAATTGTGCTAAGTTTCAACTTGATCTGAGAATGGAAAGTGCGAGAAATAATGTGCACTAAATTTGTACCAGACAGAGAGAGTAATTTGTTATAGGCTTTAAAAAAAAAAATATTTAAAAAAATTAATACATCTACACTACAACTCAATTCTAGCAACAAACAAGAACATAAAACCTTTTAATCATCTGCTTTAGTTGAAAAAGAGCATTAGCAACATTTTTGTTTTATTAATTCCAGTTTTAACTCATTTGTCCAATAATTCTGATTCTTCTCTTTAAAATAAAAAAAACAACAACCGTCAGACACTTTGATACAGAAATAGACAAAACAATACTTACTTATTTTATTCTTAATATCAGCACACTGGGATATATGAGGAAATGAAAGTATCTGTTTCCATTTCTTGCTTTTACCTTTTCTTTTTCCACCTCCACCTAACAAAGCCAAGGGAAACAAATTAATTACAAAATCAAGTCTACTTTTTCTCTTTAATATGTAAAATAAAAGCATCATCCAATAGTTCATTCCTATCAAATTAAAAAAGTTTCAACTGAAAGTAACTGTCAATAGGTCAATTTTAAATCTTCTTATCATGTATTGAACTATAAAAACAAGAAAAACATTAAAAATATTAATAAACAAGGTTACAAAGACAGTTTGTGTGGAAACACAAACTGAAAATCTGACACCGAAATGGTCCACCCAGGCGGGTAAAAAGGCAGAATGAAATTCTCTTAAAGATAAATGACAGAAAATAATGGAGAAAAAAGGTCCAGCAGACCAAAGGATAGGTGAAAGTGAATGTGAAGTTATCTTATCTTATTAGATGTTAGATGTGAACCTGGCCTAACTGATGTCTAATTATGAATATCTAATTGTTCTGTAAAGGGCCAATCTCTTATTCCTCAAGAATATAACATTTCGTAAAAAAAATAATTCTCTTTGGTTATATGTGCACTAATGATAGTGTTGCGATGATATGAAAAACTACTTAATAATTGTTGTTTTAAATTATGTCTGACTTATATGCATACTAAATAGATTTTTTCTCTTTAAAAAAATAGTAAACATTTTTTGTGTATATAGTATTTAGTATAACAGAACTTACATAACTTAATAATACAAATATCTAAAAAAACAATTTTTGAAAAAAAATCTACAACCGTTTGCATAAATGTATTAAACATATGGTCAATAGTCGTCTCCCTTAATAAAGAGCGTCAAATGTTTGTTACTATTAATACTGAATAGTTATAAAAGTGATATATTTTTATGAAAAAACTGCTTGCATAAGTGATTTTCACTATCTTTTCTAGTTTACAAGATCTAAACGGGACAGACGCACAGACAGGCCACACAAAAGTAATAGCGTCTTTTCATTTCAAAGCTTATTTTGAGTGTAGTTGTATCAATTAGTTTGGATCGATCCTATAATTAAATTTGTAATAAATATAGACTAACAATAATAAATCTGTGCGTTAGAAATATTTTTACCAATTGTTTTTGTTTAGCGGATTTTCATACTTTTAGCTTTCTCAATACTATGATTCTATTACTTGCCTGGACCAGTTGAAAAGAGTGGGGGAGAAAAAAGGGGGTAACTGTGTGATAGTTTTTAAAATGCATATATATATATATATATAAATATATTAAAAAATGTGAACAAGCTTAATTCAAACGATGGCTAAAGCCTCTACAGCCTCACTAACTACTGCACTAGGGAAGTGCTAAATGAAAAAGAAGATTTTAAAGTTATCTATTGTTAGTTTTAAAATTTTCTCTCTACAAAGTATAAAGGGGACTAATTCAACTTAAACCACCTTATGAGTCAAGTACAATTTCTTCCCCTTGTTTGAGATACCAAATAAAATAATTAATTACCATAAGTTAATTAATGAATGGTTAATTTTTTAAAAATGATTCTTGTTTTGACAGGTAAAAGAAATAATTGTGCAAAATTTCAGCTTGGAACTGAGATAGGGTGTGGGAGAAATAACAAGTACACACTTTTTACCAGACAGACAGACACCAAGAGTGAGTTGATATATAAGCCTCGTAATAAAGATTACATCTGATCTATTACAAAAGAGTGTATAAGACGTCTATTTCAGTGATGCTTTCAAACAATACATGCCCAATGATGCAGAGCTCTCTAGCCCCTAAAAGCATCCGCTTACAGTGTATGAAGCATAAGAGGTTTGGTTCCAATTGAACTTAACTAATTTAAGCAGTGAAGCAGCTATAGACAAGCATATTGGAAATTTGTCCCCAAGCCAAAAAAAAAGGTAGGACCTCACTATGTGTTTGAAAGAGTACTGAGTGTTAATCATGTGATAAAAGATTAAAAACTGTTCAAAGAATTGGCAAATACTAATTTACATAAGATAAGATATTATTCAAATTTACCAATAAAAATGCATGTATACATGTTTTAATAACTTATTGAAAAACAATCACGTCTATTAGAAAAAAGATATTAGATAAACAACTGAAAACCTTTTTCTCGCTTTAGAAGAACAGTTAAAAAAAAAAAGCAAGACATTAATTGTATGTGCATGAATTTTGAAGATTCAAAATTTTAAGCTACTACAACTGATTTTTATATAATCTGGCGTAACATGATATTATCACAGATTGTGTCAGACAGATAACTATCAAAAACTTGATATGTCTAGGTCAGAAATGTGCACTTCAAACTTGTTTGCTCAGAAATGAAAGTTTAGTATTTAACTTCCTTTTTGCTTTGGTCTGTGATATATATATATATTAAAATGCATTAGGTCCATTATAAAAAAAAAAAATTCAGGAGAATAAGATAAAATTTGGATAAATTACTAATTAATTAATGATGTGTTTATATAAAATATTTTCTTTATATTGTTAAATGTTAAGTAGTTTTAACATAAGACCTTTGTTACTTGACAAAGAGGAAGGCAAAAAACTACATTAAAGTTACTGTGCTAAAGGAGGATCTAAATCCTTATGGGAGCCATTCATCATATTTATAAAGAAACTTTTAGAGAGATAAGAATGTCTACCCACAAAAAAAAAAAAAAAAAAGAAAAAAGATATGAATCGTTTTCTGTACCATAAAATTCTTAAAGCCAGCTACAACTCTGCCAATAAAAATTCTCCAAAGTTTATGTATATCTATAATTACTATGTTTAGTAAGTCTTTTTTAAGAAACCACATCAGGTTAAATCATTACATTAATTTCTATCAAAAGAAAGCACCCACAACTATTAATACAGAAATAACAATACAAAACATCTGACCGTATTAAAAAAAAAGGTATTTATACAACAGAATGAATCAAGTAGAACAGTTGATGTATTTAATAAATTTCATTTTAGTTTGTAATGATGTATTTATTGTTTGGGTTTTGCTATTGCTGGTAAATGAAGCAAAATAAATCAAGGTATTATCCATCAATTGTATTACCCCTTCTAATTAAACAAACCTATTCTAAGTAAATGCATCAACTAGAGCAGTAGATGGAGTTAACATAATTTCATTTAATTTTGGTAATGGTGGATTTAATTTTTGGGGTGTGGTGATATCACCATTTTTATACACTCATCTGATAGCCCTACATGTTCCTTAACAAAGTTGAACTGCTCTCAGAGTGTTTAGACATACATTTATATATAATGAAATTAAATGAAATAAACCAAATAAAAAAATAGTATAATAATAATTTTTAAATAGTAAATGTGGAAAAAAAAAAGAAAGAAATGATAATTAACTTTCCTAACTTTCGCTAGCTCAAGATAAATAGTACAATAAAGAATAAGACTGCTAAGGACAATGTTCTCTTTTATGTTAGCAAAAAGAGTCTAGTCAAAGTTTTACCATCTGCAGCATTTTAACTTTCAACATCTCTTCGTGGTTTTGCAATCTGAACATTAAACATTCAAATAAACTTAATAAAATCCCACTAAGATCACTGGCAACAACCAAACACCACTTGGACAATAAAATCATTAATGCTTGAGTGAAACAGTGGAAGGAATGTACATTTTGTTTCCTACTATTTAAATGTTGAAGGTATCAAGCTATCTATTGTAAGCTTCATACTTTAAAGCAGTGACCTACAAAGTATTTATGGGGGACAACTTATAGAACATTATCACTAAAGTACTAATTCTTTACCTTGTCAAGTTTGATATCAAACAAAATAATTAATTACCAATAATTAATTAAAATAGGTTAATTTTTAAAAATTGATTCTTGTTTTGTAATGTACAACAAATAATTATGCAAAATTTTAATTTGATCTGAGATTGGTTGTGGGAGAAATAACTTTTTTTGTACGAAAATTGTAGGAGACAGACAGAGTGAGCTAAAAAAGCTTTGTAATGATGTGCTTACAAACAGCTAAAAATGTTTGCCATTCTAATGTGTTCTAAGATAGCTTTTATTGACTTTAGAAAGGGTTGGTTTCAACAGTTATTACTCATCAGTTTCATAAATCCAAACAAAAGCATAAAAAATATTTTCAGCATTTTAAAAATTATGTGCATTATGAAATTTATTGATAGTTTCAAGTTAACAACCATATTTAATCATGTTACATTCATTATAATGGTTGAATCTATCAAACATTCATACAGTATCAACATCATATGTATAATATTCAATTGTACTTTGTTTATTCTGCATACCTATAAATTGTAGGCCGAACAATACCTAGATCTACAATCTAGTATAAATAAGGTCTAAGGCTTACCAAGTGTTACTGTGATAGAGATAATTCTATCTCTAGTCATTTCTAGTGTAACCAATAGCCATAATCATACTTCCCAAAAAAAAATCCAAAAGGTGTGGAGTTATTATTTTTTACTTTCAGGTAATGAAGGAGAAAGGTCTGATGAATCATAAGCTCAAAAAAGATTTAGTATATTTGGTATATATAATAGATAGACACATTAAGGAAATGTGTAATATATATAATATGTTGTGCATTGAGTCTGATATTATATCATTTTTCTAGCACTATGACAACAGTTTAGTATGTTAGTAAGCTCGAGCAACATAGTTTTTTTCTATTGATAAAAAATTATCAGAGTATAGTTTTTTCTATTGATAAAAAATTACCAGAGTTGGCAGAGTATTGAAGAATATCAGAATAAATATCTATAATTTTAAAATGCAGGTTAAACAATTATATGTAAATCTAGTAGAATAACAATTATTGGTCCACCAAGTACAGTACCAAAAAAAAGTATGTGTGACATCATTTTTGCACACATTCAACACGGGAGAGCTAATAGTAGACTAACTAACTATTATAGATTGACCAGGTACGCTAAAGACTGTTGTGTCAAATGGAAGTTATATCAATCTGGTTACATCATTTCCACTGAGCCTGTCAGAAGAGTGGACTTGCACTAGCTATGGTCTCAAAGAATGTTGCAATCAGAAGAGGGCATAGTACCCCCCACCCCCACCCGTCTGGAAATGTTAGAAAAGTGGAGACGCTCTGAGTGGGAAAGAGTATGATACCACCTAACACTCCTCCTTTATTCCCTTCCCTTCTAAATTATTCTCGCAACAGAGGTGTTTTTATTTCTAGCGCAGCCAGCTATGCGTAACTGTTGTATCTAATGATCTTGGTGTGATGTCAGACTTTACAAGAGCTGTGGATGAAGTTTTGGAGTTTGGGAAAGGTGACAATAGATGGTGTTCCTGCGCTGGAGTAAAAAGAAAATGAATTCATAGTGAAAATTAAAATGTTTTAGATATTATAATTTCTTTGATTTGCTCGAGGCTTCCAACAGCTTTAACAAGCTTACTAACAAGTGAGAAATTTTTTTGAGAAAGTACGCTTCACAATACACACCACTGACCCAACAACTCTTAATTTGTTCGAGCCCCATAGTTTATTTGTAGACTCATATTATTTCATAATGAATGCTCAAGAAAAATAGAATGGTTCATGAATTCATATCTATGTCTAGATCTAATTAGCTAAATCTATTTATTATAATATTATATTATTATATCAAGACTATATATTATATATTATATACTATATAGTTTATATATCAAGTATATATAATAATATAAAATCTAGATCTCTATTTTTATATATATATTGATTGTATGTTTGTCAAGACAATAGTAAGTATACACACTAAAACAAAGAATTGAGTTGATCTCTATAATAAAAGATCAATCAAAATCAAGGGAGTCAGAGGTCTCTAGAGTCTAGTCTAGAGTGTCTAGACCACCTTTATAATAATTTTAAATAAAACTTTATTTTAGTACTTTTAGTTAGTTTTAGTCCTCTTAGTTCTAGGCTTTTTTTTTCTAACGAGATCTCTACATCTAGATTTTAGTTAGTTAAATTCTAAATCTATCCTAGATCTAAATCTAGATGGACCAAAAGTTCATTGTGTGCAGCATGTTAGCAACACAAGTTTTTGTTACAAACATGATTAAGTTTACAGATCGAGGGAAGACTGAGGGCTCAGTACAAAACTAACACAGAGGGCAGGATAATTAAACTCAACCTCATACAATCAAACAATGGTAACAATGATACATAATCGAATCCTGTAAAATCGGCAGCGGGTTGGCTCACCTTCTCGTGCTTTCAAATAAACAGTATTCGCGACGATATTTTCAAGTTCCATTTAATATCCAAAAAGAATTTAATTCTGCAACAGGGCTGTAAATTACAGACCCCAATTGCACGAATTATTCCTCTTAATTTTCCCTTACTTTTAACAGGGACAGGGTGTGGTAGGCCTATATCTCAACAAAATGGCTGCTTTCATCAGGGGGAAATAGCCCAGACAGATTTTGATTGGTTAAAATGAAAATAAATATTTGGGATATCTCTCTAAATATGTTGCTAAATATTACTGTAACAATTGTTATGAATTTAGAGACTGGATTCTAAATCGAATTTCAGTCAACAATGCAGCGGCAATTCTTATCATATTAGTGTTCTCTTGCAATAAATAAACAGGCTGACTGGCCGTGTGGTAAAAGCTTCGGACTGTCATCTCTCTGATACCAAGTTCGGGGAACACGACAAATCGTTCACAGACATGATTGTTTTGCGGAGATAAAAGCAAAGATTGCTGTCTTGTAATAACTGCCGAAATGGCTATTACTTTCATTGAGGAAACGATTTATTAAGGGGAATGGTATTTTGTAATCATCGGCTTTGCTTTCAAGTTTGGGCTTACGCTTTAATATACGTAACTTGTAAACTATAAGGTTTCTGCCCGTTTCTGGATATGCAGAATATGCTAAAAAAGCATCATGACACAAGAACACTTACAGGATCTCATGTTAAAGGCAGGTAATAAGGACGTACATAACAAGAATGGTTAAGGACACAAACATCTGTCAACGAGTAGTTTGTTGATGAGTTCGAACCCTGGATCATCGAGACGACACCCCAAAACGATCGAATTCATTGCGCTGGAAGGAATGGAAGGAAAGCACCAACAAACATATGCCACTATCTACACACCGTTTTTATGTCGGACACCTGTATCAGTACCGTGTGAGTCTCATCGCACTGGGGCACCAGTTTTTGCTTCACTCATATGGCCATGTTTAGGGTGTAGTGTTGCGCACTCATAAAGGATGTGGTTTACTGTCTCGACGTCGTCCTGACAGTGCCTGCAGCGAGAATCGAAGTTTGGATTGAATTTAGCGAAATAGGCACCGACTGGACAGTGTCCCGTTCTGTATCTAGTGATTGTCACCTGTTCTTCCCTATTTAGTTGCCACCATTCGTCCGATTTTGAGGGCCCTTTTAAGTTTTGCCAGACTTCCCTGCCCGTATTACCGTTTTCCCAGCTTTTGACCATTTATCTCTTGCCCATTCGTCCACTATCGCACGCGCCTGCTCAAAAGTCTGTGGCTCGTCCACAGGGTCCAGCTTTGTCCCGAGCTTGGCTAGTAAGTCAGCTTTCTCATTTCCTTCGATTCCTACATGCCCTGGTATGAATTGGAATGTCGTCCAAATTTCGTGTTTTTCTTGGAGGCGTCCCACGCACGCCAGTGTTTTTGCCAGTGGTTCCGGGAGCGTATCGGCGGAGCTTTCACTGGCTTGTAGGCTCGACAGAGAGTCTGTGAATAGCACAATAGGACTGGGTTGTGCTGTTTGCTCGTTAAGTCGTTCTTCAATGTACTCTATGCATTTTGAATTGCTACCATTTCAGCTACGTAATTGCTCCTGCCAGAACACGCACCCAGGATCTCATCGTTTTCAGCCGAGCCAGGGAATCGAACCACCACACCAAACCCAGAGGTTTTTTGCCCAAGGTTCTCTCTCGTGGAACCATCTGTGTATGCCTTGATGAATCCAGCTGGGTATTGGGCGACAGTTTTCCTGGCTGTGTTTCGTAGGACAGTTTTTGTGCATTTCTTGTTAATTTCTGGGTCAATCAGCGATTTCCTCACCTCCGGGATTCCAGGAGCATACGCCGGAGAAGAAGCCCCATGCAGAGCGAGAGCAGCTCTGTTCTGGGGTAAATCGACTTCTTTGGACAATTCCCGCACCGAGTTCCGCTTCAGCCGACTCCCGCCCTGCCAGTTGTCAACCAGACTTTTGACCGGACAGCCTTCTTGTAGCCGTTTGAATTTTTCGTAAGCAATCATAACGGCTCGCTCCCTTCTTAGTCTCAGTGGTGAGAGATTTGTCATGACCTCACATGCCGCAGTTGGCGTTGTTCGAAATGCACCGCAAATGAGTCTAATTGCTTGGTTCTGCACTGAGTCCAGCCCCACTAGAGACGTTTGTGAGGCATAGACTTGTGCAAGAGACGAGTACTCCACTCTCGACCTTACCGCTCCAATATAGAGACTGTTTTCGCACAATTTACCTCCATATTCCACAACCGTGTGTAGCAAGAAATCGTAACCGCAGCTAGAGCGACTGCAGATCTCCCAGTTTTCCAGATTAGCAGGTCATCTGCAAAAAGTAGTGAGCGACACCCTAGGAGTTTGGTCAAATCGTTGATAAAAACCAGAAAAAGTGTGCACGAGAGTGACGAGCCCTGAGGCAACCCCTGCTCAAGTACCTTTTTATTTGATAGTTGCTCGCCATAACGTGTCTGAACTAACCTGTTCGTTAGGAAGCTTTTGATCTACCGGTACATATTGGAGTTTACCCCAAGGTCCATCAACTTCAGCAACAATCCTTGCCTCCAGACTTTATCGTACGCCTGCTTCAAATCGAGAAAGACCGCAAGTGTCGACTCACCCTTCTTCTCCCCTCCGCCTCTCTGGAAACCGTCTGCCACCTCTTGCATAAAGACTGTTACCTGGTCCATTGCACTACGCCGTTGTCTGAAACCACCCTGCTCCTGGCAAATTAGGTTGTGGGACTCAAGGTACCACGTAAGCCGTCGGTTAATGATTCTCTCCGCAACCTTCCCCACACACGATGTGAGGGAAATGGGTCTGTAACTCTAAGGGCTGTTTGCATTCTTGCCCTTTTTTAGAATAGGAACAATGGTAGCCAATCTCCATGCCTTTGGGAAATCCCCTTGAATCAATGTCCGATTTAGTAAGCCGTGCAGTTTTAGGAGGCCAATCGTTCCGAGATTTTTGAGCATCTCAGCGCTGATACCATCTGGCCCCACTGCCTTATGTAGCCTGGCCTTTTTGATAGCGAAAGCCACCTCCATCATAGTTAAGGGCTCTGAGAATGTTTCCGTCCCAGCCTTGCCGTCGACCCACTTACATTTTTCATTGGCTCTTCTAACACGGTCAAGGGCCATCGACACGGAAGATTTTGGGTGAGCTTTAGAGACTCCAGCAAAGTGTTTGTTCAAATCCTCCGCTCTCTTTTTGTCAGTAATAACAGGGCCATCTGGCGTTTGCGGTTCCGCTACCCTCGGTTCCCCCACTCCAGCCAAATTGTTTAGTAACTTCCATGCCTGCCGTCCATCCGCAAGGTCCAGGTTCGCACAAACATCCGACTACTTTTTAAGCGATTCCTCCGACACTGTATCCCTTACCAATGCCGTAAGTTTGTTGTAGGCTCGTTTCGTCTCTTCGGTTCTTTGTCGGGCATGCCTTCTTCGTGCTGCTTTTCGTTGCCTGACAAGACGTGCCAACTTTCGAGACCAAAAGGATCGGTACTTGCACTTACCACTGGTTCGCGGAATGGCCCTACGAGCCGCCGATAAAAGAGCCTTCACAAAGAGACTGTAAGTTGCGTCAATGTTTTCAAAATCAATATCAAGTTTTTCCAGGAGTTCATCCGATGAACTCCTGAAAAGTTGCCAGTCCGCCTTAGCGTACACCCGCTTACGTCTAGGGCAGCTTGGTCTTTTTGTCGTACCGAGATCAATAGAGACCATTAGCGGTAGATGATCCGATCCCAAATCTCCCAGGATATCCAGTCGACACTTCGCAACTATGTCCGCAGACACCAGGCAAAAATCTGGTTTCGATTCCCCTCCATGCCCGGAGTGGATCAATGTACTTGGGGAATCAACGCCATTGAGAAGAACCAAATTTGTTTCATCGCACATGTCAATAACCTTCTGTCCCGAGAGATCGGTTGTTTTACAACCTATGACCTGGATTTTGGCATCGAAATCATCCGCCACTATTGTTCTGGTGTTGGAGAGGCTTTTGATCCCCGTTAGGCGGCTTCCTTCACACGAGCAAGCAAAGGATTCCTGACAAAAGTGACTAACTTCTGACATTTTATACACAGGAACAGGTAAAGGCCGTGAAGCCCGAGAGCGAGGGCACACAACTCCTTTTCCTACCAGCGTTGCCAGCTTCCTGCACCAAGAACACGTCGACCTCGAGTTCCGACAACAGTCTTAAAATTTCAGGCTTCTTGAGTCTCAATTGCCTGTTTGCATTAAATGATATGATTCTGAGTTGCCCAATACCACAACCATGTTTGGGCCTGGAGGGATCGTCCCTCCTAAGTTTACTTTTTGAGCTTTTCCCGGTCACATTTGGTGTGGGGGGTCACGACTTCCCCGTCCGTGGCATTAGTAGGGTAGCTTGGCTCGACTTGCATCGAGGGGCGTTGGCCACCCGGCAACAACCCTGGGTTAGTTTTTGCTGTCAATATCGGTGAACTTAGTAGGCGGACATCTTGAAGATCAACGACGATAGCTAACTTTTCGAACACCAACCCGTCGTCAGGATTGGTAGAACGGGGCCTATAAGATGAGTAATGCCCATACTCGGGGTTAATAGATAAATTTTGTAAAGCCATATGAGTGAAATTACCCGAGTGCGGGCGAAACTGGCTGCATGTTAGACTGTTGGATTCGATCTCCTCAGGTGGGATCAATGCTACCTACTCAGGAACTCGTGTTCGCTGAGCTAGCTTCCAATGTCACGCTTGCCGCGAATACCTTGTGGTATAATGAGAGATTGTCTAGACTCGTTTCTTTCACCGCCAGAAAGTTCGCCATCAGTGAGGCGACTGGATGCAATGTCGTGCATCTGGGAACGTACCTTCTAAAGTCTACGGCGTTTATGGGGCGCGCCTCGCATTCCAGCGTACCCTAATCCAACTTTTAACCAGGCACCCACACATTGGGTTGGACATCCTGGATTTTACGAGCACTGCCCACTTGGCCTTTAAAACCATGGGCAGAGGGGATCCCCGTTGGCCGCTGTTAGAGGCGTTCACAGCGTTACCAAGGTCCGCCACGAGGAGGCCGGGATCGCCATAGGACCTCTGTATCAGTACCTGCCGTTTCCTTGGACACATCCAGTAGCGGAGAGAAGTAGCAGTTTCGAATTTTTTTTTCCTTTGAGTTTTTTTACCCACTTCTAAAACAAAAATTGCACATCACTGGACAGAGCTAGTGTTAGGTGAATTTAAATTTCTATGCTCATTGATTTAGTTGCAATATTCAGTTTAGAAATTTCTATACTATGATACATTTTCTACTATGAGATTTATATAATGTGAAAGCATGAGATTGAAACTCCGTCTTTTGTTTATGGTGAAGCTAAAAGTAAATCCTTTTGTAGTTTCTAGCATATGTTTTAGCAAAACAGGAAAGAGGAGAAAATGGACGGTTGCAGAATACCTATGGATATCTATATTAGTATATCAAATATTGGGTTAAGCTCCGCGTTTAGTTAGGATGGCCTTCCAAACTGCTGTGAAGATTATACTTCGAATATTTCAGTCTCTATTTTTTTGAATTAAATAAACTAAGCGTTTTTAACAGTCTATGAGATAGTCCTAGGAAAATAATTTACATTATTCTAGACTGTATACTACATTACCTTTTTTTTCTTTTTATATGCATTAAGATTCTAAAAGTAATATTGTTTTATAAATGGAACGTACAAAATTTTCTAATCAAAACACCTATAGAGTTCTCTATGTCGTTGTACTACGAAAATAAAAAAAAACCGAAATGTCATTCCTTCGATGATCATAAATGTTTAATTTTTCTAAGTATTACTAAATTTAGAATTTTTAAGATCAAATATAGTAATATAGTGTTAACATTAAATGATCTATTTTTTTTACTAATAATATTTTAAAGCATATACTTTTAATTAATTCAGATAAAGTTCAACATTTTAAAGCAACATTTACAAAATACTGAATTAAAATGTGGATTTATCTTTCAAGAGTAAATGTAATTCAAAGTACTTACAAATAACCCTGAATTTCTGAATTCTTGTCTGTCGTGTTGCATTTGCATTGGTTTTCCAAATTATAGTTGGATTCTGTGAACCGGATCTTTTTATACGGACATTTTTTTAAATATTTATTTTAATTAGGCTAAATAAAAAACTAAAAATGCAATATATTGTGCATATCTTTTTCTTATAAAGCTTATATCAACTCACTCTGTCTTTCTGTTTGACTGTCTGGTAAAAAGCTTGTACACATTATTTCTCCGACACCCAAACTCGGATAAAGCTGAAATTTTGCACACTTTTTTTTACCCGAAAAAACAAAAGAAGCGATTAAAACAAAAAATATTTTATTTAGTATCTCAAACAAGGAAACGAAATTGTACTTGACTGAAGCTAAATTAGTCCCTTTTAAAGGTGGACGGTCTAAATTGAAACAAATAATATATGAATATACAATCTTTACTAGTTTTTGTTTTGTAAAATGTTTTGTTTTACATAATTCGGATGTTCCTTCAGAGTTGAAGATAGTTTACTTCCTAGTCCAAACCTCCCGCAGGACGACGGGGGATGGGAGCGGGCAGGGTTTGAACCCTCGACCGTCGACCAGCGCGCAAACCGCACGACCAGGCAGCCAGTTATAAGAAACCTCACTAGCAGAGTGGTTAGCACTTCGGCTTCAGAAGGCATGAGCCACGAGTTCGAATTCAGGTCATTTTGCACTCCTCTTCTTGTAAATGCTTTTAAAAACCAATTACGTGAAAATCCACCCAGACGTGACTCAGATATCCCTTTTCATTCTCCCCCCCCCTCCCGCATTTAAGTCATAGCGTATTGAGAAAGCTAAAGGCATGAAATAGAGCTAAAGAAAAACAATTTTACTGATTGTTGGTCTAGATCTATTACACATTTAATTACATGGCTGATCCAAACTAATTGATACAATTACACTTCCTATAAGCTTTGTTTTGTTTTTATTTTTTATTATTTTTTAATGTTTTTCTTGTTATCTTATTTTCTTTTACTATATTTATCATCATCTGTCCATTAAATAATGTCCTTGGAATGCTGCTAAGTCTAGCTAACAAAATTTCTTCACTCTTCCCAATTAGAAGCTATATTCTTAGCAGAAATCAAGACAAAGGCAGGTCTATTGTTTGACATGGATCATCTAGCTTTTCTTTTTTTTTTTTTTTTTTTACCATTATTAAAGATGGGGCCACGAAATGTACTTTGTGAGTTTGTCTAGCGCCTCCAATTCTCTTAGGCTTCTCAGCTAACACGGGGTAATCACTCTGGAGTGAAAAGCTTATGAACATGGAAGATTGTAGAGTTATCTATTGTTTCTATAGTCTCGTCCTATTTCATGTTTGCGTTCACTAAGACTCAGACGACAAACTATAAAGGGGACTATTTCAGCTTATATCAACTCTTCAGTCAAGAACTATTTCTTTCCCTTCTTGAGATGTCAAACAAAATAAGTACTTACCAATTAACTTTATATTATATATTTTTATTTATTAATTATTGTCTTAACATTTAAAATAAATAATTGTTCAATTTCAGTTTGATCCGAGATTGGGTGTGGGAGAGATAACGTGTACAACCCTTTTATCAGACAGGCAGACGGATAGAGTGAGTTGATATATTGTAAAATAAAAGCAAAGTGTTTCGCTAAATGCTCATAATTTGCGAAGTGTTTTGTTAAGGAACAATATTTTCCGAAACACTGTACTAACGTTTTTAAGCATTAACTTTTTCTATTTGCCAATCAGGTATCTAACAACGCGAGCACGGTACTCTGCCTCATCGTGGCGCTCGTGTGGAAACTACCATTAGAGGAAGTGGTTAGGCTAAATGGGTAGCAACACAAGACTCCCGTGGGGATGCCCACGGGTAGACGAGAGTCCACCTCCTGCACGGGCGGGGTTGTAAAAAAGTCCCCACAAACCTGTCACACATCCATGCGCTGTTCCTCAAAGGGACCGTTAGATAAATGGCGGGTCCCGCACAGTTCGCTTGGTATTACGAAGGAAAATGGCGAATGCTCCCGGTGTCCTCGGCCTTCGGCCATGTGCAGCCAAGCATGCGTCGGGGGCCAAAGGCATTGGAAACAGCAATGCTTTACATAAACATTGACTCGGGTCTCTCTCAAACAGAACTGTGTTCATCATTGTACTACGAAAATAATCTACCGAAAGGTCATCGTCAAAGGCGGATAACTGTTAGAAAAAGATGTCAGTTATTTAAATGTCAACTGCATAAAATATTATATTTTCTTTGACTAAACTGTTTAAAATCAAATCTAATGTTTTAATTTTTTAAAATTTCACCATTTTGAAGAAATATTTAAATAATAGTTTGTAAAATAGTACAGAAAAATTTTGTAGATTTATCTTTTAAAAGAAAAATTTAATTTAAAGTATGTTTTATATTACAGCCATTTGTAATGTTTACATCGTTCTAATGGTATTTACGTTGAATGTTGGCTTCTAGAGCCAAAGGTACACAATTCAAATTATCATGGGCGCATTTTTTTAAAAATAAACTTTTTAAAATTTCTTTTTTGTGTGTGTCTGAGTGTTAAAAAAAAAAAGAAAATCTGTACTTCTATTACCTTAAAAATAATAATTTTGTCTAAATAAATACATATTCTTAGGTTCAAATGAACAGAAATGAAGACTTATCACTTCAAGATGTTCATCTAGCTTTCTTTGTAATTTTATTACTTCTGTATCTGGAATGACGCGAGCACGCTACTCTGCCTCTGCTTGGCGCTCGTGTGGAAACGACCATTGGAGGAAGTGGTTAGGCTAAATGGGTAGGAAAACCAAACCCCCCTGGGGTAGCCCACGGGTAGACGAGAGTCCACCCATTGCACGCGCGGAGTTGCAAAAGAGTCCCCATGAACTTGTCACAAATCCATGCGCCGTTCCTTAAGGGACCAATGCATAAGTGGCGAGTCCCCCACGGTTAGCTTGGTATAACGAAGGAAAATGGCGGAGGTTCCCGGTGCACTCGGCCTTCGGCCGTGTCTAGCCCATGCGTTGGGGGCCAGATGCATCGGAAATAGCAATGCTTTACATAGGCATTGAATTGGGTCTCTTCCAGACAGAACTGTGTGTTCACACAGTTTTTGTTTTTTTACTGTTTGCCGCTTAAACAGGTTTTTTTTTTTTCAAACTTAGAGCTCGAAGAGCCTTCAGCTCAGCTCTTAAGACGATCAAATGGTACGGTATCTGAAATGAAAATTTTGACAGCAACTCTTGTCTAATAATATGATCAAACCAGTTCTTAAAAAAAAAAAAAAGATTGACTTCTACAACAAATATGAAGACCTTTTTTATTTGAACAGTAATTTGTAATAGTTACATAGTTCCTATGGTAATTACGTTGAATTTCGGTTTTTAGAGCCTGTACTGAATATTTTTTACGGACCTTTGTATATATTTTCTTAAATACATAAATAGCTAAAAAATGCAATATATTGTGCATATATTTTATAAAGCTTATTATATTAACTCACTCTGTAGGCCTACATAGTTCGATTCCTGTGACGGATTTTATTTTACGCACATTTTTTATATTTATTTTAATATTTTTAACTAATAAATAAATAAAAATGCAATAAACCCCTATATTGTACAATTTTTTTTTTATAAAGCTTATACTAACTCACTCTATTTTTCTGTTTGTCAGTCTGGTAAAAATCTTTTACACGTTATTTCTCCTACACCCAATCTCGGATCAAGCTGAAATTTGGCACCCCTTTTTTACCCGAAAAAACACAAGAAGCAATAAAATAAAATACTATTATTTTATAGAATATAAAATCTGAAATAAGGGAAAGAAATCGTACTTGACTGAAGTGGTAGTAATAAGCTAAATTAGTCCGCTGTATAGGCGGACGCTCTAAATTGAGACAAATATATAAATAAACTATACAATATTTACTAGTCATAAGTACCTCACTAGCAGAGTGGTTAGCACTTCGGCTTGAGAAGGCGTGAGCCAGGAGTTCGAATTCTTGTAAATGCTTTTAAAAACCAATTAATGCTTTTAAAAAACAATTACCGTAAAATCCACCCAGATATCCCTTTTCATTCTTTCCTCTCCCCCCCCCCCCATTTAAGTGATAGGATCATAGCGTATTGAGAAAGTGATAGGATCATAGCGTAGTGAGAAAGTGATAGGATCATAGCATAGTGAGAAAGTGATAGGATCATAGCATAGTGAGAAAGCTTAAACCATGAAATAGCGCTAAAGAAAAACAATATTTCTGGTTGTTGGTCTAGAAGTCTAGAGCAATAAGAAATGTAATTACATGACTGATCCAAACTATTTGATACAATTACAATTACAAATACAAATTATTTTTTTCATGTTTTTCTTGATATCTTTTTTTCTTTTACTATATTTACTATATTCTGTCACTTAAACAATGTCCTTGCATTATTGCTACGGTTGGAAAAAATAAAAATAGATGACAACTTTTGAAGTTAATTAATAGTTTCGTGTAACGATTACGACATTTTTATGAAGCTTTGTTATCAGTTTTACTACAGTGCAATTATTTTTTTCATTTTGGTCCCGAGCCGAGTGCTCACGTGGGCAACAGCTAGTCATGGACAAGCACAATGAACCCCTTTGCGCCTTGGATGCTACACCACTGGACACATGGAGAGGGGGCCGGGGATTGCTGTCAGAGCGACATAGTTACGACCAAAGCTAATGCATAGACTTTCGTTTTATTTCTATGAGATGATGTATAGTGGCTTCGAGACTGATGAAGTCCTTTTTATCTGCAGCGACACATGTGCGTGATAAAAATAAGAAACTTATTCAGTCCATTGTTATTTTGTACTACTATGAATTGTGCGCCGCAGCTGTGTCCATCTTTTTGAGATCGTGTCCTCTGACCGGCATTGGCCTAAATTGTGAAAATGTCGTCTTTTCCTCTGATGTTTACTGCAATGTCATTGTACCCTCTGATCGAAATCAATCCTTAATATATATAAATATTTTAAAAGCACACAAACCCATGCATACATGGTGCTTTGTCAAAACAGCTCTGAAGTATAGATGTGAACAAAAGTTTGACTTAATCGATTGAATTTATTTGTAGTAAATTTAGTAAATTTAATTCAAGCCAATCTTCACCATCCTTACATTTAATAAGAAGAATTTAAGAATAACAAAAGTAGTATCGGTCTTCCTAGGCATGAATCGGAAACATGTTGCCAAGGAACATTGTTAATTATCCCAGCTTTAAGTGTTGGACATAAAAAAAAACATCAGATCAATGGGCCTTCAGGCTGATCTGTCAGCTGGTGAACGATCCCAGGAAATCATTGACTATAGATGGTTTTGCATCTTCGACCTTGTAATGAACATAAAAGACTGATATATTTTTTTGGCCACTCGCTGGTGCTCCTATATATATATATGCAACTACTTTTGTGTGTATATGTGACTCCTAGAACTGTTGGACTTTACAAGTAAATAAAGACACTGACCTTCAAAACTCCGAAGATCATGCATTTCGTATGAGTTGCTAGCCCATGTTGGTTGTATGTCTAGGGCTGGAAAAGGGACAAGCAAAGGAAACAGAAAACTATGACCAATTCTGAAAAAAGTTCTTACATTTGTTGTTGTGATACCATCAAATTAGTTGTTTTTTTATGCAATGTATCTTTTGGAAAGTGAATAAAAAAAAAGGAAAAAAAAGTGTATGCTCATGTATGAGCGATTTGTAGTTTTCAATGACAAGGAACTTAATACATACTAGGGAGAAAATTTTGATGTCTCTCACAACTTGTTGCACCTTGTGGCTCGCACCATACGCAACACATTTATCTGTACTAAATTACTTTAGTCTGTTGACCCATGTCATTAGAGAACCACACATGTTCTGTTGACAGCCTTTCTCCATTCCATCTATTTTTTTTTTTGCCTTGAATAAAATCTCTTTCAATGACAGGTCCCACCTTGTTGTCCTCTCGTCGTCTACTTTGCATGCCTCTTGCCTGGCTCTGTTCCTAGAAGACCGAAGATGACCTTGTGATATGGCCATAAAGTTTTTGTTTGCGTTTTGTTGACAGTACTGACAGTGGGCATCGTGAAAGCCAATTGCCATTGTAATAGACCTACTGTTTCGAATATCCTAGCGGTACAGTTGGATTGGGGTGGGGTGGGGGTGGGAGAAGAGATTAAAAACAGATTATCCATTTAGGCCTAGTCATCGAGATGCATTTTTTTTCTCACAAAGTAGCGTACAAAAAAAAGTACATAAAGTTCCACGTGTATGTTTATACGTACGTTGGACTTGTACTGAAAAGTCTCTTGGTCTGACAAACCATTGAAATTGTAGGCCTAGGCCTATGTTAATTATGTAGATTATTGTAGATCGTCTAAGTCTAGTGTAGGGCCTATGCTAGATCTAGTGATTGCTATTTTAAGTATTTTGCAACCAGTTATTATACTTTCGCCCCCTTCTCTCCTAAATTATTATATAATTATGCAAGGTACCAACCAACCATTATTAGTATAGACTTAACAAAGCATTAAATAATTGAAATAATTCTCATTACACTATTATTATTATCTACTTGTTGGCTATTATTTAGACATTATTAATTTCGTTCCATACTAAATATTCGAAAGGTTTTAAAAAATATATTCGTTTTTTTTTTTTAACTTTCTGCTCTTCAATGCTTACAAAGAAAGTCTAGATCTGATAGTATCTAATTATTCTAATACAATAGACTAGATCTATACTGACTATACATAGAAATCTAATCTAGATCTCTAGATTATAGTTCCGTATTAAACTTAATGGTATTAGTTTACGTGACTAGATATATATTAATAAATATTATAAAATTATAGTAATATAGTATTAAAGTATTAACTATTTAAGTCTATAATAAATAATATTGACAGTATCATGAGTATGATATATTATAATGATTATCTATCTATACTTATTTTATATTAAGTTATAATATATTATATATATAATATACATTATATACATATAGTCTTACTCTTAATAACTAAAATAACTTAATTATATACTGAGTCTATACTTATACTTATTATCTTATACTACTTATTGTCTTATAGCCTATTTTTTATACTATAGTCAATAGTCTGAACCATTACTATAGATAATAGGGTTATCATATAGACAAGATAGTAAAGACTATAGACTCTAGATCTAATTCTAGAATAGATAAATAGTCATAGTTTATCTAGAATTCTAGATTATTCTAGATTTACTGGTATACTGTGTAGATAATAAGATATAGACTCTATAGTCTCTAAAAAAATAAAATGACTGAATAGTCAATAGAATATAGATCTAGATTCTAGTTAGTAGATCTAGATCTAGTAATATTATCAAAATAATTATCAACTCTAGACTTTAGAATTTATATAATTGACAACATTTCTTTATCCTCTACTTCTTAAATGACAAGAATATAAAATATAATCATCTTGTAAGTGGGCTTTAATCCTAGCTCTACTAGTTTTATGCTAATTTTTGAGTATTTTATAATTAATTGTAGCTTAAGAGCTGTCCTATCTATCTTGATTTGAATGAAAAATGATAAAATACATTTAAAAGCTATTTGATTTCATTTTCATTGAGACTTCGTTAACAAATAAAGATAACCTGCAAAGCTTTCCTTTTGATGTTTCTGTTTAGAATGTCTAACTTTTCTTGCATTTAATTCTTTCATTGCGTTACACTTTCTTTAGGTGTTCTTTCTAAACTTCATGGTTTTCTGGTCTTAATGTTCAAGTCATGGATTATCCATCCTCTGGCTACCATGGAGCTGATGCTACAGTGCTACAGAATGAAGGGACCAACTTAGCACAACAAGCTGTTCAGTTTGACCAAATTCATAATTTTGAAATGGCAATTTTTTATTATTCAGTAAGTTTAATTAATATTTAGCTTTGAAATTTCTATCTAATAATTTTAGTGCTTGGGAAAAACATAAACAAACTTGATGGATACAAAGTAACCAGTCTTATGAGCATCCGTTTCCTTTTTTTATAATTGGTCATTGAAGTGCTGTTGAACATTGCTTTTCAGATATTCTTGAGTAACAACATTCAATTCATAGAAGGGAATCTGTGCATGTTTTTTATCTTTGAAGTTGATAATGTTCTAAGATAATTCCGATTGATGAAAATGAATGTAAATCAATTTTATGCAAATATTTAACTTTGACTTAAAAAAAAAATTCTATTATTATACTTTATTAGTATTTTAAGATTGGCAATACTCAGGAAGTTTAATAGATGCAATGTATGCATCACCTTCACAGAGCAAAATAAAGGAATTAATTTATGCTTAAGACTCAAAATGTGTTTGGTCTAAAGCTTTTATGAGTTTATGCTCATCTTTTACTTTTTGTTAGAATTTATCTCATTCTGAAAATGAGGTGTCCTTTCATAGCTTTTGTCTCTTTTAAGCCAATGAAATTTAAGTTCTGTTTTCTTTACATAATAAATTCAAATAATAGTTTTTGAGATTTAACAAATGTCAATTACATTCAATGGAAACTTCAAATGCTGCCAACTAAATAACACAGTTTAAAATTAAGCTCCAGATGGAAGAGCTTAGAAAATTGTGTTTCTGCAGTGCTAAAATGTGGTATATTATCATTATTATTATTATATTTTGCTAATATATGTATGTTTATTTAAGATACTAATTAAAAAAATATCACTTCCAGTCTTCCACCGGAAAATGTTGTAAATACGAAATGTGTCTTCACCTAACCTTTGATATTCAATAGAGTATCAATTAGTCATAACACTACATAAAAAGTGCAAAAAAATTATCATATAACTTTGAACAAACATAGCTTATTTGCACTTTCTTTATTCTTTAATATGTAAGTAACATTAAATTGATTCTTAGTTTTATAATTTTAAGTAAAATGTTATGATATCATGTACTTCTTATTAGCTTTTTGTCTTGTAATTTTAAATAGATAAATATAACTTGTCTGTCATGAACTATGCTAAATTTCTTCATTAGGAAGCTGCGCAGACTTTATATGCTGCATTTGAAGCAGGTTCTCAAATGCCCAACATTGTGAACAAAGTTCATGAATATATGGACCGTGTTGAAGAACTAAAACAAGTTTGTAAGTTGAGATCCTTTCTTAAATCATTTTAATTGTTGTTGTTGTTTTTTTTAAAAAAAAAAAGAAATATGTTCACTTAAACAGATACAAATTATTAAAAAAATAAAACACTAAATTTTTGTTTCTTGTGTTTGTGTGTGTTAATATGTATTTATTGCAATTAAAGGGAGCCATTATACCAGTTGATATATATCTCTTTATTGGTCCATATTTTGAGTAATTCTTGTATCAGTAAATACATAGCCATTATTCCAGTTTATATATATTTCTTTATTAATCAATATTTTGAGTAATTCTTGAAACAGGAAAAACTTATTACATATAATTTTTTTCTTCTATGTTTTAAATAGTAAAAATACAAAAAACTACTTCCAAGTCCAACAGTAAAGATAATCAGCAGGTGTGTTAATTGGATTATTATTTAACATTTAATTTTTTTTTCCTTTTAATCATTCTACATTTTAAATGTAATTTTGTAAAGAAATCAATCTTGCCCTATTCTATAAACCTATATTTTGTGTCTATGAATTTCAGCTTGATTTAGAAAAAGCCAGTTTTCTACTAAATGCAGCACTAGATGAGGATGAGCTGAACAACTTTGATGAGGCCATAAGTCTTTATTCAGAGGCTATTGCATTTTGCTTAAAAATTGTAAGTTTATTTTTTGGCAGTGGTGGTGGTGGAGAGAAATTTAGACAGTGTTTATCCTTACTAGAAATATAATAAAAAGTTATTTAGGAGGTGGGGTGGCTGAATGGTAAAGCGCTTTGCTTCTGAACAGAAAGGTCCAGGGTTCAAATCCCGGTGAGGACTAGGATTTTTAATTTCAGGATCTTAAGGTCATCTCTGAGTCCACCAAGCTCAAATGGGTACCTTACATTAGTTGGACTAAAGAAAAAGTGGTTGGTCGTTGTGCTGGCCACATGTCACCCTCATTAACCGTGGGCCATAGAAACAGATGACCGTTATGTCATCTGCCCCATAAATCAAAAGGTCTGAAAGGGGAACTTTACTAAGGATTGCACATTGTTTTTGTCACATTGTTCCTTTGGGGATAATTATTTAAAACATTTTCATGCTCACTTTTTCAGTTCTTTGACTTTATTTTTCCACTTATTTTGGGAAGCTGTTTAGGATGCCTTTTGTGGTCAATGACAAATATAGGAATCATTTCTTGGTGGATTAAAAATCTACCTCTTTACTTTCATCACTTTCAGTGCACATGTGATGTCAATGAGTGTAATAATGTTTATATTGTAAGGATATTTATAGTGAATATTTATTTTGAACAGAGGGACAGCACATCCGATGCCAAATTAAAAGATAGGGTGGTCAAAATGGCAACTCAAGCTTTAGACAGGTCAGGAAAACATTTATATTTGAACTAAAATACTTTCAAGGAAAATAGCATGTTGCTTGAAAAGTAGAACATTTCACAGTTTTTATTTTAAATCTTGGTGTAGGCCATGATATGTGAATACATTTTTAATTTACATGAGACTTGTTGTGGGAGGTACCTGATACTTGTTATGGGAAGTGGTACAAGTAGTTTGTTATTCTGTCTAACATGATACTGTTATCAACTGTAGGTCATGATTACAAGTGATCTTAACATGTATCTTGCAAACTTTTAATTCTTGGAGGGACCTTCATTTAATTGATTCTTTAAAGATTTGTAATTAGTTTGACAAATGTCTTTAAAAAAATTAAATATATTCATTACTTGAAAAAAAGTATTTAACAAAAATTATTTGTATATTTTTGTTTTATATAAACATTACATTTCAATGTGAATATTGTCTTACGCTCACTCTAAATTTAATCTGTTTGTACAATTTAAAAATTCTTTCCCATAGAGCTGAGGCCTTAAAGAAAAGGAGTGTCAAAACTCCTAGCAGCTCTTCCAGTGTGACATCATCCAATGCAACTGTCAGGACTCTTTCAGGTGATAGTTAATATTTATTTGAATGCTTTCTTCATAATCTGAAAAAAAATAAAAATTATGGTTATATTTGCATCATTTAACTGCAGAGACTTAGATGAGGCTGAAAGATGAAGTTATATTAGTAAATTTGGGTATCTTTCTTGCAGGGCATAACAAATCAACTTGAGTCAGCTGGAAACATATGTAACTAATACAACATAATAACTGTATACATTACATTTTCTCTGATGCTTTTTACTTGTTTGAAAAATTCATTTTCTAAATATATTTTAAATTTATATTTAAAGTACATAGTACTAAAACAACAAAAATAAATTTAAATACAAAGCAATACATACAATGTGAGTAAAATACTAAATATTTGTACCCATATGATAATACTAATTTGGAACTATCTCTTATTAGGCAAAGCAGTCCCTCCTTTGGGATTTGGTGCTTTCTTGGATGAAAAAGAAGATTCTACACAAAAATTGTCCCCTTCTTCTGAAGGACCAAAAGTTGGAACTAGTCGTGGACGTAATGGTCTTATTAATGTTGGTCCAAGCTCTTATAGCAAGGAAGAAATTGGAGTATTAAGGTACATGAGAAAAGCAGTTGAATTTTTATATTCTTTACATTCTTACAAGTTGATTAACTCTTTCTCTCCGCAATTATATTACACATTCTGGTGGAATCAACGTTGGTATCGTCAGTTAGGAGAGAAAGAGTTAATAAAAAAATCCTTGCCCCATAATACCATATTTTAAATTTAAACCCATTTATTCTGGTTTTGGATATATCAAAAGTACAAATAATTTTTCAGGAGCACATCAAAAATCAATGGTAGAGAATATGTGCCTTTTCTTGCCATTGATCAAAAAGAAAGATTTGCTTATCCAGAACTTTTTAAGTAAGTAGAAAACTTAACTATAAGAAACTGTGCCTTAATCACTGCATTCATTTGAAACTCAGACACATCTAATAGTGAAAATAAATTTGTGATAAATGAATTTATCAGTTAAATTTTGTTCTTTTAGAAAATGTAGAGGGCTGAAGGATAAATATATCTCCTAAATGAAACAAATTTTTATAAAATGTTATCTATATTATGAATTATGTTTTTTTTTTTATTCTAGAGGTTTTTATTTAATAATATTCTTTTATTTTCATCTCATTCATAATCAAGCTAAAAAAAACTTTTTGAAAGAAGTGTAATTTAAAATAAATCATTCATTAATAAGGGTTATTGCATTTAAGCTGTTGTGTAGGTGAAATAAATAAATTCATCCATCTTAATTATCTTCATGTTAATTTTTTAAAAATGTTTTAATTATCTAAAGTGAGTAATTAAGGCTGAAGAAAAACATACTAAGAAAGCAAACATACTTTTACACATAGAGCTCTATTTGCATTTTGAAAGTGAATTGTTTAAAAAAAAAAAGAAGCATGATTTTTCTAGTAAGAAAGAAAAAAAACTGATACTAATTTTGACATTGAATAAAGAAGAAGAAATAAATTTAAGATTCTGAAATCAGGCCTAAAATCACAATTTTTGATTGAGTTAAAAAAAAAAAGAATAGGTAATAATTGACTGTTAATTTATAAATATGGTTAATAAATTGGTACATCCATTTATTTTTCATTGCATTTCTATTATTGCCTTTCCTCTAATCATGACACAAAGCTGTTTAGTGCTGCTTAGGTGTGGAGTACAATAATGTTAGGCAGATTATCTCCATGTTGTGTCATTTTCTTTCAGGTTTGGCGATCATTGCTTTGTTTTACATTAAAATTATTTTTGCTTGTGGTCCATTGATCACCCACTAGTATAGAATCTTTGAGTTATATTTATGACCTTTAGGGTAAAGTATTGTGCTAGAGTCTTGCAGATACAATTTTAGTTTTCAGTAAAAATCTTTCAAATGTTTGAGTAGTGCAACCGTGTTTCACTTTCAAAATTGATTTCAGTGACCGAGATGGTAAACTTACTCTTTCACCCAAACAAAAACAACAGTTTGAAAAGTGGGCTCGACCAGAATCATTCTGTGATGATCCTAAAGTTATATATGCCATATCAAGTTTTAGTATTCGACAGGTAGTGATGTTAACATTCATTTATTATATATATTTTATTGTTCTTTTTAAAAAAATTTTAAATGTAAAACCTACGTTTGAAAATTAGACTAGCCCGCATGGGAAAATTGGTCCCAAGAAATAACCATATTTTATTTTTCCATTCCAGACGATTGTATCAGACTGCAGTTTTGTTGCTTCATTGGCCATCAGTGCTCAATATGAAAAACGATTCAGGAAAAAACTTATAACAAAGTGAGTTATGTACATTAAAAAATCAAAACAACATATTTTTAAAATGATTATCATATTTTCTTATTCATAAAGACTCTGGAAAAATATTTAAGCTTTTCAATTTTTCACATTTTCTGTGTTGATTAAAAAATTTTTGTTTTTTTCTTTTCAGCATAATTTATCCACAAAATCGTAATGGAGAACCGATGTACAATCCATGTGGGAAATATATGGTCAAACTGAATTTGAACGGAGTCTGGAGAAAGGTACTAGATTCATTTAATAAAAAAAAAGGTCATAAAATTAGTTTTTCATAAGTAATTCATAGAGCACAGACCTGTTTTTTTGTAAGAAAATCTTCTTTGATATTATCATTCATTTTTCATGTTCCACAATTCCAAACGTACTTACTGATCACATTCATTTCTTTTTTGATTAAATCTATGATACATGCTCTACATTGGAACTCTTTGCTTACTACATCTTTTGTAAATAATTCATTTGATGTATAGATATTGTTATCCTTCTATTCATAACCTTAAACCTACACTTTTATTTATCTTACAATCACTTTTATTTTAAATATTTTTTGCAATCTGTTTTTCACTTCCTTCTCCCAACATTTTATTTCATCACTCCTGTAATTGACTTCCTTCTTACCTGCCCAGATCATTTGACTATATATATCAACATAGATCTATTTATAGGACTTCTCTTTTTTCTAAGACTCTGTAATATAGGCAGTTCAGCTACTTGAAATAAATAAATAAAAATATACAATAACTTTTGGTGAGCATCATGAATATACTTCAGATTTTATTATATTCCCAGACTATTGGATATTTAAACAGGGCTTGTTCACCTGACATCTCTTTAAGAAATGTACAATTGATTGGTTGTTGTAGAGACTATTTTATATTTTTTTTACAAAGCTTATATCAACTCACTAATTCTGTTAAAAAGTTTGTACACGTTATTTCTATGACATCCAATCTTGGATCAAGCTGAAATTTCGCACAATTATTTCTTTTACCTGGAAACACAAGAATCAATAAATATATCAAGTAATTAGTTAAATAAAAATTGTTAATAAATTATTTTGTTTGGTATCACAAACAAGGGAAAGAAATAGTACTGAATTAGACCTTTTTATAGTTTGCCGCTTTAAAGTTTGAAACTAACAATAGATAACTATGAAACCTTCCTTTTTGATATAAGCACTTCACTAGCACAGTGGTAGAATGTCAGCTTGGGTAGGCCTTGGCACTGAGTTGGAATTCATGTCATTCTCCTTTTTAAATTTTTTTTTTAAATACATGCATTTAAAAATAGATCACCCAGATTTCCCCTTCTTTGTCCCCCACCCTTCTTCAAACTTGTCCAGGCAAGTGATAGGATCATAACATATTGAGAAACTAAAAGCATGAAATAGAGCTAAACAAAAACAATTGGTACAAATATTTCTAATCGCACAGCTTTAGTCTAGATCTATTACAAATTTAATTAGATGATTGATACTACTATGCTTAGAATAAGCTTTGTTTTTAAAAAAGTATTTTAAAATAATTTTCTTGTTTTAAAGCATTAACTATTTAAACATACATATAATATCATGCATGTTATAAATGTTTGTCAAAACATTACCTTCATAAATTTGTTTGAAAATTGTCCCTATTTCTTTGTGACTTGAAATAAATTTGTTTTACAGGTCATCATAGATGACTGTCTGCCTGTTTCTAAATATGGGGACCTGCTCTGTTCCTTCTCAAACAACAAAAATGAGCTGTGGGTCTCACTTCTGGAGAAAGCTTACATGAAAGTCATGGGTGGATATGACTTTCCAGGCTCTAATTCTGTAAGTTTATTACTCTCATTATGAAAGTCATGGGTGGATATGACTTTCCAGGCTCTAAGTCTGTAAGTTTATTACTCTCATTATCTTTCTTGATTTGTACAAAAGTTTATGTTGTTAGAGCAGGACTCTTTCAGAGTTGAAAGGTCCTCTAGAATTTTGTTAAAAGAGATTTTTGAATTTTTCATACCTTTTGGTAAAGATTTGGCTAACATATGGCTGCCTAGTCTTGTGTTATGTGGTTTGGTCTGTCGCCTTGATGGTCCTGGGTTTTAACTGTGCCTGTCGCCATTCCCTAGTGTCCTGTGGGAGGTTTGGGCTAATGTGTAATAATCTTCAATTCTGAAGGAATATCTGGAACCTGTAAAACAAACAAACATCTGCTGAATTAGAGTTACAGCATTGAGTAGGTATGAGTCAATATTCATCTTGTTCTATAGAGGTTGTAAAATGGAATGCTGATGCCTGAATTCGAAATGAGCAAATTCAAGTAAAATAAGTGACTTATTTTGGCCTGCAGCATCAAAGAATCACAGTTAGCACCCATGTTAATTTAAAAGAGTTAAATATTTAGAAGTACTAAACACATAACTATGTGCTAAACTTATAACAATATTTTATTGTAAGCACAGCTACTACCTTCAGAACCTTATAATTAGGCATTAAAAATTTTTTTTGTAATACCACAAACTTAATTTGATAATTTTACAATATGTTGATCGTTTTTACATTAATTTTATTTTAACTCAACCAAAGACATATTTTTCACTTTTTAATGTTGGCACTGTTCTAGAACATAGATCTACATGCTTTAACGGAGTGGATCCCTGAAAGAGTTGCCATCAGACTGAATTCGCCTGAGTTTGACAAGGACAAAGAGTTTAAGAGGCTGCTAGATAGATTCCACAAAGGTCATTGCTTGGTGACAGTAGCCACAGGAGAGCTATCTGAGGTTGAAGCTGATAGAGCTGGTTTGGTTCCCACCCATGCTTATGCTATGCTTGATATAAAGGAATACAAAGTTAGTTTCTTTATAAAATTAAATACACACACACATGTGGCTTCCACTCTTCTTTTTGTTCCTAGTTTGTCTACTTAATTTTTTTTGAGGGATTATCTAGTTGGTGGAAAGTGGTTTGAATCTTGCATGCTTTCAGATATAATTTTTAACTTATAAACAAATATTTATTGCCTTAAAGGCTAGTCATATATACATTGTTCAAAAGTTAAAATGAAACTTTTTTTTTTCAATATCTACTATCTCACTTGTATTTGAATTTGGTCTTCTCTACTTTCCTATGATCATATTAATGGGGACAGCTTCTTTGTTTGTGTACACAATCACATCTCTTCCACTCCCATAAAATGTCAAGTTTTAAATGATGTAGACAAGAAGTCACATGTTTATACATATATTCCACAAATTCCTTAAAATTAAAAAAAGAATTTTTCAACATTCTAGGGGAGACGACTTTTCATGTTAAAAAATCCTTGGAACCACTTGAGGTGGAAGGGAAATTATTCAGAGAAAGACACTGTGCACTGGACTCCCGAGCTACAGAAAGTTTTAAACTATGATCCCCAAAGTGCACAAATGTTTGACAATGGTGAGGAATAAATTGTATACATCTATATAAGTGTGTGCATGACAATTTTCATTAATTCTTAGGAGCTACTGTTTTGAATTTTTATCATAAGTATTGACTTAGAATACACAACAATTACAAGCTCATTAAAATTATTTTCGGTTAAAATGTAATAAATTCTACATATTTTTTTCATGCAGGTGTTTTCTGGATAGACTATGACTCATTGTGCAAGTTTTTTGACGTTTTCTACATAAACTGGGACCCTGAACTTTTTAAATATACAACCTGCATGCAACAGTAAGTCATCTAGCACAGAAACTTAAAAAGTAAATTGTAGAGCTTAAATACAACAGAACTGAAGTGGTAAGGGAATAGGGCACTTGGTACCATATCAATCTTAAGTGAATCTCCTGATTCTGTATCCATTAAGAGGCACTTTTTAAAATCTCCGGCTGTTTCTTTTGCTTCGAATGCAAAAAGGACTCTATAGGTAATTTGATGAATCTAACTTTGTAATTATCATTGAAGGGAAAAAGTTTGTCTAAAATTATTATTTACTATCTCTTTAAAAAGAGCCACGGTAGCTGAGTGGTAAATCACTTGGCTTCTGAACTGAGGGGTCCTAGGTTCGAATCCCGGTGAAGACTGGGATTTTTAGGGTGCCATCCAACTCTAATGGGTTTCTGGCATTAGTTGGAGAAAAGTAAAGGCAGTTTGGTTGATGTGCTGGCCATATGTCACCCTCATTAACCATGGGCAACAGAAATAGATGACCTTTACATCATCTGCCTCATAGATCGCAAGGTCTGAAATGGAAACTATTTTTTTATCATTTAAAATGAATAATGAAAATTAAGTTTATTCCATCTTAATTTGTCCTATGAATTACATACATCTTATAAAATGAAAGTTAAAACAAACCTGTTGTCTAAACCTCCTGCAAATGTCATGGGATAATGTCTGGAGTATTTATGACATTAAAATGGGCAAACCATATGATTTTCCAGCAAAGGATACCATCTTCAAACCTGTGACAATTTATTTATCTTCTTTAAGTACGTAAGTTTTGTCTTATTTTCAGTACCTGGTCGGCCCAAGAAGGACCAAAACGAGATACCTACAACATCAGTGACAATCCTCAATACAGGCTTGAGATGAAAGGCAGTCAAGTTGGTGCTGCCATCTGGATTTTGTTGACCAGGCACATTACTGATAAGGTCTGTATTATAACTTACCTGTTTTTACAAAAAATAAAGAAGTATCATTGCTTTTAAATTAATTGTGATAAGATGAAATTAACTTGATCAATAGTTATAATAAATTGTTTTTTCAATAGGGAGTGAGTGCTCTTTATTTTTCTTTATGACTACTATCAGTTGTTCCATTGAACACATTTGTACCCACAGGCTGACTTTGCTGACAACAAAGAGTTCATAACAGTTCTTGTTTACAAAAATGGAGGGAAAAAAGTATTTTGCCCATGTAAGTATCACATTGGTATTTTAGCATCACCAAGTTATAGATGAAGATACTTTAAAAAAAAATACATTTAACCTTAAGTTGACAAGCAGGTTCAGTCAAGCTATGGAAGTTTGCTTATGTAGGAGTCATGGTGGATTTCAGAAGGGATGGAGAATTAAACCTAAGCTTAGTAATCTTACATCATAAAAATACACAAATCACATAAAGCTCCTCCTTTATTGAGCACAATCTCATTTCCTATGAACTTAAAGAAGATTGTTAAGTCTGAACTTTTCTTTGAAATGCAAATTACATTTCAGACATCAGTAGTTCAGATCTTTAGGAGTATTGTCTTCTTTGGCTTAGTGTTTAGGATATGTTTGTGTTTTCTTTTAGCTTCTTGGCCTGAACACACTGACACTCACAACTTGATGAGCTAATATTTTCCATTCTTTAGTGTCAATTTCACATTCCTTGAGTGAGCTCTTGAGAGTATTATTGTATGTCTTGTGTTGACCCCCTGGAGAGCACCTTATATTGCACAGCTCTCCATAAGAAAAAGTTATTTATGAAGTCTATCAGACATGCTTATTACACTACATGTCCATCCCAAGTAATCGAGCTATTTGACATTTGTAAGATGTCACACGTTTATAAAAGATCAAACCAGTTGGTCTAGTGTATTTTTCTTTAGCAGCATAGCTACAAAAACTTTCAGCTGTTTGATGTCTTGGGAATATAGAAGTCCAGGAATGATTTATTGTGAGGATCATAGCCTTTTTTATATTTATCATTTTTTAAAATGTCATTATCTCTTAGATGATCCCCCGCCCTACAAAGATGGAGTCAGAATAAACTCTCCTCATTATTTGTGCAAGCTTGTGGAGGAGAAGACAAGTGAGCCCTACACGCTGGTCATTTCTCAGTACGAGAAGAACAACACTACACACTACACACTTAGAGTCTACAGCACATGTGAATTCTCACTGACCCCAATCATAGATCCTTACAACAAGAAATACTATAAAAGGGTAAATTTAGTTCGTTTTTTTTGGTAATGAAACTTTGTTTTTAACAATTATTTTCTATTGGAGATTTTCATACATGGCAGAAAAACTATAAATAACAAGCTTTTTGGTGTATCTGGTGTACACAATAAGAAGTGTTGATTGGCTATTTTTGTTTTAGGTGCATGTGAGGACAATATTTGTGTGGCAGTGTTAGCAGTGTAGAATCAAAAGTTCTGAGCTCTTCCATTTGTAGCACACAATAATCTCAATAAGAAGGAAGCATTAGACTTTCACTAAACAAGTAAAAACTTATTGAAATACAAATAAGCTACTAAGTAGCAGTAATAAAGGAAATGATATGAAGATCAACTGCCTGGCATTGATATAGTGTTAAACTATTGCCTATTTATTTCTTTATTTAGTTGGCAAAAGTGAAGTTTAATTTAGGACCCTTGATCACAATTTTCAAAAACAAATTTTTTTTTTAAACATTTGGATAATATTTCAAGATTTTAAAGTTGCTCAATTAAAAACAAAATGAAAAGGGATATTGGCTTGAAACATTGTCAGTGATATTCAATGATGAATGTTAGAATGTTTGTCCTTTGTTCAAGAGAAGTGTGACTTGAATAATTACACCACAAAGGTTATATATATTTGCATTATAGACATGAATGAGTCCTCAGAAAGATAGACTTACTCTCTTTTTTAATGACTAGCAGTAAAATCCTTTTGTCAGTTTAATGGGTTAATGTGGCTGTGCATTTATTTCTCTTTGGAGTTTATAGATGAGCATAAACTACTTATGTTATAATACACTTTGGAATCTGTTCACAAGAATCGCTCTCTGATTTGTTCTACTTTCTGCAGTTGACAGGGCAGTGGAGTGGTAAAAGTGCTGGTGGATGTGCCAACAACCCCGCAACATTTGTCAACAATCCCCTGTACCAGGTGTTTATAGACAACAAAAATGTAGATAATCATTTGATGATAGAGTTGTTGGGCCCTAAGTAAGTCTTTTTTTTTTTGTTAACTATTATATAATTATTTTCAAACTCTGATAGCAGTGACCTTTGAGAACAATCAAAGGATTTTGTTTAATATGAATTCACCTTCCCGAGACATGACGTTAAACTGCGCTCCTCTTTCCTTAGCACTTTTGGAGCTCAAAAGTGCCCTACTTCTTTTCTATCATTGTGTCCGCCTCTTTTCCTCAGTCTGCCTTCTTTGATCATCACTCTGTCTCCTTATCTTTAAAATCTCACTACGTCCTAGACCAGTCCGTTTGCCGTGGACTGCGACGGGTAAGGGGGGATTAAGAGATCCTGGTGTTTGAGTAGGTGGCTATCTGAGGATAAACCAGCGCAACACAATACTTTGGCTCCAAGTTCCCCTAGACCTGAGGCCCAGATGGCCCGCTCTGGGTCAACCGGCTGGTCATGTCGAAGACCTATGCTGGAGGGCGGTGGCTGGAGGGTCAATCAGGGAGCTGCCCGATGCAGCAGCTGACTGAGTATAGCACCTGTGTAACCCTGGTGGGCTCATTCTGGACATCCGAATGACCCATCCCCTTGTTGGACTCGATGGCTGGTGGGGAGCACAGGTGCCAAACTAACAAGAATAAATATATGGATAAAAAAAAACAAATAAACTACTTGCCCCAGACTTGTGTCTGGGCAAGAGATGCCATATTGATGCAAAAAAGGAGCATGCCACAAAAAGCTGTGCTACCTGGCCATCATTTCTGGTGGTTAAGTGCACAGAGGAGGGGAAAAGTCTGACAAAGATGAGCCCTTTTGTCATCTACAAGGGACTTAAGTCAGTAGTGGGAGAGCCCAAGAGTGTGTCTAAGCTACACAAGACTTTGGAACTTCTAGTAGAAGTTGATAGCAAGATACACTCTGATGGGCTTTTACGATGCAGGAGAGTCTGTGATCTCCAAGTGGAAGTCATGCCACACAAGAGTCTGAACACCAGCAGAGGTGTAATCAGCTCTAGGGACCTACTGGAATGTTCCGAGCAGGAAATAGTGGAGGGCATTGAAGGAGTCACCCATGTCCGGCGCATTACCAGGCGCAGGGATGGTGAGGAGGTCAAAACTGCCACTATTATCCTTACATTCGGAACTAGGACACCTCCAGAGTATGTGAAGGCAGGATACCTACGAGTTCCAGTGAGGCCCTACATACCTAACCCCATGAGGTGCTTTAAGTGCCAGGGTTATGGACACGGCGCGGCAGTCTGCAAGAAGAACACTGTGTGTGCCAGATGTGCTGGAGAGGGTCATGAGGACAAGAGCTGCACAGTCCAATTTAAAAAGCCCAAAATGTCACGCTGGCCACTCATCCTACTCCAAGGACTGCCCTGTGTGGAAACAAGAGGTTGCCGTGCAGGAATACAAGGCAAGAAATGGATGTACCTTCAGCCAGGCAAAATTGGCTGTATTGGCCCTACCCAAGGGCCAATTTGGCTTGACAAAGACCTACGTCCAGGCTGTTGCTAAGATAGGAAGATCCATAGCCACACAGACGGACACATTGACCCCACCACCCCCTCCTCCTCCTCCAACTCAGAAGAAAACACTGCCAAAGAACACACCTCTGAAGAGACAAGAAAGCCCTGTTGTCATGCTAAAGAACAGGTTCTCTGTGCTCACTGATGTGAGCATGGAGACTGAGCAGTATGTCAAAACCAACACTCCGGGAGAACCCGGAGACATCATGTCTGACACAGGTTCTCCTCAGAGAACCCAGCCAGACACCCCAACCTCAACCGAATTAGAGGTTGACCAACTCCCTAGGGGAGAAATCAAAGTGGAGAGGATGCCCGAGGTGAGAGGGGAGGGAATAACCTCTGCTCTAACCAGAGGGATCTCCCCTCTCCAGAGAGTAAGACTTCCCCCAAAAGGGGGTTGTCGTCCTCTCCATCCAAACCCAAGAATAAAAATACCAAGGTCACTGGAATAAAGGGAAACCCCTTCGGGGGCCTCCCAAGGCCAAATAGCTCCAAGTAGGTCATTTAGAATAAGCCATGGATTCCAGAATTGTAGAGGCCTCAAGGCCAATTATGAGGAAATGCAGCTACTGATGGACTCTGAGACTCCTGAAGCTGTCTGCTTACAGGAAACATTTCTGAAAGGTAGCATCAGTTTCCGAAGCTACAGTGCTTACAGCAAGAATGTTAAGGGTGCAGAGAGAGCATCAGGTGCAGTCTGTACCCTTGTGATTGACATCATCCCCCATGAGAGCGTAGAACTACAGACCACATTACAGGCCGTAGCAGCTAGGATAACCCTTCACAAGGGTATCTGTATCTACCACCAGGCGCTCCATTAAACCCAACAGACATGGAAGACCTATTGAAACAACTCCCTCGGCCTTATATAATCCTTGGGGATTTCAATGCTCATAACACTATGTGGGGATCCAACAATACCGACACAAGAGGTCGTATGCTGGATGATATCTTCTTCCAACATGATTTATGCATACTTAATGATGCATCACCGACCTACTTGCACTCAGGAACTGGATCACTCACTAGCATTGACCTCACCCTATGCGTCCCCAGACTTCTGGACGACTTTAAATGGTCAGTTAGCAATGATCTACAGGGAAGTGATCACTTCCCAATCATCATTACTAACAATCTCCCCTCATTGGGACGACCTCAGCGGTGGAAACTGAATAAGGCCGATTGGGAACAATTCCAAAAAAGATGGTCCGAGGATATCACAGAAAATATCCTCGATGAACAGAACCCAGCTGATACCTTTGCTAGCAAGCTACTTGGTATAGCCAGAAAAGTTGTCCCCCTAATCTCCGCAAATCCAAAACGGCCTAGCAAACCATGGTTTCTGATACAGCTTGCAAAAGTGCTATTGGCGATATGAAAAAATGACTGGCTGCATTCATAAAGAATCCTTCCCAGGAAAACCTAAAGCTATTTAGGATAGCTAGAGTAAAGGCTAGACAAACCATACGGTCAGCCAAAAGGAATTCCTGGAGAAGTTTTGTTGGCAGTCTGGATGCCAAAACTTCTGCTAGGGCGGTTTGGAAGGCAGTAAGGCGAATCAAAGGGAAAGAATCAAATGCAATAGGGCATTTGAAAAACAAAGGACGAACGGTCACGTCCCCCAGAGAAATAGCTGACTGCCTTGCATCCTCAATAGCAGAAAAGTCATCCACTGCACACTACACGCCAGAGTTCCAAAAAGTTAAAACCAGGGAGGAAAGACACCCCATTGATTTCAGGTCAGAGAACAATGAAGACTACAACAAACCATTCTCGCTTGAGGAACTGAGGGAATCGCTGGAAAAGTCACATGACGCAGCGCCTGGAGAAGATGAAATCCATTACCAGTTCCTCAAGCACCTTCCCGAACCCTCATTGGCAGTCCTGCTAGGGGTCTATAACTGTGTGTGGCAAACAGGCGCTTTCCCAAACAGCTGGAGGAAAGCCACAGTTATACCGATACCTAAACCGGGAAGAGACAGCTCTGAACCAGCTAACTATCGACCAATAGCACTAACAAGCTGCATCTGCAAAACCATGGAAAGAATGATTAACAATAGGCTGTTCTGGAGAGGAATAGAGTGATCTCCAACTACCAGTGCGGATTCCGGCAGGGGCGAACAACAACTGACCACCTGGTAAGGTTGAAAGCTTATATTAGAAATGCATTACTCAGTAGAAAAAATCTAGTAGCTGTATTCTTTGATTTAGAAAAGGCCTATGACACAACCTGGAAACATGGCATTCTACGTGACCTGGAGCTTATGGGGTTTAAGGGACACCTTCCCCGTTTTGTGGGGGAATTCCTGAAAGATCGAAAATTTCAGGTTCAAGTGGGCAACTCCGCTTCTGACACTCATGACCAGGAAATGGGTGTACCCCAGGGCAGCATTCTGTCAGTCCATCACCCTGTTCAACATTAAAATAAATAGCATCATAAATGCTCTGTCCCCTGGCATAGAGTGCTCTTTGTATGTTGATGACTTTGTCATTTTTACTTATGGGAAAAACATGAACACCTTAGAAAGAAAATTACAGTTATGTTTAAACAAAATTCAAAATTGGGCAAACGATAATGGTTTTAAATTTTCGGACTCCAAAACAGTTAGTATGCATTTTTGTAATTTAAGGGGACTCCACCCAGACCCTGAACTATTTATACACAAAAAGAAGATCCCTGTCGTGAAAACAACAAAATTTTTAGGCCTCACCCTAGATTCCAAATTTAATTTTCTCCCCCACATTAAGGAACTTAAGAAGAAATGCCAAAAGTCATTAAACATACTTTGAGTACTCAGCCATACGGACTGGGGAGCTGACAGAGATACCTTGCTGCTGCTATAACGGAGTCTAATTCGATCCAAGCTAGACTACGGATCCATAATATACGGAGCAGCAAGGAAGTCTTATTTAAAAATACTGGAACCAATACAAAATGCCGCCCTGCGTCTCTTTCTCAGCGCACCTATCCCAAGTCTCCATGTGGAGGTTGGAGAACTCTCCATGGATATAAGAATGAAAAAGCTTGCAATGCAGTATATAGTCAAGCTAAAATCCAAACCCACGAACCCTGCCATCAACTCCATATTTAACCCCAAAGAGGTAGAATTATACAATCGAAAGCCTAACGTCATACAGCCGTTGGGCCTTCAAATGACAGAACCCATCCAAAATTTAACCCCACCCATTGACCAAATCTCTAAAATAGAAAACCCTCAGAATCCTCCTTGGCTAATGAATAAACCCAAATTAAATTTATCCCTCCTTAATTTCAAAAAAGAAAATACAGACCCAAGCTTACTACAAGTCCTTTTTAGGAAACTGCAGGAGAGCTATGGAGATTGTGGCACCATCTACACAGACGGATCCAAAATGGATGGAAAGGTCGCGTGTGCCTGGTCCTTTCGGAACAAAACAATCTCCCGTAGACTCCCCGATGGCTGCTCCATCTTTACGGCCGAATTGCATGCAATATCGCTTGCACTTATGTCTGTTAAAGCATCAGAAAGGAGGAAATTTTATTACCTGCTCCGACTCCAAATCTGATTTGCAAGCTTTGGGGCGGATGAAGACTGACATCCCATTGGTACATAAGAGCCTGAAGCTGTTGGACCAAATAACAGCCGACCATAAGGATGTCACCTTCATCTGGGTCCCCTCCCATGTTGGCATTGAGGGAAACGAAGCCACAGACAGAGAAGCAAAGAGAGCCCTAAATCATGCAGTGTCAGAAACCCAAATTCGCTGCTCGAACCTGAGACAAAGTATTGCCTCTGCCACCTATCAAGAGTGGCAGAACCGATGGGAGGCTGAGACTCACAATAAACTCAGGCAGATTGTGGCGGATGTACGGTGGCGGAGCACATTTAAGGGTCTGACAAGGAGTGGTAGCACGATCATGTCCAGACTTAGGATTGGCCACACCTACATCACGCACTCTTTTGTGCTGAAGAGAGAAGAGCCCCCACTTTGTGATTACTTTGACTCTCGCCTCACCGTGGAACATATCCATGTTGATTGCCCCAGATACCAGGATGTCAGGGAGAAATATTTTAGAGCCACTAACTTAAAAACACTATTTGATAATGTCGACCCTGGGAAGGTACTGGGCTTTATCCGGGAAGTGGGGTTGTCTACGAAGATCTGATTTATGATTTTGTGAACATGTACTATTTACATTAGATTTTTACCAAATAATTAAATTTTTACCACCTTTACTATTTTAACTGTGAATAGACCTTGATTTTAATGATATGACTGTATAGAATTTGGCCCATGTTGTTTAGAGAGAGAGTAGTCCTTAAAGGACTGCAGGCACGACTTGGCCTAAATTGTGCCGATGTGCCTAAAATCGAAACCAAACCAAACCTTAATATGAATTCAGTGTCTTTAGAGTGAATATTAGCTGTCTGAAAATCAATATAAAAAAGATTTCAAAGATTGATTAAGTAAAAAGAGTTTCTACATTTTAAATCATGTGGTCAATATAAAACAAAACATTTCCAGTGTATGGGACATAGTTCAGTGGCTATAACTAATTCAGGGGACATAGCTGAGTGGCTTTAACTAATTCAGAAAATATTTTTTTTTCATTCTTACAATCTTTTTTCCAGACAATACAGTGTGGGCTTTGAAGTCATCTGTGTGAGTGAAAATGTACCTAATGCTGTGGGTGCCTTTAAGAGAACCACTTCTGGTGATTTTAGACCTGGCTACTGTTTCCTACAAATGAACAATATTTCTGGTGGGGTTTACAATATCAGGCCTTGCACTTTTGCTGCTGGAAATGAGGGACCATTTTTTCTGGATATTAGCTGTTCAACATCTTATACAGTCAAACAGTTACAGTAGCAACATTAATAAGAACTACATTATTGCATACACAGTGTATACTCTACTAATGAGTTACTACATCATTCTGATGCATATCAGTGATACTAAGTGTAAATAGAATCTTTTAATGTTTTTTGCTTCTCATAATATAAACACAATTTGAGAGAAATGTATAATTCAATCAATAAACTTGATCTGATTTGTTACTTGAAAGTTGAATGTAATGGCATAAAATGATATTTTGTAATGAATATAATGCATGTACAATTTTGAATCAATTTTTCTATTTGCATTTTAAAAAATTAAGCTTTGTCATTAGAATCTGTATTTTTTTGAAGGAAATGGAAATATTTAAAAATATTTAAAAAAATAAAAATTTATGACACAAATTGTTAGAAATATATAGATGGAATACATATCAGCTTTCATGTTGAACAATAACATACACAAATATAAAGTCAAGTAAAAGAGTATTTGTAGTTAAGGTATTTATGTATAAGAAATTTCCTAAGATTGAACAAAGTTAGTATTCTGAAAATGTTCTGCATCAGTGACACTGCTATGTTTTTTTTTTGTGATCATGGTTATGTGAAGTGATGAAAGCTGAAATTTAGTCAAATCAAACTAATGCGCTCTGCACCATCATCTTGGTGGTTCCGGGTTTGAACCACGTCTTGGTCATCCACCGCTGTCCAATGGGAGGTTTGGTCTAGGATGTAATATCAATTTTGAGGGAACATCCAAAACATGTAAAACAAAAAAAAAAATGGATTACATTCTGTAGTATTACAATATTAGTTTTCATTTCATTCTGAATCAGAATAGCAATTTGCCAAATAAAAGACATCACTAGAAGTTTTTAAAATTATTTTTCTATTTTTTTCTGAAGAACAATAACCCTTATGAATGTATAAATTATTTGAGGGAATAAAGTTTGTAATTGAAATGCTTTCCATCTTATTTGTTGACTACATTCTTAGCTTGTGGGTGGTTCTCACATTGACATTTTTCTTGCATCAGCTAAAAATTTGCTCAGTCATGACATTGTCTTCTTCCCATGTTGTTTTCCATTTTATTTTATTTTATTGACATTTGTGACTTTTATTTCCAGAAAAAGTTTTAGGCAAAAAGTTGCTTTGAAAATGTAATATTTTTTCAGACTAAGTTTATTTACATCATTAATGTGTATGATAGATGAACTTAAAAGAATGCATTCTGTACATGTTCATGTATTTCTCTTCATGTAATTCTATTGAAGTGCAATGTTCAACTTTATTCATTCCATTTTTAACCTATTTTGCAATTTTCTTTTGGATAGAAAATGCTACGTTAATCTACTGTTGAAACACAACAGTGTATATAATCATTAATTAAGCAAAATTATTGTAGAAATATTTCTGAACATTTTGTAAAGAAGTTTCATTGAAATTATTTGTGCCATAGATATAAACATATAAATTATTTTGAATTATGAATTACTAGATGTAGTAGGCATAATGTGAAGCCCATTGACATAAGTAATATCAGTGATGCCCAAACGATGGTGATGCCATATGACTCTCAAACATCCTTCTCAAAATGTGGAGTGGAGATGCATAGGCCCCATCTTTATTTTTGTGGAAATGAAACTAGAAAGCCATTAATACGTAGGAAATATCCTTGGTTTGCAATATGAGATGATGCTCAAATCTTTAGATTTGTATCTGTTTCAATTCAATTCATTTGATTTACCCCAGCACTTGATGAAGCTTTCATAAATATTTCCCAGTATTACTTTCTAGGTTGATACAAAATATTATTCAGCTTTGTCTTGAAACACTGTTTTCCTTTGTTATTTACTTTTATATAGCCATAACATACTTCTTGTTTATATAATGCATATATGTTTGTTTAGCTTTAGTCATACCAAAATATATGCTTTAAAATAATATTACAAAAAGTGCCTATATTTAAAAAAAACAAAAACATAACATATATCAAAAAAATTTTTATAAAACAACATTTTTTTTTTTTTTAAATTTTTCTTTTGTTGACTTTTGAATGTGCACAGTTAGGTATGTGACATGGTCTCTCATATATTCTGTTTATTTTGTTTAATCTTGCTTCACTGCTGTGTCTGAAATATTTCAAGTACTATACTTTATGAAATTTTCCTTGTGGGCTCAGAATGAAAGAATATTGTTTTTGAACAGTTGACAAAACCTCAATACGTCTGTTGTAAACTTTATCTTATTGGTTTCATTATACTATTGTGTTTGGTGGTGGCTAGGCTTGTATTTGATTTCTCCATACCGTGTGTCTGTGAGCGTGGGTATTCTACAACATCAACCATGGCTGGGAATGGGCACGAGTTAAGTCTAGTACATTTCTCTTTTAGATGGGAGCATATTTTTGAATGTCTCCCGGTACCTGCCACAGGTTAGTGAAGTTTATCTCCCCTAATCTGCCTGTGAGGTAAAGTGTGTGGTTTCCAAACCGAGGAATCCTGATTCAAACCCAGGTGAAGAATGGGATTTTAAACATTGGGATTATTAGGACGCCCCTGAGTCTTACCTGACATATGCTGAGTAAGTAAAGGCCATTTGTCATTGTGCTGGCCACATAACACCTTCGTTAACTGTCAGCCATAGAAACAGATGACCTCTAAACCATTTGTCCCCATGGTTGCAAGGTCTGAACGAGGTACCTCACATACCCTTTCTCAAGTTGGTTTGGGAATCACTGATCATTTGTTTCTTTTTTTTAAATAATTAATCTCAAGTAAATGAATTAGTTTGTTATTGCTTGGTGTGGTCATAAGTGTCCATAATGTGTTGCCATGTACAGACATGCCTACAGTCCCACATTATGCGGAACCGTCCCGCAAAATCATCAAAAAGCTCACATGTTCCGCCGTTCCGCATTCACGATTTTTTGTTCCGCCAAGTCTGAATTCCGACACTAAAAAAAAATCGCCGTTTTTTCATTATTTATTAATAGTGCGAATTGAAAATATACTGGGTGCAAAAAAAAAAATATATATAGGTCTGTGTTAATTGTTTACATTTCATCTCCTCCCGGACCCGGTTTGTCCTAAATTTACGAAGAAATGGTTGAGCTAGTTCTAGACATAGACAATTAGACATAGATCTACTGATCTAGTAGTCTAGGTCTAGATATTAGATCTATTCTTAGAATCTAGTAAGTGCTAATTAGCCAAATATTCCGTTCAAATCCCTTTCTTTTCCCGACAATGGCTCTAAGATACTAGATCTAGTCTAGAGGCTAGACTAGCCTAGGTCACTAGAAAAAAATAGACTAGTAGATCTACTCTAGTCTAGATAGATAGTAAAGTTTAGTACTACTCAAGAAGATTAAGTAGATCATAGATCTGACTTTTGTAACACTAACTCCTTGAACTGGTTTCCAAGAAATCTAAGAAAACTTTCAAAAGGATTTAAAAAAAAAAACGTTTTTAAAGATCTAGAACTAAAAAATAAATGTAATTAATTAACTTAGAGTTAGACACAGTAAGGCTAAGGCCTAAATAAGGCTATAGATCTACTTTAAATTACATAGTCCTAGTCTAAATTAGTTTCTAGATCTAGAAGTAGGGCTAGCTCTAGATAACTAAAAGTAGATTCTAGATTTCTATCTATCATAATCATTATGTAATAAATTTATTTTAGTTCTTAATAAGTCTATAGACTATATTGTGTATAGATCTAGACTCTAGACATAAATATTTAGATCTATAACTATAATATAAATATTATAATCTGTGGACTTAGAGGACTTATTAGGTATAGTCTATATCTAGACTAGTACTAGTAACTAGTAGACTCTTAAATTATTTTAGATCTAGAACTACAGACAGAGTATAGCCCTAGAATTAGAAAAGGGTAGATAATCAAGTAGATCTAGAATAACCTAGACTAGATCTAGTCAATAGATTTAAATCTAGTAGTAACAAATAAAAATAGTAACATTTGAGCCTAGATCATTAGAATACATTTTGGTTGGAATTCATCATATAATTGATATAATATAGGAGTTAGAGCTATTGATTTTAAACAAAGGACATAATTATGAATTAAAGGTTTTCTTACTTTTAATTATACTATTTACATCTAATTTATAATAAGCAAACTAGTATTGTCATTAAAGTAATATAATTGAAGTTTTATTTATTGCGTACAATATGGCTGACAAACGTAAACGCGTGTATGTTCCACATTGGGGCCTAAAATTCCACATTTTCAACCTGAGTGTTCTACATTCTGGGTCTTGGGGGGTAGGCATGTCTGCATGTATCTATATACAAGGTCTGAAAAGGGGGGGGGGACTTTTTACTTTATCTAAATATAAAATAAAGAACTGCTTAGTGAAGTTAAATATTTTGCACTGTGTCAATCAGTCATGCAATTGTACATTTTGTTGATTTCAAAACTGTATCCTTTGATCTCTATGTTGAATTAATCTCTTCATTGATAAACTAGACTATATTAAATAATTTATGGAATGCAATCACATTTTTGTTTCTTTATCTTTATTGTGCCGTAGTGTTGCATCCACCGTAGTGTTGCATCCAATGCTTGTTGAGCCTGGCTTCACATCTAGCTGACGGAATACAAATGTCTTTTTAGTATTCTTTATGTCTACACCATGATGGGCCTCCCAAGGGAGACAAACCTTTCATCGGTGTAGAAATCTCTTGCAGTATTCTTGTCTGGACGTCTGAGTGACTCAACTGGGACAAAAAGATGAATTGAGCGAGACAAGAAAGATACTTCTTTAAAACTTTTGTGAGTTGTTTCTGACAGTGAAGCAAAGAATGGAATGTTTTACCTTAAATTCTTAAACTTCTTGACCACATAATGTACATAAATTTTTTTATTGCTAACAACTATAAAGAATTAAGTAGTAATATACACATCTACGTATCCACAAAGAAAATCGTTAATTTATATACATTTGTCTATATATCAAGTAATAACAAGGTAGTTATTTCAACGAATAGGTTACTAAGTGCTAGCGCTTACTTCCCTTAACAAAGTTTTCGCAGTGGCTGCCCATTTCCATTTAGAACACTTATCTCAGAGGCTAGTTACTTGGCTTGACAAACAGTTTCTGTGCATATTTTACCACTTAAACCATGCGTTTCAATATCTAAAGTGAGCTATATTGTTGGTCTAGGCTTATAAGAAATCTTACAAACAATGTTTGGTCCTCTTCTGTTTTCAGTTACTAACCATCGTCTATTTAAAGCATTCCTTTAGACTTTCGACAGACCGGATTGCATACCACACGAGCAGTCATCTATAATCAGTATCCAAAATGAGAAGCTCAGCCAATCATTACTCTTTGGCAACTGTATTTTTATGCCCCCAATCTTTTAGACGAGTCTTGCAGGCTGTACTCCCTTAATTTCCTCTGGAGGTTAGGGAAAGGATGCAATGGTCTTCATTTCTGAAAGCACGTCTTTAATTCACAAAGTTTATTTTAAATGTCGAGCAATAAGCTTGGCCACGCCTCCACATGGCCACGGAAATAAGAAGAAGGGATGGACCAGAAATACACGGTGCCGAGATTTGGAAGCGGGAATGATGCAAGCTAAGTGGGAATGATGCAAGCTAAGCGGCACTGTCGTAAGCTGTCTTGGGTACACCAGACGACTCCAGGATGCCAGAGTGAAGTGACTTGTTTTTGTAGTGAGCTAGATTTTATTCAAAATATCAATTTATATTATTGCTAAAGCTTACTACATTAATTTAATTTCATCTCAAGTTAAATTTGTCTATGCTGTATTAAAAGCTATATTTAGTATAGTTCATTAAGAAGCTATTCAAGTTATTTCATTTTTTTGAAAGCTAAAATACAATACGCGCATTAATTGTCTACCAGAAGATTGGTGCTACAAGTCAACTACCGTCAACAAAACATGAAAAATACATTAAAACAAACAAAAAAAAATGCTTCCATTATAGGCAACTTTAAGTATACAAAATAATAAATGAAATAGTTGGTTCAAACCGAGCATCTAACACTAACCCATGATTTAGATACTGTCAGCTGCTTGAACGATGTCACCAATTCGGATATCTAGACTTAAGACTAGACCTAGACTTCTAATTTTGAACTCTTAAGATCTAGTCTAGATCATTGAGCTTATTCTACCAATGCTAGTCACTTGGACTAAAGTAGATAGTAGATCTAATTCTGATCTGATGACTGCATTATAGAAACACTTAGTTGTTGGAAAAATAAATAAGATGTTTTTATTTTCAAATAATCAATCAATAATCAGCGGAGTTAAACAAGGATGTGTCCTAGCCCCAACCCTCTTTGGAATACTATTTTCACTGCTAATCTACAACGCGTTTGACAAATCCACTGAAGGCATTTATCTCCATTCCAGATTTGATGGCAAACTCCTAAATATTGCCAGACTGAGGGCCAAAACTAAAATCAGAGCCACCCTCGTAAGAGATATGCTATTCGCGGATGACGCAGCGGTAGTGGCACACACACAAGAGGAACTTCGGTCACTAATGTCCCGCTTCTCTCAGGCCTGTAAAGAATATGGCTTGACTATTAGCACGAAGAAAACAAATGCTATGGGACCACCTACTACAGCACCACCCTCCATCCTCATTGACGATAACAAGCTGGACGCCGTAAACGAATTCTGCTATCTGGGATCCACAATTACAGATGACCTGTCCCTAGAAGAGGAGATGAAAAAACGCATAGGGAAGGCTGCCTCGACATTCGCTAGACTCAGACAAAGAGTTTGGGAAAACCATAAGCTAACTATGGTGACCAAAATGGAAGTCTACAAGGCATGCGTTATGAGTACACTGCTGTATGGCAGTGAATCATGGACCACCTACGCAAAGCAAGAGAGAAAACTAAACTCATTCCATTTGAGATGTCTCCGTAGGATCTTGAATGTCACATGGAAAGAAAAAGTGTGCAATACTGAGATCCTTGCACGATCAGGTATTCCCAGCATCTTTACAGCCCTCAGACAACGCCGTTTGCGCTGGCTTGGACATGTTCGCCGGATGGAGGACAAGCGCATCCCGAAAGTCATCCTCTATGGTCAACTCGTGACTGGCACAAGAAAAACTGGTCGCCCCCACCTCCGTTACATAGATGTAATAAAACGTGACCTCAAATCAGTGAACATCAATACTGACAATTGGGAAGACATAGCTCTAGACCGCAACAGGTGGAGAGAGAGACAGTGACAAAGAAAGCTATGGACAGTGAAAGTACATGGGTCTCAGCCCAGGAAGAAAAACGCACAAACCGAAAAACGGCCAGCTCCTCTACCACCGAAGCAAAAGCCAAGGGGACCCTAACTTGCGCTATCTGTGGACGGGAGGGCTCCACAGCCACACGAGGAAGTGTGCTCTGAGATGAACCATAGTCGTCCTACGACTGAAGGAGGCCAATGATGAATCAATATTGGGTTTCCAATGTTATTGGGCCTAGTGAAAGCGTTAACAGGAACAGGCAAGAATTTCAAGTGGACCCCATATATATTCAATATGTGTATATTCTGATGTCCAAATCAATCAATAACTCCACGCTACCATGCTTTTTCTACTTACCGTTGTTAAATTGTTGTCAGTCTTAACAAGATAAAAGCCCACATGACAGTTAATAAACCAGTGTTTCTCAAACTTTCAAAAGTGAGCCCAGCCCTAAACCGGAGCCATTAAGTTCACACTTCGAATTCCTTTAACCAGTTAGAGAGTTTGGAAGGGTGCTGTAAGTTCGGAGTAAAGGGCGGAACCCCGACCCTAGTGAAGAGCAGAACCCCGACCCAAGTAAAGAGCAGAACCCCGACCCAAGTGTTTTCCTACATTCCGAGATTAAGAAATTCTTGCAGCGGGTCTGTTTTGTTTATGCAAAAGACGTCAACAGAATATAACGGTGCGTCACGTGTAAGAGATTTGACCGTTCTGTCGTAATAAAGATGTATCGTCTAGAATAGCAAGATCTTCTTGTAAAGAGCTTTTTGAATCACTCTTCTTGCAGACTCTTCTCACTCAAACGACACAAAATAATAAGATATCACTAAATTTAATAGTTTTGTTTATTTAACATTGGACCATAAAGTCATTTTTACTTTTTTTTAATACTCAAATATTGAGCATTAAATACTGCTTATAACTTCAATCCAAAATACATTTCCCTAGAAAAAAAACAACAACACATCCAACATAACAACCCCTCCTTTTTTATTTCAGCACGGGTACCCAATAGTTTGAGAAACGCTGCTTTAAACCTAATCATTGAAAATATCTATACAAACATAGATTTAGTTGTACTTTTAAAGTTCCCTTTATGTTTTGAAAACTAAATTGACGGCTACTTGCTGATATCAATGATAAAATATCACACAATCCCCCCCCCCCCCCCTCCTCCTTAACTTTGTTTTTTAAACTTCCATGACACACTTTCTCTTTCTGTCGGGCAGAAGTTGGCTAGATATTGTTTGTCTAGACACATAGGTCACCGTTCCAATTATCGTAGAGACCCGTAGATTAACCCGTACACTGACCCGAAACTTTCTTGTCCAGTCAATAGCACTGTTTAGATATCTCCCGTTAGTGGTCCATCAATTGATAGAATTGCACTTTCATCTGAGTCATTGCCAAGGTACATAGCACAAGGGCGCATTCAGTCTTCGAGGAAGTGTTTTCGTCATCTGTGTTTATTCTCTTTGAGATGGCACCATGTTAAACTACTGATTAGTCAATTGAGTCACTGTACTATACACTGTAGGTAGGAGTTTCAATGGGGCGAACAGCACCCACTTCATCACTATACACTGTAGGTAGGAGTTTCAATGGGGCGAACAGCACCCCTTCATCATTATACACTGTAGGTAGGAGTTTCACACATTCGAGACCCATCCTTAATCATCTTTAGTCTACGGAATCGAAGACATTGCATTGGTACGATATATATATATATATATATTTATACACCCACACAAAATGGCCGATCTGTCTGAGTTAACGCTAAGATGGCTCTAATTCAACAGATGATAAATAATATCATATTAATGTATATAAAGGGAGTCTTCAAGTCTGAAGTATGTGCAGTATGTCAGGTGGCTACACAGTACTAGCTACTAGGATGATAGGATCTACACATTTGGAAGAATCCAGCGCAGACGTTGCTGTTGTCGATTAAGGTTTTCTTTTCTCTTTCAAGACTAGCTTGAGGTGCCAGCTTGCTTTAAATGACATAGAAAAGAGCACCTTGCAGCAGGCGACTTCCGAACGAGACAGCTGCTGGGTTCTTACCAAAGCCGCCGGAGTCATATTTGAGACCAAAAGGACATCAAAATTTACTAATATCTATTTTCTTAAACCTAATCAAAATTAGGTAGTCTATTAACGTTGCGTTCACATTCTGTCCTATCGGTTATAAATATAACTAAGACTCAAACGTAGAATTACTATGTGGCATTCAATTTATTTCACAGCTGCAAATTTTAATCTTTAAATCAGTAACCCACCTATTTCCGTATCACATTATATCTCACACTTGGTCAACGTGAAGTCTTGTAGAATGTTCTCACATAAATTAGTATAAGCCAAGCTCATGAGACAGTCAAACCCACAACAAATGGCTCGTAAATTGAAAACCACTTATTCTCGGATTCTTTCCCTTTTCGGTTTTGCTCTCCGTGACTGATTTCTGGACGTTTAAAAAAAAGTTACGAAAAGACAACTCGTGTACTCCAAATCTATTTACAATGATCTGGGAAGATTTCCTACAATACACAGCTGTGCTTTAGTAGACTGAAAGCAGATTAGGGAGTTATCTGTTCCTAATTCCCTCCCTTTAAAAAAAAACATCGCCTTCATTAGAATAATCTCAATTACAGTTGTGAAATGTTATGGTGTCGGAATGTGGCTCGAGTTAAAACAGAACATTGTATTGTCATTGTGTAAGTCAGGATACCGATGTGGGTCACCAGAATCTTGCTTCAGAAAGTATAAACTATCCTTTTCAGACCTTGCGATCTATGGGGCAGATGATGTAAAGGTCATCCGTTTCTTTGGCCGACGATTACAAAGGGTGTTCTCTGGACAGCACTACAACTAACCGTCATTATTTCCTCAACTCATGTACGTACTTATTATGGGTGGACTAAAAATCTTGAAATTCTAAATCACAGTCTTTGCGAGATTCAAACCGGAGGCCCGTCGGCTCGAAAGTCCTGCGCCCTACCATTCTGGCACCACGCCCCCACTCCATGTTTTAAAATTCAAACCAATTTTTGGTACAACTAGCTTTGGGATGTGAATATAAAAATGCTCATGTAAGAGGTCTCTAATGCAATGTTTATGTTAAGCCATATAGCCGATTGAGGATTTCATGTTGATATATTCTCGAGATACAATGGTTGCACTCAGCGATTGTTTTCAAGTTTTAAAGAAGACATTCCTTAGCTTTAGATGAAGGAGTCATGAGTCACGGTCCGTGCGTGTGATCCAAAGAACTGGCAACAACTCAGTTGCAAGAAGTGTAGAGGGGAAAACCATTATTAATTGTGTCTATATCAAAGGGGCCATTGCAGTAATGTTTAGCACACAGAACGCCATTGCAGTAATGTTAAGAACATAGAACGCCATGGCACTAATGTTTAGCACACATATCGCCATTGCAGAAATGTTTAGCACATAGAACCCCTGCAGTAATATCTAGCACACTCGAAACTATTGTAGTAATGTTTAGTTCACAAAGCCCTTACAGTGATGTCTATAATACAGAAAGCCCTTGCAGTGATGTCTAGTATACAGAAAGCCCTTGCAGTGATGTCTATACAGAAAGCCCTTGAATTGATGTCTAGTATACAGAAAGCCCTTGCATTGATGTCTATTATACAGAAAGCCCTAGCAGTGATGTCTAGTATACAGAAAGCCCTTGTAGTGATGTCTGTTATATAGAAGGCCCTTGAAGTGATGTCTAGTATACAGAAAGCCCTATCAGGGGTGTCTAGTATACAGAAAGCCTTTGCAGTGATGTCTAGTATACAGAAAGCCCTTGCAGTGATGTCTAGTATACAGAAAGCCCTTGCAGTGAGGTCTAGTATACAGAAAGCCCCTGCAGTGATGTCTAGTATACTGAAAGCCATGCCAGTGATGTGTCGAACAAAGATCTCGTGTTAAAATGTCTGTTGTACAATCCGATATTTCTTCACTATCACCAAAGGTTCTCAGACGTATTGCCAGACTGTAAACCCATTTGTTTTTCTTAACATCAGAAGTTCTAGTAGGATAAAAAAATGTAAACTTAACTGTTAGGAGAAAAAGTTGTGGGATAGGGAGCAGACGTCTATTCACAGGGGAAAAAACATTCATAACAAATTCCCCCGGTTGTCAACCTTTGAAATTCTAAGTGCATCACGTGGCTTCCTGTTAGCCTCTGCGCCACTAGTGGGTCGAAATAATATTTTAGTGACACCAAAAGTGTCCGTCTATCATAATATATAAGCAATGATGTGCCAATCATAACAAAACTATACAACAGAATAATAATAATACAAAATGCATATAAAATTGCAAATCGTTTCCTCCGACTCCAAACATTTAAGCATCTGCGTGGGAGCAAGTTCCCTGTTGACATTTCAGTGATTTGTTTTGACATAATGTCGGGCTTGATCTGATGTACAGCAGGTGTGACTTATGGTATTGTCCGACAAACTATTCCCACATTTACTCGAATAAATACTAAGTATCCTTGACCAATTTTCAAAAAGGAAAGGGCAATCTCACGTACTGACAGGTCCATTTTGAGCACACAAATTGTTTGAATAGATAGGGCTAATCAGACACGACTTTGGCCCCAAGTGAGCGAGGCAAGAGAAGAAGTATGATCAAGAACTACAACTCTTTTCAATGTTCTGTGAAACAATGATTTGAAACTAACCTCGCACGGAGTAGTTTTCAGGGTTAATATAGCGCGGGCTGGGGAAGGAAAGTAAAGCTTAGTAACTAGATAACTAGACTGACCAGAATTGAACATCGATTAGGTTTAAGGTGTTTTTTTTTTGTTTGGGGGCGGGGGGGGAGGTCTTTTTCATGCTTGGGGTGAGTGGCTGAGTGGTAATGCTCTTGGCTTCCGATCCGAATGATTTCGACAATGGTTGGAGAAAGTAAAGGAAATTGGCCGTTGTTCTGGCCACATGAAACCCTTGTTAACAGTGGCGTAGCTAGGGTGGTGGGAGTGGGGGGAGAGAATTTAAAGATCCCCTCGGGCCCCCTTTTGAAGGGGGACTCGAGTGTCTGAAATCTGTTTTTAATCTTGTTTTTCACGTTGTAATATAAGTCAGTGACCCTATTGCATGTATTCCGTGATAGGGGTTACTATCAATTTCAAGGAGTAACATCCATAGCGCTAACTAGTGCCGTGTTACTCTCAGGAAGTAACTTGGTATATAGGGTAGTTTATTTCATCATCCTTATCATTTAAGAAGAAACCTGATCAGAGCAATGAAAACAAAGGAGACCATGAACGTGTGGAAGAAAAGTATCACTATTCAGATGATTCATACAAAGATACAGCAGTCAAAGAAGTGACAATGTCTCTTGATGAGAGAAGTAGAGTGAAGAGACTCCACCCTTTTACCGCAGTCAGAGAAAACATCTGAGGTAAGTGATATAGATGATGAGTCAAGTGATGGTCTTCCATAATCACTTTCTCCAGAAGTGGAAGAAGCTGTAATTAAGTACAAATACTTCGTATATATCCATCCTGGAATTTTATCTGAGGAACTGCGAGCAAAATTCTGTTAGGGTAGCTTATTTGTCCAAAACAAAGATGAATGGTATTGTTTCCAGTAGAGTTGACCCAAAATAAATCACGAAGTTTGACATCATGGTTCACTAGAAAGCTTCCAACAGGAGAGATCTAGGCTCCTCTTCTCTCCAAACTTGGGATGTCTATTTTGTTTTGCGTGTGTTCTGTTTTCTGAGGCATCAGAAAAGACATCTAGTGCAATGAGCAAACCAGGAGTTGGTTTCACCAAGTGGAAGAACCCTGAGAGACTAAAAAAACATGAAGAAGGAGTCTACCACAGGCAAGCTTTAAGCTTAAGGCAGAACCAGATGAAATGTCACATGTTTCATGCGCAAATTTTAAAAAAATCAGCAGTATTGGAGAGATATTCTGAAGCGCGTAGAAGTAGCTATCAAGTACTTAGCAAACAAACTCAAGCTTACGTGGTCACAACAAAAAACTGAATTCACCCAATCCTTGGAACTTCCTAGCATCTTTAAAATTTCTTACAGAATTTGATGAAGTTACGAAACACAACATACATAGAATCGAATATGGGAAGACATATCATTTGTCCCAGAAATTCAGAATGAGTTAATAATCTTGATGTACAATAAAGTTAGGCAATCAATTGTTCGGAATGTCAAGCAAGTTTGCTACTTTTCTCTGATGCTTGATTCCATCCCAGATGTTTCTCGTCAAGAACAAGTCTCCCTAATAGTTCGTTACTTGGATGTTGATAATTTCGAAATAAAAGAGTCATTCATTGGTTACTTTGAAATTTTGAACTTGTTCTGAAAACTCTTAAAGAGATTGGACTGGACTTTGATCTGTGCAGAGGTCAAACCAATGATAACGCAGCAACAATGAGTGGCCGTCTGTCTCTTAGACATAAATCCAAAGGCAACATTTCTGAACTGTGATCATCACTCTCTGAACCTGGCAGCTCTTCATTCTGCTGAGATAGATCCAGCGATTGTCATCTTTTTTGAGAAGTGTAGGCCTACATGAATTGTTCAACTTTTTTTCCAATTCACCCCAGAGATGGGCCAAACTGAAAGACACTGGAGCCTAGAGTTTAAAAGAAGAGTAATACAAGGTGGTTTGTAAGAGAAAAAGCTACGTCGGCGGTTTCCTTGAATCTCGACAAAATCATCAAGCTGTTTGAGAAACTTTCTAAATCTTGTTAATTTTACTGATATTCTGTACCAATTTGAATGTAGGGCTATATATTTATAAAGTACATTATCTCATGTCATGATGTCGAATGTCACAATGCAAGGGCCCCCAAAGAGGTCAATCCCCCAGACCCCAAAATCCCTAGCTACGCCCCTGCTCGTTAACCGTCGGCCAAGAAAAAAATTATCTTTACATCATCTGGTTTATAGATCGCAAGGTCTGAAAGGTCTACTCAACTACTACTTAACTACTATCTTTCATGCTGTACTAGCACTTGGAATTGTTTTCTGTTTTCTGACTCTTGGTAGACTAAATGTTTTTTTTTAAATGCTTGTTATATGTTTGTTTAAGCTTAAAAATAGAAGTCTGTTGAATATGGCTTTAGTTAAAATTTTCCAACGAATAGAAACGTTTGATGCTGTTTTGACTTGCGAAAGATTGTAGAACAATCAAAACATTAACAGACCAATTCTAAAACTTATTTTTGTAAATAAGTTTCACAAAGATAATAAAAAAATCACGAGAGTCATTTCCACAAAACAACAAAACGTAGTATGGATCAGTCATATAATTAGATTTAGACTAACAACAAATCTGTGCAATAAAAAAATGTTTACCAATTGTTTCTATTTTGAGCAATTTCATGCTTTTAGCTTTCTTAATACTCATCGCCTGTCTGACGAGAAAGGGGTGAGGGATATCTGGGTGATCGCTTTTTAAATGCATTTATAAAAAAAAGTTGAACGATCTGAATTCGACCTCAAGGCTAAAGCCACCCCAGCCTCCTCTAACCAGAGATATATCACCCACTGTACCAGAGAGGTGAAAATAGATGGTTTTACAGTTATCTATTGTTAGTTACAAACTTTCCTATCTACAACATAACACAGAATCAGTTGATAAAAGCTTTGTAAAAACTAAGTTTGAATGTTTGAATGCAGTAGTTACATTCTCAAAATACTAACAATATCAAATAATTCTCCTCTGTCCCAGCAGCCGCCCACAATATATATATATATATATATATAACTTTCTCTATAAACATTTCTTGGATGATTTGGTCAGAAAACAAGAATCTGTCCTGAATCGATAACTAGACTGACCAGATAGATAGGTTTTCAATGCAATCATGCTCAATTGGGAAACTTCAGCCGCCTTGGATATAACGACTGTATGAAACGAGGAGTAGCAGTTCAAGTAATCACACGAGCTGTTCCAATCAAGTCAATGGAACTCTTAATATTATTAGGTTATGTCCCCTGGATGTCTGTTGACAAGTTGCTATCATCGCTAGTTTATTGTACTTAATAGAGATGAGTTTTTTTTCCTGCCATGTCAATATCCTTGAAAATAATGTACTTTTAGAAGCACTTTCTTTTAGTGGTGTTATTCCCAAAAAATATCTTTTTTCAGTTTGCACCTATCTATCTATCTATCTATCTATCTATCTATCTATCTATCTATCTATCTATCTATCTATCTATCTATCTATCTATCTATCTATCTATCTATCTATCTATCCATCCATCCATCCATCCATCCATCCATCCATCCATCCATCCATCCATCTATCTATCTATCTATCTATCTATCTATCTATCTATCTATCTATCTATCTATCTATCTATCTATCTATCTATCTATCTATCTATCTATCTATCTAACTATCTATCTATCTAGCTGTGAGTTTAACGTACTTTAATCAAACACAGATATGTTCAACATTGAAATATTATTATTTTTGAACAAATAAAACAAATAAAAGCCGATTAGGCAATGTCACACACATTTGCATCCTGTCACCAGTGCCATTTTTTGTGAGAAGATACATTTTGTGTTTACTTTCAGTGTTAAGATGTCTATGTGTTTAGATGTCTGTATGTTTAGATGTTTATACAGTTAGATGTTTATATGATTAGATGTTTATATGTTTAGATGTTTATATGGTTTGATGTCTATATGTTTAGATGTTTATATGGTTAGATGTCTATATGTTTAGATGTTTATATGGTTAGATGTCTAAATGTTTGACTGCAACAGTGTTTGTGATTTTGAAATTAAGGAAGTTGTGCATGTGATTTTTCTTGTGCTGGTAACTGAATTTCACTTTTGATTATGTTGTCATTGTGCCTGTATATTTCCTTTTAGAGTTCTAGTATCAGTGTTTTTCGCTTCTAATTGTTCGTACATTTATGTGTTGACAAATTTTTTGGTAATGAAAAATAACAGAAAAGATTAAAAAAAATAATTTAAGATTAAATTAAAGGCTCACTTGTTGAACGAGTAAAGTCAAACAGTGATGTTGTGTCATCAGTATAGTTTAAAGGTGATGTTATGGCATCAGTATAGTTAAACGGTGATGTTATGTCATCAGTTAAGTTTATCGGCGATGTTGTGTCATCAGTTAAGTTTAACAAGGATGTTTTGTTAAAAAGACCAAAGACCAACGTCATTCGATTTCTTTACTATTTATTTGGTAACTTCTGTAACTGTATTCTGAGTCTTCTAGGAGTGCTTTGGCCACTAAGTCAAGATATTATTCAGCAGAATTAGAAAAGTAGAAAAAAAGGAGAAAAGCGATATGTTAGCCTAACTACATATTCCAATCTCTCTCTCTCTCTCTCTTTATATATATATATTAGGGGTGCACCGGATAGTCCCTCCGGCTCCGGCTTCTGTTGAATATCCGGATTTTTTTACTATCCGGTGCTATCCGGCTCCGGTCGGATATCACTACCGGATAGTAAAAAATACACCTATTTAATATGCATAAAGTGGACCTCGCTCCATTACTGTCTGTTATAAAATGTAGTAATGTTTATATGAAAACAAAATAATGTGCTTAAAAATAGAGCCATTATAATTATGCACCAAAGATCGTTTATTATAAAGACAAGGCATGTTAATAACTTAATATAAATAGAGATGAAACTTTACATCATAAATGCGCTTTACATACAGAGATGCAATGGCTGGCACTTTTTTTCAATTTGTCTTGACCTTTGAGTTAGTTAGTTAGCATGTTAAAATGTTACATTCCTTGACTACGTCATGCTGACCAGACGTCTGTCTAGCTGTGCGGGTATATCTCCAAAGGTAGAGATGAGCTACCCCCACCTCCTATTGTTTGTTTAGTCCATAACATTGAGTTCACAGATAGACAGCTGACCACATTAAGCCAGATGTCAACGTGTTGACACTGTCTAGAGGTCACATCTAATGAGGGAACTGAGTTTGTTTACTTGGAGTAGAATTTTTATTAGGGGCGGGACTACAATCCAAATCTCTATAAGGTTAATTTGGTATGAGTTTGTTTATTTGAGATAGGTTGTCAATCAAGGGTCTGGACCACAAACCACACCTTTTATACTATTGGACGGGTAATAAGTTTGTTTACTTTGAGTTAAGTCTCAATTATGAGTCAGGACTACAAGCCAAACAGACACTGACCAGGGGTATCTTTAAAGGGAGGGCTTAAGAGACTCAACACCCCCAACTTCTTATTTGTTTAATCCATGACAATGTATTGATAGAGAATATAGACATTGACCATTCTAAAGCCAGAATGGATTAACGCAAATTGTTAAGACATATTGACACTGTCTACAGGTCACTAGATGATGACACTAAGTTTGTTTACTTGGAGAGAAATGTCAATTAGAGCGCTGAACTACAGAACACACCCCTACAAGTATTTTGTTACACAAGCCACGGGTATAAAAGTGGCTTGCAAAGGGCATTTAGTAAATTGAAAAGCAATAATAATGGCTGATAAAAAGTCATCACTTTTATGGCGTTACTTTAATGTCAAAACAATGGACAACTCTAAAGCAGTTTAAAATGCTTGTAAAATAGTTCTGTCACGTGGTAAACTAGGCAAACCTAAAGACTTCTCAACCAGCAATATGATTAGTCATCTATTGTTGAATTACTTTTTCTAACTTGTTCAATTTAAATCTTACTCTTGTGTTATGTGTGTGTCTTGATTGAATCATAATATTCTTAATAAAATTTAAGAGTGTCAAGTAACTCCTCGTTATTACTGGAATTGCTTAAGATATTTACTAAGCCACTGTCCGTATAAGGTACAAACCAGAAGCGGTTTGTGGTCTTAAAACACGAGCCTAATGACAAGTTGATGGTGTAAAATACATGAACACAAACATCTACCCACTATACAACTTAGATTGTACTTAAGAGAGATTTACGCTATAAAACCAAGATTGAACTTTACCTTTGAAAGATTTACATTAGTTACATATAAGTTTATATATTCTGCATGAGTTATCCCACATTCTACTTTACAATTAGCGGCCTCATACATACGCACACACCATCTTATGTTACAAAGATTAGTTTATGATAAGCATATCTGTAAAAAAAAATGATGTTGATTTTAATTTATCAATCAGTGATAGAGTTTAAAGTAAGAAAGTAATAACAAAATAATATGAATATAGGTATGTTATATAGAAGATTTGCAAAAACTTCAATAAAACGAGCTGTTTGAGTCATGTAGGTATTCGGCTCCGGCTCCAGCCGAATATCTATATTTACTATCCGGTTATATCCGGCTCCGACCGGATATCAAAAAGTACTATCCGGTGCACCCCTAATATATATATATATATATAAACATGTTTACATTTTTTCGATGATATTAATCTGAATGTTGAACCGTTTACAAATTCTGAATAGAGAAAAATATAGCCACGTTTTACTCCGATGCAAAAGGTCTTCCACATTGAAGTAACTTACTCACTTACAGCATTTTACGTGTCCGCTTTTAGTTTGCTCCGCCAGGTGCTCCACGGACGTCCTCTCTTTCTTGTTCAACATTAATCTAAAAGTTTTTTTTTCTAACTAAACAAATTGAGTAAAGTCCAAAAATACTTTTGAGATTGAATTGAAAATACGATCAAACAAACATATTTAATGACACTGTTCCACTACATTGATCTGTCAAGAGCAAAAAGAACACGAACGATCCTCTGAAATGAAAAGTAGTTTGCTACATTTAGAGACAACGCTGAGAGTTTTTAAGAAGCTCTAATGGAAGCTGAAGCAATTATTTCCACAATTGGATAACAATTGTCTTTTAAAACGTTGGTTCCATACCAGAGGTCAATAGCTATTAGTCTTAAGCACTTTTAGGATATAACGAAATGGGATTCATTTTAACGGCTTTCCTAAGCTGGCCAACCATGGAATTCAATGAAGCTTGCTTTTTATTTGACTTAAAAAAAAAAAGAAGTAATTGTCGTCTGCACGCATGATGGGTTGTAAAGGTTCTTTTTCGATCCAAGAATTATACAAATACGCAAAATGCCTCTTTTGTATTTTTCTTGTTGTTCAGTTAGTCTATAAGCTTTCAAGTTACGCTTGTCTTATGCGCGCTATAAAAGGTAATTGTTATACAATTAGAACTTTAAATTTAAATGTTTTTAGCAACCCCCGTAAAGGAAAAGGTGCTATTAGGTTTGTGCAAAATGTCCGTCTGTCCGTCTGTCACACTCAGATCTGGAAAACTAGAAGAAAAATGAGCAAGGTTACAAAGTCAGTTTGTGGGAAACACAAACTGAAAATCGGCCCCCAAAGTGGTCCACCCAGGGAGGTAAAAAGGCAGGTTTCAATATTATCAGAATGAAATTCTATCAAAAACAAAGTTAGATGTGAACCTGGCATAACTGAATACTTATAATGAATATCTAATTGATCTAATTGTTTTGTAAACGGACAATGTCTTATTTCCGAAAAAAAAATCATTTTTTTTCCTTTTGGTTAAGCGTTGTACTGCATGTACATGATACTAAAATTCACTCGAAAATATGAAAAACTACTTATTAGTTGTTGTTTTAACTTATATGGATACTAAATAGATTTTGTCTCTTTAAAAGAAGAACAATACACACCATGGAATCTGAATATATATATAAATTAATAAAAACCAAGATAAAGACATTCGAACTAAATCGTCCTTGACGCTTCAATGGAATTCATGCCAGAAAAACAAATAACTTGTCAAATAGAAAGAAGATAGAGTCCTGGACAAAAACAAGACATTGAATCCTTAAAATGAGTTTAAAGCACTTACTGAGGTCAATTAGCTCGTCTCAGTTATAAATTCGTAATAAAAGGAAGACACTTGTTCTATATAAATACAAACGAAATGTATTTGTTTCCACATAGAATTATAAACATTTCTGTTTCTCAACACACTAGAAATGTTTTTTGCAGGAAATGGCCAACGTTTAAAAAAAAATCAACATTATTGTTATGAAATTTCTTTTTTGTTTATGCTTACTTGGTTATCTCCAGCGTGTACCACTCTCTTCAAGTGAACAATGCAACGTATTTCTTTTTGGCGCCATGCATATCATGGCGTGCTCATGGGATACATCACAGGGCTTCTGCCAAAATCTTAAACGAATAGAACTGTTTCAATCCAGTTTCCGGGGGCAGAAGGCTATCTTCCCCAATTATTTTTTTTGTGGACTGTCATAGCCAGAATCAGCTGGGTGCCTTTTGTTCAGGGGAAGAAGGTCACGTCCGGTGTTATATTTGCTGGCTAGTTGGAAAGCTCAATAAAATATTTGGATGACCAGAGCTTTTAGTTGCATTGTTCTAGACTTGGCAGACAGATGAACAGACCAACGAACAAACAGCACAAATGTAGTTTTTCCTCACGGGGGACCATTAAAATATCTAATAAAGTTTGTTTAAAATATTAAATATTTGATTTGAACAATAGGCACAAAACAACAACAATAGGCACAATAAAACAACAACAATAGGCACAATAAAACAACAATAGGCACAATAAAACAACAACAATAGGCACAACAAAACAACAATAGGCACAATAAAACAACAACAATAGGCACAACAAAACAACAATAGGCACACGACAATATACTTACGCAGGACAATAACTACCCTATAATTTGTACAAAAAAACAGAATATTAAACTCAAAACAATATATATAGACACACATAACTTTTTTTTAAATACAAAATAATGCAATGTTAAAAAGAAACATTTTCTATATGCTTTAGTACAAACGTTTGCTCTAATTATGTATTGCTTTTTTGTAATGCAAAACAAATTTCTTCACGGATAATAAAGATTATTATAATTTTTATTATTATTATTGTTAGTCTAGATCTATTACACATTTAATTACACGACTGATCCAAACTAATTGATACAACTACACTTAATAGAAGCTTTTTTTTTTAAAAAGTATTTTTTGTTGTTTATCTTGTTAGGAGATCAGTTTTGTGTTTTGATTAGGAATGATGAGTTAGGGCACACAGGAAGGCCAATAAGTGCAGGTCCTGGTTGAGTTTCATCGACTGTAAATAACACTCACACAATACACGACTTTGACTTTGTTTATTGTGTAGGTAGAGAAGAAAACGTGATGAAAGAGGGCTACCGTCGACAGATAACTACCTCATTCCTTAAATAATTCAGACAGATTTAATTGTATAATTATCGTAATCAATTACTTTGATCTTGGTCAATTAATTAGATCTTTCACCTTGGTCAATGGCTTCCCCCTAAGAGATATTAACTTGACCAGCAGAACCAGAAGCTCTAGAGTCTAGATGTTCACATTTGGATTAGTTTATTACTTTAAATCTTCACCATTTACTGTTAACAAATGAGTATTAGTAATAAGGTAAGGAAGTGTTTCTTATGTAATCATGAATAAAATTACGGCAGATAATTTGATTGTATTGGCTGAAAAAAATTGATGTAGCCACAAGTAAGTCCATCGCAGTTAAGGTTATGTTTTTCACAGCTAGTGACCTATTGGACAGATGATGTAAAGGTCATCTGTTTCTGTGGCCCACGGTTAATGAGAGTGTTAGTCGGCCAGTACAACGAACAACTGCCTTTACTTTTCCACAACTACTTACAGCTATCATTACAGCTACCATTACAGCTACAATTACAGGTACAATTACAGCTACCATTACAGCTACCATTACAGCTACCATTACAGCTATCATTACAGCTACAATTACAGGTACAATTATAGCTACCATTACAGCTACCATTACAGCTACCATTACAGCTACCATTACAGCTATCATTACAGCTACAATTACAGGTACAATTATAGCTACCATTACAGCTACCATTACAGCTACCAATACAGCTACCATTACAGCTACCATTACAGGTACCATTACAGCTACCATTACAGGTACCATTACAGCTACCATTACAGCTACCATTACAGGTACCATTACAGCTACCATTACATGTACCATTTCAGCTACCATTACAGGTACAATTACAGGTACCATTACATGTACAATTACAGCTACCATTAGAGCTACCATTACAGGTACAATTACAGGTACCATTACAGTTACCATTACAGGTACAATTACAGCTACCATTACAGCTACCATTACAGGTACAATTACAGTTACCATTACAGTTACCATTACAGCTACCATTACAGCTACCATTACAGCTACCATTACAGGTACAATTACAGCTACTATTACAGCTACCATTACAGCTACCATTACAGCTACCATTACAGGTACCATTACAGCTACCATTACAGGTACCATTACAGCTACCATTACATGTACCATTTCAGCTACCATTACAGGTACAATTACAGGTACCATTACATGTACAATTACAGGTACCATTACAGCTACCATTACAGGTACCATTACAGCTACCATTACATGTACCATTACAGCTACCATTACAGCTACCATTACATCTACCATTACAGCTACCATTACAGGTACCATTACAGCTACCATTACATGTACCATTACAGCTACCATTACATCTACCATTACAGCTACCATTACAGGTACAATTACAGGTACCATTACATGTACAATTACAGGTACCATTACAGCTACCATTACAGCTACCATTACAGGTACAATTACAGCTACCATTACAGCTACCATTACAGCTACCATTACAGCTACCATTACAGGTACCATTACAGCTACCATTAGAATTATGTGGACTCAAGAATGAAAGTCCTAAAAATCCCGAAGTTCAAAATTCCTGCTTTGACTAGGATTTGAAACCGAGTCGTCTTGCTTCGGACGCCAAGCGCGTCAATATTCAACCAGGCCTCTGAGTTATTAAATACAGGATTGCAAGTGGAAGGGAGACAATCAAGGGACGTGTGACAGAAGTAGGTGTTGAATATTTTGTACAGTGAGTTGTATTTGGTTTAAATTGCCCCATACAAGTATGTGTTCCAACAAACAGTCATGCATCTACATACAATTGAAATCTGTTTTTATTAGTCACTCAAGGTGAAGTTCATTTGTGTGTTCAAGTTTTATTCAAGTGTGGCATCAATAAATTTAATCGCCTATTACGGTAGACTAGCTGTTTAGAACCACACATAACACCGTTTTTCCAGAAATGTCAATAAACAATGTTGAAATTAGCCATTTCATAAACAATGATAAAATTAGCTCTTCCATAAACAATTGTGAAATTAGCCCATTTAAAACATTGATTCAACAAGGCCACTTAAAACAGTGATGGGATTATTCCTTTCATAAACAATGCTGAAATCAGCCATTTCATAAAAAAATGTTGAAATTAATCTTTCATTAACAATGTTGAAATTACCCCATTCAAAACGAATTTCAAATCAGCCCATTTAAAAAATGGACTCAATAAACCTATTCTAATACAACAATGAAATAAGCCCATTTAAAACATGCTTTCCCAGAAAAACTCAATGAGCCAAACAAGTGATTCTTAAACTAAGGTCACATCCTGTCCTTGACCCGCTGATCTCCGGCTGTAAATTTCTGCTAAAACTGCAAGAAGAAGCTGCAAAGAATCGATTACGGTGGGCTAAATTTCTGCAAAGATGCGGCCCGCGAAACACAAATTTATCCGGCTAGAGGGGGTGGCTAGTTGGGCAATCACCAGTAGGCTTCGTGGCTTATTAAGGCACCACAATAAATAGAATATTTTGTCACCCTAACCCCATCGTGCAAATATTCGTGGCCCTGATATGATACTCGCCTCGAGCACTACTATGGCCGCTTCTGATCTGGATTGATTCACTAACATAAACCATATTATGGACACATTTTAGTTTGTTCCAGTTAAAAAAAAAGAAGAAAAGCAAACATTGATAGCACGGAACGAAACAGAATTCATCCTCGGGAAACTGAATGTACTAATGAAGTGACACTAAAGAGACTTGTCAAATGAAACATCTCATTTGGAAAACTAGTGTCACTTTTTTTTTTACTTTAAAATCGGATTTAGTAGAAATGTACATTAAACAAATATTTGAAATACAAACATAATGGGTTTTTTTTTTCGTTTTTTTTTTTATTCTTTGTAACCTTTTTTTTGTTTTCCTTCAATTTGTTGTTAAAACTGAGATCTCTCTTTAACATCGTAATTAGTAGTCCAATTAAACAATTATTAAAACAGAAATCACATTAAATTGTATTTTTCTCATAAAGAAAGCATAATAGAATAAATAAATACATCAATGAAAAGAAACTTTGTTCTCTCAAAGTGTCATTTCAGACTGAAGTGGGAAAGGAAACCAAGAAATAAACACAGTGCACAAATAATGAGATGTCAAAGGAATGCGCTATGGCATTTAAGGCAGTCGGATTTTCTATTACTTATCTTATCTTATATAATACAGACGTTACTTCAAAAAAAAGAAGATGATTACGTCCTACGCGTCATGCATTCAGTCATGCTTATTAACCAATGAATTAAATTCTGCCAAGCCACTGGTTTTCCTGGCTAGCTCAGGCAACCCATTCCATGCTCTAATAGTACTAGGGAAGAAGGAGTATTTGTACAAATTTGTCCTAGCATATGGGACGAGGAATGTGCCTTTATCTTTGTGTCTTTCTGGGTATTTTATTAAATTTTGTTTTTGTATTTGAAGATTATGGTTTAGTGTTTTATGTATAATTGCTACTTTACTTTTGAATCTTCTGTCTTGAAGGCTTTCTAAATTTAGTGATTTTACTAAAGGTGTTACTCTAGTCAAATGTGAATATTCATTTGTTATGAATCTCACTGTTCTATTTTGTGTCTGTTCCAGTTTCTTAATGTTTTCTTGAGTTGAGGGGTCCCAAACGGAGGATGCATATTCTATTATTGGCCTAACCAAGGTTAAATAACATTTTAGTTTTATGTTCTTATTTGATTTATAGAAATTTCTTTTAATAAACCCTAATGCTTTGTTTGATTTTTTAAATAGTTTCATCAATATGTGGATTCCATGACAGTTTTTCATTTATTATAACACCTAAGTATTTTGCGTTTTTTGTCTGTGTTTCTGGTTTGCCATGAATAAGATAAGTAGAATTAATTTGTTTTAGTTTTTTTTGTTACTCTTAACAACTGACATTTTTCTTTCCTTTACTTAATTACTGCACAGTTTAATCATTATTAAATACACATCACACACAAACAGATTTTGAAAGGAACTCTATAAAGTTTGTTGCAAAAGCTTTAAAATGTTTTATGATTTAATCTGTTTAGAAATTTATTCCAAACTAAAACAAGTAACTTCTACCTTAAGAAAAAAAACAATCATTCCTTTATGAAGCTGAAGACTTTTTTGTACAAGCGAATGTTTCGCTCTCAATAACTAATAAATAATTGATAAAAAAAAAAGACAAACAAAAATTACCACGCCACAATACCCCCTCCACGAAAAAATCCTGGATAAACCTTTGTATTAGTTTACTCAGAGTATAGAAGATTTTTGTTTGGTGATATAGATTCAGACTTCGAAACGAAAAGACTTAAGGCTAGACTAGAATACTGGGTCTAGTAAGCGATATGGATTTAGTATTGATCAACGGTATTAGTACGTTGTACAAATGTTTACTGTCAGAAATTATTTCATCATTTCTACATTTAGCGCTACATCTTCTAGACCGTCTTTTCATTTCTTCTACCATTGAACTTCAACTCTTCACCGAAGACACAGAAACATTGGAATCAAGACATATTTTGGTCAAATGCGGGTATTCCCATTGAAGTGTGTTCAAAGTAGACCAAATGTTATTTTAATATGATTACATTTTGAAAAAAATATAACCGTCTTAGCAGAGTTTTCACTGTGTGGTAGTAATTTTGTCCCCACAGATAAAAGTAAACCGAGACCAATCGTTTATAGAAGGCCTGAACACAAGACTGTAACGTCACAACCTATGGGCATTTTAGAGCAATAGCTCGTTGCTATGTCACAGGTCTGTACGACCTGATAACGAGCTATTGATCTAAACTGCCCACAGGTTGTGACGTTGCAGGTCAGTGTTGAGACCTTCTATAACGAATGGTCTCGCGTAAACTGACAAATTGCTAGAAAATTAGTTAGAGCCGTTTTCGAAATCAATGTCCAGGTTCCAGGCTACATATTCCATCAATGAATATGAAAGCTAATAACAGGAATAGTTAAACAAAACAAAACAAACAAAAAAACAAAAAAAAAACAGACAAAGTTTATATTAAGCGTACTTGTATCAATTAGTTAGGATCAGTTATCTAAGTAAATTTGTAATATACCCAAACTAACTAATAATAATCATTCTGTGCAATTAGAAATATTTGAACCAATTGTTTTTGTTTATCGCAATTTCATGCTTTTTGCTTTCTCAATGTGCTGTGATCCTATCACTTTCTCAATGTGCTGTGATCCTATCACTTTCTCAATGTGCTGTGATCCTATCACTTTCTCAATGTGCTGTGATCCTATCACTTTCTCAATGTGCTGTGATCCTATCACTTTCTCAATGTGCTGTGATCCTATCACTTTCTCAATGTGCTGTGATCCTATCACTTTCTCAATGTGCTGTGATCCTATCACTTTCTCAATGTGCTGTGATCCTATCACTTTCTCAATGTGCTGTGATCCTATCACTTTCTCAATGTGCTGTGATCCTATCACTTTCTCAATGTGCTGTGATCCTATCACTTTCTCAATGTGCTGTGATCCTATCACTTTCTCAATGTGCTGTGATCCTATCACTTTCTCAATGTGCTGTGATCCTATCACTTTCTCAATGTGCTGTGATCCTATCACTTTCTCAATGTGCTGTGATCCTATCACTTTCTCAATGTGCTGTGATCCTATCACTTTCTCAATGTGCTGTGATCCTATCACTTTCTCAATGTGCTGTGATCCTATCACTTTCTCAATGTGCTGTGATCCTATCACTTTCTCAATGTGCTGTGATCCTATCACTTTCTCAATGTGCTGTGATCCTATCACTTTCTCAATGTGCTGTGATCCTATCACTTTCTCAATGTGCTGTGATCCTATCACTTTCTCAATGTGCTGTGATCCTATCACTTTCTCAATGTGCTGTGATCCTATCACTTTCTCAATGTGCTGTGATCCTATCACTTTCTCAATGTGCTGTGATCCTATCACTTTCTCAATGTGCTGTGATCCTATCACTTTCTCAATGTGCTGTGATCCTATCACTTTCTCAATGTGCTGTGATCCTATCACTTTCTCAATGTGCTGTGATCCTATCACTTTCTCAATGTGCTGTGATCCTATCACTTTCTCAATGTGCTGTGATCCTATCACTTTCTCAATGTGCTGTGATCCTATCACTTTCTCAATGTGCTGTGATCCTATCACTTTCTCAATGTGCTGTGATCCTATCACTTTCTCAATGTGCTGTGATCCTATCACTTTCTCAATGTGCTGTGATCCTATCACTTTCTCAATGTGCTGTGATCCTATCACTTTCTCAATGTGCTGTGATCCTATCACTTTCTCAATGTGCTGTGATCCTATCACTTTCTCAATGTGCTGTGATCCTATCACTTTCTCAATGTGCTGTGATCCTATCACTTTCTCAATGTGCTGTGATCCTATCACTTTCTCAATGTGCTGTGATCCTATCACTTTCTCAATGTGCTGTGATCCTATCACTTTCTCAATGTGCTGTGATCCTATCACTTTCTCAATGTGCTGTGATCCTATCACTTTCTCAATGTGCTGTGATCCTATCACTTTCTCAATGTGCTGTGATCCTATCACTTTCTCAATGTGCTGTGATCCTATCACTTTCTCAATGTGCTGTGATCCTATCACTTTCTCAATGTGCTGTGATCCTATCACTTTCTCAATGTGCCATGATCCTATCACTTTCTCAATGTGCCATGATCCTATCACTTTCTCAATGTGCTGTGATCCTATCACTTTCCAATGTGCCATGATCCTATCATTTTCTCAATGTGCCATGATCCTATCACTTTCTCAATGTGCTGTGATCCTATCACTTTCTCAATGTGCCATGATCCTATCACTTTCTCAATGTGCTGTGATCCTATCACTTTCTCAATGTGCTGTGATCCTATCACTTTCTCAATGTGCTGTGATCCTATCACTTTCTCAATGTGCCATGATCCTATCACTTTCTCAATGTGCCATGATCCTATCACTTTCTCAATGTGCCATGATCCTATCACTTTCTCAATGTGCCATGATCCTATCACTTGTCTGAACCAGTTGGGAAAGAGGGTGGGTGGAAAAGAAAGGGGGAGGTGTATCTGTGTGAATATTACCGTGATCGCTTTGTAAATGCATTAAAACTGTAAACTACTTAAATTTGAACTCGGGAATGACTTCAACGTAGAATTGTGCCCAATTTCAACTTGATCTAAGATTGGGTGTGGACGAAATAAAGTGTACAAACTTTTGACCAGACCAAACTGAGTGGGTTGATAAAAGCTTTGTACAAAAAATCTCAATAGTAAATCTATGTTGAAGACTTTCTACACACAGCTCTACTTTGAGAACTCCTATATGCTATATTGAAAAATTGTAAAATTGTAATTACAAAAAAAAAAAGCATTGCTGTGGATAATATTTTGTGGAAATTACACAGTATCTATTATTTTAAAGCTTTCTAATTAAATACCCTCCAAGAAAAAACTTGAATAACATTTCTTCTCTCGTTTTATGAATGAAATATTTGTGTGTTACCTTTCCCGGACCCTTCCTTGTGTTGTATCTCTCGGTGAATAAAACTTATTTTTTGAGTCTCCATTAAATTCAAGTTTCTATAGATTGATATGAAAGCTGAAGTCAGCTAATGAGAACAGGAAAGGAGAGAGTGGTGCATCGGAACGTTGGAACAGAGAGGGTACATAAATACCAAACAGGAACCACAACTGGCACTCTACAAAGCAGCGACCATAACTCTCAGTGTGGCCTTCATTTTTTTTTGGAGCGTGCAAAAACATCTAGATTAAAACTCTTGCCTAATAATCGCTGGACAGGAAACTAGTCAGACTGAGTCAGTTGCTAGGGGGTCAAGCCTACAGGAAATATATATACAATCATATGGAAACTCTTCTGAACTCTAAACATGATCATTTTGTCTTCTCTTTTGGGCTCATTTCGCACAGAGAAATGAACACGGCTATCGTGTGCAATGAATACTTTTATTATAGTACTCCATGCCATAATTCAATGTGTATACAAAGTTTTTTGTTGACACTTCCAGTTTTATACTGCTTGGACTGTGCACGATGAAGATATTCTTATAGATTTACATTGTGGAAGCTATGCCTATTTAGTGTGTACTTAGATTGTAAAACATGGATAGACAAGGTTCGTGAATTTAAGTGTTTGTAAAACTATTTGAATAACCAAAACAAAAGCATAAGAAACTCATTAAATAATCAGCTATAGCATAGTTTCAACCAAACTATAAATAAATCAGCGTGAGAAGTCAAGAAATTCATTATTCTACCAAACATTCTTCAATGAAGACTTTTCAGTTTACAGTATTTCTGCTTTTGCAGGCACACACGGTAAGTAGACTAACTAATTTTTGTTTAGTTTGTTGAGACAGATGCAAATAAGACTATTCTTATATGTTTGAATATTACGAAGCTAGTAGTTTCTTAATGTATTTGCTAATGAGCTGACCTAGTTTGAAATCAAGCCCCACAAACTTTGCGCTGGAATAAACGAGAGGCCTAGGAGACATGGCATTAATGTCAAGACATACTAGAAACACGTGACAGCGCTTTAGTTAAAAATAAAATGAAATGAGAAGAGGAGATGGAGGAGAAGGATCAGGGGAGATAGATCTCAATTTGGTGTCAGAAGTGGTATTGTGTTAAATGTATAAAAAACAAAAAGCAAAACTAAAACCTGACAGTGGTTTAGTCAAAAAAAGAAAAAAGGGAAAAAAAGAACAGGGTTAGGGGAAAGTAAGTACAGGTAAGATCGATAGATTACAATTGGGTGTCAGAAGTGAGATTGTATTAACAGGACGTTGTCTGGGGAGTGAAATGTTTGACACTAAATATGAATTTAAAAGTGGCCTCGTAATTCTTCTGTTAGATATAATGAAATCACATACACCATACGACTCATCACCTTGGGCTTATGCTTTATGAAGTTTTGTGTCATCTATATCCTTTAAATAACAAGGCACCCCCTTGTATTCAAAAGATTAAGGACGAGTGTTGCATTTGTTAGCGTGGAGATGCAGACCCAGCTTTGACCTTGTATTAAAGTTTTCTTTGCGCCTTCTCTATACAATTTTCCGAGTTGCACCCTGGTTAGTAATCAACGTGTTTTTTTCAACAGCTAGATCTAATACTAGACGATAGATCTCATCTGCTGTTCTATTTTGTGTTGTCTCTAACGAGCAGACGACATTTTACCTCATGAACCTCTCCCCTCTCACAGGTTTTCAATCTCGTATATGTTTTTCTCTATTTCCCCTGCGCGAAATGTGCGCTAATAAATCTTGAGTGACACCCAAATAGGTGTTATATGTATACCGTGGTTTATAGTGTGACGTGGTTTGATTGGTTTTTTTTTTTCATTTGCCAACTCCCAGTTCGTTTCAATAAGAAAAGCTTCTAATGAGCGGATTTTTGAAAGCAAAAGTATCTATAACCAATAAAGAAACAAGTGTGTGTATATATACAAACATATCAATACTTTATAACAAAATGTAATTAATTGCAAAGTTATTTAACCAGGAGATGAAATTATAGAGCTCCAGCATTTGTTGAAAGCTACTGTATTTCAATCTACTACGACTGCATGCACTGTTTATTGAACGCGGAGAGATTGATGACGGTGTTGGAGTGAGATCATTTCAAAGGAGTTGAGACAAAACTAAAAATGAATGTCTACGAAGCTACATTTCGAAAGCCATGTAACGATTAATGGTATTTTTTATCTGTCTTGTTGCCTGTTTTTTTTTTATGTCTGTATTGTTTAAAAGCTATGTAAGATTTATGATTTTTTGGTGTTTTTTTTTTGCCTGTTTTATTTTGGTCTGTCTGTTTTATACATTTCGGATGTTCCTTCAGAACTGATATAAAACCTTTAGCTGGACGGGATGGCTGCGGGTAGTATTCGACCGAAGCACATCCCGTATGACCTGGCAGCCACTGTCTGTGACAGTTTGTCTGCTGCAAACTTCATAGATCAACTCCCTCTGTCTGTGTGCTACAAACATCATAGATCAACTCTCTCTGTCTGCTACAAACATCATAGATCAACTCTCTCTGTCTGTCTGCTACAAACTTCATAGATCAACTCTCTCTGTCTGTCTGCTTCAAAATTCATAGATCAACTCCCTCTGTCTGTGTGCTTCAAATTTCATAGATCAACTTCCTCTGTCTGTGTGCTACAAACTTCATAGATCAACTCCCTCTGTCTGTCTGTCTACAAACTTCATAGATCAACTCCCTCTGTCTGTGTGCTACAAACTTCATAGATCAACTCCCTCTGTCTGTCTGCTACAAACTTCATAGATCAACTCCCTCTGTCTGTGTGCTACAAATTTTGAACACGTTATTTCTCACACTTCCCATTCTTGGATCAAGTTGACACTTTGCACAATTATTGATTGTTTCTAGCGAGACATGATTCAATAAAAAAAAACTAATCAATTTATTACTTAATTTATGGTAATTCTTTAATTTCGTTTAATATACAAAAAAATGAAATAACTATTACATTATTGAGATATATAACTACAAATGTAGAGTTCTTCCTCTTAGGGACGCTTTTTATTAGCCTATTTTGTTCAGGATTAGTAGGCCTACTATGTGACCAGCAGCAGACGTCTCGGCTGGAAAGGCCACGTTCATAGAATGTCAGAAAGTCAACTTCCACAGGACACATTCTGTATGGTGATCTAACAGAAGGCAGGACATCCGACGGTCGCCGACTTTTACGGTATACGGATGTATGCAAACGCGAAATTAAACTCTTTAAAATCGACACCAACAGCTGGGGAAAAGTAGCACTGGATAGATCCACATGGAGAACGAGCATAAAGGAAGGGTCTCGGATTGCAGATGCTATACCACAACAGTAGTAGAAAGAAGGGGGAACATGCAACGGCGCCTGCGTCCCAACCTAAGATTGCAGCTGTGTATCAAAGATTGGCCTCTTTAGTCACACAAGAAGTTGCAAAGGGAAAAGATCGTCTATTTAGACGTAAAATGCCATAGAGTAGGCCTACTGGTAATAGTAAACATTATGCGGTTGACTTCCGATCCTCTACTCTACTTAATTTGAAATTACGGTATAATTATTATACAAATCTACACACCTAAGCGGCCAGAAGCTAAGCTATAGCCTTAATAATTTATAGATGTAATTTTGTTTAAAGTATTAATTCATATCTAAATCTAGATCTAAATATGGGCTCTTTTCAGTCTGATTTAGATTATCGTCAAGTGTACAGTGTGCATATGTCAAGACTACGCATTATAAAATAGTGATTTTTAAAAACTTACAACTAAAGATAAGTTCTTATAAAAAATCCTTTTTTTAAAACAAAATTTAAATCAGTGTTACATTCAATGAGTTTGTTAATAAATGAAACATATATTTTAAAATGAGCCATTGATACTTTTTCCATTGTGACCTTAAATGCAATTTTTATGTACTAATGAGCGAATCTATGAATGAAGATTAAGTTATTAATGAAGAAGTCTGTGACCTTTTTTAAAACTTACCTCTTCTGAAGTTTTTCATTTTAAACATTACATTTTTTGCTTGAGAAAAGAAAAGCGTAGCCGTTGCAAGAGATATCGGCAATATATTTTCTAGTTTACGAGATCTAAATGGGACGGACGGACGTACAGACAGACCACACAAAACTAATACCGTCTATTCCCCTTTCGGTGACCGCGAAACGCAAATGTTAACATTATTGATGACATTTTTAAATGCCGTCAAAAGTATGTGCATAATTTCCATTTTATTTGAATGAAATCAGGCTCTTCTAATTAAAGAACAGATTCAAACATACCATCATTTATTTCTGCAAGGTTTCATTGCTCATAGTAACTTCTTCAATTAGATTATTGTTGGCCTGCACGACTTCAACTTTCCACATTGAACACAGAAAACAAAAAGACAGATTAGTCCAGCTTCCCCAGTGCACTCTTGTTATACACATTTCTTTTTGTGGTTCTTACACTCTGATCTGATCCAATAAACTGAGTCCCAATTTACATCCATTATCGTTCACCGGCTGATGTCTGTCTCTGTATCCCATTCAATTATGCATTGACCCTAACGTCCAAGTGTTGATCAATTCTACGTTTTATACTCGAGGAAACAAAAAAATCTGTCACTTTTTTGTTGTTTAAGTAAGTGTGCAAGTGGAGCACTTTTCATTGGTCTTATGGCGACCACAGATATTTTATCGTGCACTCATTCAGCATAGAGTTTATATACTATGCAAAGTTTTAGTGTTTACATGTTTTAATCTTAAAGTAATAAGAACTTTTTAGAAAAAATGGTATATATGTATTTACATAACATGAATGTTTTTTTTTAAACATATGTACCCATTGGGGGAGATTTTCACCATGACCTAATGTCAGGAACACCAAATTAAGCTTTAATATTGACAACTGAAAAAAATTAAATGCAATTGCGGAAATTATGAAAATTTGATTTTTCAGTGCTATAAAGTGCAAATATATTGAACATAGCTTATTAATACTTCCTTTGTACACCGGATACACCAAGCTTATCAATACTTCCTTTGTAAACCGGATACACCAAGTTTATTAACACTTTCTTTGTACACCGGATACACAAAGCTTATCAATAGTTCCTTTGTACGCCGGATATACCAAGCTTGTTAATACTTCCTTTGTACACGGGGTACACCAAGTCTATCAACACTTCCTTTGTACACCGGATACACCAAGCTTATCAATACTTCCTTTGTACACCGGATACACCAAGCTTATCAATACTTCCTTTTTTTCTGTACACTTGACCCATTAAAAAATTATTTATATTTTTTTTACGCCACACATAAACACCATAGATATATCTCTGATAAACGTCTTTATAGCCTATTTCCCAAGAGAGACAAAACACCTAGAACAAACAAACAAACAACAAGAGATTGTTATTTTGAATACAGTATATGTCAATTTTATGAACATCTCGTGCTCTGATTAGTTATTTAAAAGAAGCTGTTACAAACGAGCAGAATTAGATCTAACGCCCGGAAGGTAATTAACTTTTCAAAGCGAAGACTTCACAGCAGTCTCCGTGATGAGATTTGTGCTCGTCTTCTAGCACGAAGGAGATCCCACTTTCATTTGTCTTCATTCAATAGTACTCACACTGAAGGCTTTGGTAAAGCAAATGCGAAAAATAAATTGGAAAATTCTAAAAAAATAGATATGAAAAAACGACATAAAATTAACATAAAAATCACGTAAACATAAATATGACTTCCTGGTCGAGTGGTATGCGCCCTGGGTTGTCAGTTCGATAGTCTTCGGATTCGCACCTCAGGCATGAGGCATCCAAAATGAGATTCTAAAAAGTTGGTGTAGCTTTTGGTCCTATATTGACTATTGCAAATAACAAGCTCTGTAAAGATTATTGTCTGTTGAAACAAAATAGTGGTTTCTTTGATCATTTATTAGATAGGATCATTTTAATAATGAACTTGGCAAACAAATCAGATCGCCCCAACTACCTCCAGACAAAACCACCAAAGCAATGACAGCGCTTGTATTGCCTTGTATGTGTGGTACAACAAACTGTTATATTTCGTCTTTATTAGAAATGCAACATAAAACTGCAAACTCACAAACAACAACAAACAAAAAATTAACATAAAAAAAAAACAACAACAAGGGTCGGTCTCTAGAAGTGAGAACTAGTTTTAAGCATCTAGTCGTACATGTTTTAATTCTGGCTTTCTAAATGTCGTCAAACTATTCTTTTAGCTATATTAATACTGTTTTAATGGTAAGACATTACTCTACCCGTCCTTCAGTCTGCTGGGCCACAACACAAGATCCGACAACCATCTCTCTCCATTCTTCTATTAAAGAGAAATCTCTACACTTTGGGCTAACTGCCTAAAGCTCTTGGCTAAGGAAGTGTCTATGTATACACATAAGCATCGTGTCCCAGCGTATCAAATATAAAGTCCAATTCATATACAATGTATTATAGTTTTCAAAACACGAAGAACACTTGTGGTCAAGAGCTGACATAGTTCTGGACTTTGTTTACATCATTCAGCCGATGTTATTGTTTCGTATTTTGTTGCTTATATCTACTGATGCTAGCTGTTGCGATTCATCAGGCCCTCCGCCACCATTGACGTGGGCGATGGCTATTTCGGTCTGAAGCATGTATCGATATTTCATATCTGCCGAACGAATCCCAAATACCAATTAAATTTCCTAGCTTAACATCCTTTTTGGTTTGATGAAAGATTTGTCCGTACATTGGGTTGTATGCTTGGAACATTTTTTGTTGCTTAATAAACAAATGTGTATGTGTAAATTAACGAATACAGCCGAAAATGTTTTATCTATGAAAAGTTTTGTGAAAATCTTTGACCTCATTGCAAGTCTAATTGAATCCTTGATGTTTGGTAGTACTAGTATCTAGAGAACTTACACTAGATCTAGTTCTACCACGCTGTATATAAGGATTAATTTTAAATAATATCCAGTATTGTGTAAAAACTACATTGAAGCTTGAGATTAAGAATATTAACTGTGTAGATTCGTTTCACATCGACGATACTAATGGAGGATCAATTATGTATTCCATTCTAATTATGGCTGACTTATATAAAAAGGTATTGACTTGAGTGAAAATATATGCTGTGTCTAAGACATCCAATAAATTACTTTTATTATTAAATAAATTACTTTTCTCTGCGATCACCATGGTAACGTTTTGTTTTTTCTAATGTCCATGAAATAATTTGTAAAAAAAAAAAAAAGATTTCGTATTAGTAGATGGACATAGCAATGTTTGAGCACTAAATGAATCTCAAGTCATTCCTAGTCTACTGATACTTTTATTTGACGAAGCACACACACACACTCTCTCTCTTTCTCTCTCTTTCCCTCTCTCTCTCTCTCAACTTTCCTGACATGTTGATATAATGTGAAACAGAATTCTATATTTTAGTCTCTCTATTTGTTCTTCATTATATTCTACTGTCTAGCTAAGACTAAATCAAGTGACTGTAAACAGTATTCTGTTTTTAGTCCTTCATGCTGCAATCACAACCAAGCTAGACCACATTTACTTGTTGTTTAGTGAGAAATAAATATAGTGAGATTGAAAGCAGAGAGAGAGAGAGAGAGAGAGAGAGAGAGAGAAATCCTGTCTGGCACCGTAACTGTCTGATACAAAAATGAAAAGAAAATAGAATCTTCTTAAAAATAGGCAGTAGAATGTATTTCCTACAAAAGAGAATGGAGTTTCATTTGAGCAAGGATACAATTCATTTGAAACTCTAGCTTCTGAAGATTTCTCGTTGTTTTCTTCAAGATTTCAACTATGTTCATTTAACCTTCCATTTCAACATGATTTTGATTCACTTGAAAAAAACAACTTCAAAACCAATGTGTCTTTGTCTTGGCATAGATAGAATAAAAAGTCAATACTTATTAGTTAAAACACTAAAGAACTTATCACGAGCTCAAGGTGCTCTATTTTGTGTGGGTTACAATCGTGTGGATTAAGTTAAACATGTCTGTTGAAGATTGGAAGAGAGAGTGCTAGAGAAAATGGTATGAGTAGTTACTGGGTTCAAGAGGTAGGAGAATGTCTAGCATCTTCCTCTTTCTACATCCTCTTTGTCTGTCACGTGATCTTGTGTACGGAGCGCTATCAAGAAGCACATAGGAGACAAAATGGAAATAAATTATATAAAAAAAGAAATCATTATTCCCCCTCCCCTTCCTAGCTAGTATTATAGATCTTCTGCTCTTTCCATCGTCTGCTCTCTTAAGGTACCGCCATTAAGGTATCGTGCCAACTTTCTCTACTACAAAATGTCTGTTATCTGAATTGCGACAAGACTTTTACAATTATTTTATGCTGGAATACAAGCGTTGATATTGTGATAAGTTAAGACACTGTAGCGAATTTAGAGTTGGAATCTAACTACAAGGTGGGATAAGGCCATAGATTAGGCGCACTTAAAAATGGGGCATTGGGGCGAGACCAATCGTTATAGAAGGCCTGAACACTGAGATGCGACGTCACAGGTCTAAACTGCCCACACAGACGTTGCAGGTCAGTGTTCAGGCCTTCTATAACAAATGGTCTCGATTGGAGCTCATGGAGCCTGGAACTTAATGTGGCATTCTCAAAGTAGTTGCACATTTTCTAATTTAAAAAAAAATAAATTTAAACAATTTGTAGAAAGAATCTGTTCAATTTATTTTATTTACTCTTACAAAACTTCTGATTAAGACCCCCCCCCCTCCCAGACACACACAGAAAAAAACAAAACAAATCAAAACAACAACAGCAAAGACAATGTAATTTTCTTTAAATAATGCCAACGGTTTCCTTTTAATAATGTAAATACCTATATAGATATATAGATGGTTGTCAGCGTTATTTCAATATATTTCTGTCCAACTGTTCAAATTTTATCTTGGTACATTTGGGACAAGTATTGAACACAAACAAGAGAAGCGAAACGTAATTCTTGGGAAAGTGTGTTCGAATATCTCCCGTTGCTTCAAAACAATGTTGCTTTTTTACAAATTGCAATAACGTAAAGTGTTTTTTTTTTATTTGCCCGGAGGGTGGGCAGTGGGGCGGAGAGTGAGAGAGAGCTTAATAATTTTGGGGCTCTAGGACTTAATGTTCTCATATTTCGTTAGTCTTTTGGATTCCACGGCCGCCGGGACTGCAGAGATATATTTACTGTTGTCAAATGATCGATGTGCACCGAGTTGATAAGGTGCCCCGGCATCAATTAACTGGACATGTTCCATGGTTCTCTAACCGCCGGGTCGAAAAGTTGATGTTAGGAACATTAACTCATGCTGGAGTTCAAGAATTATAAAAACATAGCAGTTGTTCACCCCTGAAAGCAACGTAGATATATTTGCTATAGGCAATATAGGGCAATAAGGTCTGAGAAAGACTCAAACAGACTATTTCTCTATCTACCTCATTACACGCACGAATGTAAACACATACACACATTAATTCATTCTTACACACGCCTATACAACTGTTCTAGCAAAGAATTGTTATTATTGCCAGTTAAGACGTTAGGTACTGTCCAGACTGGACGTGTTCTACGGGAAAGCACGTGACGTTTCACCGACCCAAGGAAGCAGACATAAGGGGAGGTAAAGGGTTTTGGAGCAAGAGTTATCGATACCTGATTCACCGACACAATGAGGGCCTACATAATATTTGCTGATCTTTAATTAGTCGATATCAATAAAGTAGTAGATATTGATAGTTCACTCAATAACTTTATTAGACTAGGAGATAGGTTTATAAGTTCTATTAATAGATAAAAGAATTTGTTTTATACTTTGAAAACAATCACACTTTCTAGGGAATACCTGTAAATGTTTTCATTAATTATCATATATCCTAATACCATATTGTTAAAACTACTGTGAACTTACTCAAAAAGCTAATCTTATAATCCGAAATGTATTGACAACCGAAATATGTTATAAAATTTCTAACTGTTAGGTTTGGGATTGGGAATTCATAAATGTCACCAAATGTATGAGATAATAGCCGTCTAAAAAGAATATAGATGATACAACTGTGCTCTGTTGTTTGTCATAGATTGACTTATTTCGTTAGCTGGGATAGGAATAGATGTTGATTTTGTTTTTGAAAGTTTGCATGTTAAGTAAAGCCTTAAACTGATACTTGTAAAAACCAGAGAGTGAAATGACAGGAAAAAATAAATCCATTTAATTTCTTCAGCTTTTGAAATACAAATATTCCTTCAACAATATTAAAATAAAGAAGAGTGCATATGTGGGCGTGTTTGTGTGTGTGTATATGTGGGAGGGGCGATTAGCGTTTTAGATCTATTCTATGAGTTGCTTTTCATCAACTCACTCTGTCTGGCTGGTACATCAACTCACTCTGTCTGGCTGGTACATCAACTCACTCTGTCTGGCTGGTACATCAACTCACTCTGTCTGGCTGGTACATCAACTCACTCTGTCTGGCTGGTACATCAACTCACTCTGTCTGGCTGGTACATCAACTCACTCTGTCTGGCTGGTACATCAACTCACTCTGTCTGGCTGGTACATCAACCCACTCTGTCTGGCTGGTACATCAACTCACTCTGTCTGGCTGGTACATCAACTCACTCTGTCTGGCTGGTACATCAACTCACTCTGTCTGGCTGGTACATCAACTCACTCTGTCTGGCTGGTACATAAACTCACTCTGTCTGGCTGGTTCATCAACTCACTCTGTCTGGCTGGTTCATCAACTCACTCTGTCTGGCTGGTACATCAACTCACTCTGTCTGGCTGGTACATCAACTCACTCTGTCTGGCTGGTACATCAACTCACTCTGTCTGGCTGGTACATCAACTCACCCTGTCTGGCTGGTACATCAACTCACTCTGTCTGGCTGGTACATCAACTCACTCTGTCTGGCTGGTACATCAACTCACTCTGTCTGGCTGGTACATCAACTCACTCTGTCTGGCTGGTTCATCAACTCACTCTGTCTGGCTGGTACATCAACTCACTCTGTCTGGCTGGTACATTAACTCACTCTGTCTGGCTGGTACATCAACTCACTCTGTCTGGCTGGTTCATCAACTCACTCTGTCTGGCTGGTACATCAACTCACTCTGTCTGGCTGGTACATCAACTCACTCTGTCTGGCTGGTACATCAACTCACTCTGTCTGGCTGGTACATCAACTCACTCTGTCTGGCTGGTACATCAACTCACTCTGTCTGGCTGGTACATCAACTCACTCTGTCTGGCTGGTACATCAACTCACTCTGTCTGGCTGGTACATAAACTCACTCTGTCTGGCTGGTTCATCAACTCACTCTGTCTGGCTGGTTCATCAACTCACTCTGTCTGGCTGGTACATCAACTCACTCTGTCTGGCTGGTACATCAACTCACTCTGTCTGGCTGGTACATCAACTCACTCTGTCTGGCTGGTACATCAACTCACCCTGTCTGGCTGGTACATCAACTCACTCTGTCTGGCTGGTACATCAACTCACTCTGTCTGGCTGGTACATCAACTCACTCTGTCTGGCTGGTACATCAACTCACTCTGTCTGGCTGGTTCATCAACTCACTCTGTCTGGCTGGTACATCAACTCACTCTGTCTGGCTGGTACATTAACTCACTCTGTCTGGCTGGTACATCAACTCACTCTGTCTGGCTGGTTCATCAACTCACTCTGTCTGGCTGGTACATCAACTCACTCTGTCTGGCTGGTACACGTCATTTCGTCCACTTTCCAGTCTCGGATCAAATTGACAATGTGCACACAATTATATTCAGTGTCGATGTCAACACCTACATGAATACAAAATTAACCAATTTGTGGTAATTAATTAATTTTGTTATATCTCTAGAAAAAGCTTTTATTAAGAGTAATTGTATCAATTAGTTTGAATTAGTTAAGTAATTAAATTTGTAATAAATCTAGACTAACAACAATACATCTGAGAGATTATAAATATGTTTACCAAATGTTTTTGTTCATCACAATTTCATGTTTTTAGTTTTCTCGCGCTACGGATCCGACAAATGAACAGTGATAGGTAGAGGGCAACGTGTGACCCCGGCTTGATGACACTGCAGCAGGTGTTCTCTGTAATCTACATGTAAAAACAAAGACAGGATGTGTCATTTCCTCACCTGTTGTTCCAGATGATACTAGCAGTGTTTGTGCAACTTTGGAGGAGCGATTAGGGACTCTAGTGGAAGAGAAATGTGTACGACTCGATGCAAGTTAACTAGGGCAGAGTAAACTGGAGTGGACTACTGTCGTTAAAGTCTATACAGCGAACTACAGTGGTCTTGAGCCGTTACAGTCGATGTAAGATGTGTGCGGCTCTGATTTGGTAGACTTGAGTACGACTTGGTTCAGCTTTGGGAGACCTGGAGCGACACTGGGAAGTGTGTCGTTGGTCTGTTCTGTGGAATACGGCTCGATGCAAGTTGAGAAGAGATGAATTGTAACGAAGTGAAAAGATGAATTGCAACGAAGTATAGCTAACTGTAAACTGACCGATATTGTACAGTCTTCTGCGCTACATGTTACAGTAACGAATTGTTAGAGTTAATAGTCATTAAAGTTATATGAAACTGAAAGTTGAGTCGTCAAGTTCTTTGCAGTGTTTTTATTTGTGTACCTACTAATACATTTAGCCAGAATATTCAGAAATACGTAACAATATCAATGTTAGAGAGCGTCAAAGATAATGAATCCACAATCCACATTGACTCTGTCCAAGATATGTCCTTCTAATTGCACATGTACAACTTGGTCTTGTGTCGGGAAACTGATGGACCAATCGCCTGAGTTGAATTTTACATTTTAAGAATTACATTTCGCAATTTCTTGCTTTTATTTCTTCTTTTTATTTGTATCTTTTGACGTGTATCTATTGCTACATCTCATGTTGGGCCTGGACTATTCAATCTGCATGCGATCATGTTATGTGTGATCATGTCACGTGTAAAGGATGAAACATCATTAGTGGGAGGGGCGATTTAAAAAAACAACTAATCTTTTAGGTCTGTCTTATTAAAATCTTAATATATACAATTATCTGATATTAATAATATAACTTATCATCCCGGCATGCTTTATGTTAAGTTCTAACTCAAGTAGCCAAATCTTGCAATATATTATCTAGCATATCACAATGCTAATTAATTCTTAAGGTATACGTTGTGTTAAAACCTGGCCAACTATTGATTTCAAAATCGGCCGAGTCCTGATACTAAGAGAAACGTTTCAATTGCAAATGAGAAGTTTATAAACGTACATTTTCAGAACACTGGTAATATCTAAGTCTAACTGAAACAGCAAAGACATGAATAGCATGTCATTCCACTTCTGTTTAAGTGGACACAAGAGTCTCAATCCCGGGATCACTGCCTGCTGTCTACCAGCTCATCTGTTTAAACCGTAGCTCATGTCAGTGTTTGTTTTTATTGGAGTATGTCAGAGTCTTGTTCTATTTTTACAAAGCTTTTATCAACTCACTCTGTCTGTTTGGTAAAATCTTTTGTAGCCTACACATTTTTTCTCCCACAACTAATTTCGGATAAAGCTGAAATTTTGAAATTTAAAATGTACCAAAAGTTAATTAACTAAAGTTGTTATTTTTAAAATTGATTATTGTGTTGTCAGGTTAAAGAAATAATTGTGCAAAATTTCAGCTTGATCCAAGATTAGGTGTCGGAGAACTAACGTGTACAAACTTTTGGCCAGACAGACAGACACTCATGCAGACACAGTTGATATAATCATTGTAAAAATAGGAGTGCAGAACTTTCTTGGAACATTGACTAAAACACTCTTAGTCGTTGTAGTGACATTATAATCATACTCGTTGACCTTTAGCCACAAAGAGAGCCCCTGGACGTATTAAACTCTTTAATGGCACAAAGGAGTTTTACATAAAAAGTCGTTCGCATTAAATAACAGAACACGTTTCATGACTTGCTGTAGTCATTGGGCTATATATACAACCAGAACTGATTTTTAACTTGTGTTGGTTCATTCTGTCATAGATCCACAGGCACCTGTCATAACAACCAAAATAAAAAATGTATGCAGTTACCAACGTACTCTGTCAGGGACGAACGCGGAGAAACATGCTAGGAAGGAAAAAGTCACCCAGTGCGCCATTGGCCAAAGAGCCACCCAGAGACTGGTATTGGTCATCCCAAACAGAGATAACGCATTAAGTGCTTCATTTCTTTTTATTTTTTATTTTTTAATCCCCAAGTTTTCGAGTTATAAAAAGAAAATAAAACACGAATCCGATTGGCGATTTCTAAAGTGGAGTATTCCATGTTGGCCAGACGTTTAATACAAGGTGCACGCGTACAGGAGTGAGAGGGTTAATTGTTTTTTGTTGCTGACTTGAGTACATGCCAGGAAGCCATATTATAACAATGGTCTGGAATAGCACTACCTCTTCTAAGGTGAGACTTAGAAGCATATGTAGGCTTTCAATGCTTAGATCTAGTAATTGAGTCTTTAATTTGGCTAAATAGTCATGCAACGATGTTTAACTCTATAATAATATATGATAATTTACCTTAAACATATTGGGTATAATTTGAGTTTATTTTATCTAGATGATGTATTGTACTAAAACATTTATAAGTAATTACACATCCAAAAATGAGATGCTCATAAAATTTTTGTTAAACTAACGGCTTACAATGGTGTGTGGTTAGCACCACTGCTATCAACTGTGTCCACTTTCTTCTCATAGATCTTACAATAGTGTTGTGCGGTTAGCACCACTGTTATCAACTGTGTCCACTTTCTTCTCATAGATCTTACAATGGTGTTGTTTGGTTAGCACCACTGCTATCAACTGTGTCCACTTTCTTCTCATAGATCTTACAATGGTGTTGTGTGGTTAGCACCACTGCTATCAACTGTGTCCACTTTCTTCTCATAGATCTTACAATGGTGTTGTGTGGTTAGCACCACTGCTATCAACTGTGTCCACTTTCTTCTCATAGATCTTACAATGGTGTTGTGTGGTTAGCACCACTGCTATCAACTGTGTCCACTTTCTTCTCATAGATCTTACAATGGTGTTGTGTGGTTAGCACCACAGCTATCAACTGTGTCCACTTTCTTCCCAAAGAGCTTACAATGGTGCTGTGTGGTTAGTACCACTGCTATCAACTGTGTCCACTTTCTTCTCATAGATCTTACAATGGCGTTGTGTGGTTAGCACCACTGCTATCAACTGTGTCCACTTTCTTCTCATAGATCTTACAATGGTGTTGTGCGGTTAGCACCACTGCTATCAACTGTGTCCACTTTCTTCTCATAGATCTTACAATGGTGTTGTGTGGTTAGCACCACTGCTGTCAACTGTGTCCACTTTCTTCTCATAGATCTTACAATGGTGTTGTGTGGTAAGCACCACTGCTGTCAACTGTGTCCACTTTCTTCTCATAGATCTTACAATGGTACTGTGTGGTTAGCACCACTGCTATCAACTGTGTCCACTTTCTTCTCATAGATCTTACAATGGTGTTGTGTGGTTAGCACCACTGCTATCAACTGTGTCCACTTTCTTCTCATAGATCTTACAATGGTGCTGTGTGGTTAGCACCACTGCTATCAACTGTGTCCACTTTCTTCTCATAGATCTTACAATGGTGTTGTGTGGTTAGCACCACTGCTATCAACTGTGTCCACTTTCTTCTCATAGATCTTACAATGGTGCTGTGTGGTTAGCACTACTGCCAACTGTGTCCACTTTCTTCTCATAGATCTACTTCGCTTATTTCCACTACGTGTACGACCGTACATAAACTTGCTAGTTCACATAGCCCTGTCTTTAGTTACTTAAAGAAGTTAAGAATATATGAATTAGGCTAACTAGATTACAGTGGCGCTGAGTGGTAGAGCGCTTAACTTCCAAACCGGGGGTCCCAGGTTCAAATCCTGGTGAAGACTTGGATTTTTAATTTCGGGATCTTTGGGCACTTCTGAGTCCACCCCAGCTCTAATGGCTACCTGACATTAGTTGGGGAAAAGTAAAGGCGGTTGGTCGTTGTGCCGGCCACATGACACCCTCGTTAACATTAGGTCACAGAAACAGATGACCTTTACATCATCTGCCATATAGACCACACGGTCTGAAAAGGGAAATTTACTTTACTTTTTAATAAGATTTAAAAAGGATTTTTTAAAAGTTGATTACACTTCGCGCATCTGCAAAGGGGGCGCGGTGTATGGGAGGTTTAGCGCTTGGCTTACGACCCTAGGTTCGACTGGGATTTTGAATTTCTGTATTTTTAGGGCTCCACTGAGTCCACCCGTAATGGGTACCTGACTTAAGGTGGTGAAAGTTAGGGCGGTTTGTCGTAGTGCTAGACACATGACATCCTGCTCGATAACCGTTGGCCAAAGAAACAGATGACCTTTACATCATCTGTCCTATAGATCGCAGAGTCTGAAACGTGGCCTTTTTTTTTTTTACTTCTGCAAAAAGTATCAGATATGGAACATGCTCTGTTACTTTTTGGCGGGAACTATTTTTTCCATCCTGCGCATCACAACGTTCTTTCAGGTAGTACTTTGGCGTTTGGATTCTCAGTCACACTTACTTTACGCGCGTACATTCTAATAGAATAATATCCCCTTCCCTTTAAATAGTCCTACAAACAATCTCATTCGGCTGCTCATTTAGATATCGAAATATTTGATCGGCTAATACGTTACCTTTGGGTCTGAACTATATATATATATTATCCTGCCTATTGTACTGCTCTCACACATAGAGTTTTGGCCTCCAAACGCAAAAAAAAAATAATTGACATACACTTCGTTTGTTTGATAACTTTGAACACACAACAGTGCCGGATTCAGGTATATGGATGCCCCGGTGTAGAATTTTTATGGGGGTCCCTTTACATTCTTCAAAGCTTTTAAAAAAATCAATTTTTAACACATATCAATCAAAATACTGATACCTTTGCAGGAAGTCATATTTTGGGAGAAAGAAAAGGAGCACTTGTAAATATTATGCAGTTTGGGTACCGTAAGAAATAAAATTATTTTATGTGCAATTTAAAAAAAAAAGTATCTTTTGTAGGTTTTTGATTTTGTGGATAGTTAGAACATTGGTGACTTTCAGAAACTTTTTGTGGAGGTCCTGGGGCAGTAGCCCTTTGCCCTCCCTTAAGTCCGACCCTGCTAAAAAACACACACAAACACACTCATTCACGGAACTTGGGAACAAAATAAGATTGTGCATATGACATGTCCTTAATGTTGAGTTACGCAATTTTAGAGGAAAAAAAGAAGTATATTTTGTGGTTTTAAACATTTATATTTTTAGGTTTTATTCTTAGACCTCACAAATTATTACAATATATAAATATAGTTCTTTGGGTTTTTGCCTCTAATGTCTTGCGCTTACATTGTGAATTCAAACCCGTTTTTTTAGTGAGCACCCAAAAGAATTCCGAGTACAAAATCAAACAAATGCGTTTCATGGCTGCAAAGAGATCGTGATAGATGATTGAAAAGGCAAAAGTTCGTGCAATATGATTGAAAATTTATTCATTTCATCACTTTGTATTGGCACAAACAGAACGAGACACAGAGAGAGCGAGACAGAGAGAAGTGAGACAGAGAAGTGAGACAGAGAAGTTAGACAGAGAGAAGTGAGAGAGCAAATGAGACAGAGAGAAGTGAGAGAGCAAATGAGACAGAGAGAAGTGAGAGAGCAAATGAGACAGAGAGAAGTTAGAGAGCAAATGAGACAGAGAGAAGTGAGAGAGCAAATGAGACAGAGAGAAGTGAGAGAGCAAATGAGACAGAGAGAAGTGAGAGAGCAAATGAGACAGAGAGAAATGAGAGAGCAAATAAGACAGAGAGAAGTGAGCCAGAGAAGTGAGACAGAGAGAAGTGAGACAGAGAAGTGAGACAGAGAGAAGTGACAGAGAAGTGAGACAGTGAGCAGTGAGAGAGGGGGGCAGTAAAATTGTTAGGTAAAGTTGAAAAAAGGTAAAAAAAAAAAACGAAAAAAAAATATTTGATAGAGGTGAACAAGTTAAACAAATAAAAGGGAGAAAGGTGTGTGTGTGTGTAAAGGAAGGATAGAACAGACAACGCAAAGAAACTAAATGAGGATATAGAGAAAGAGGTCTAGAATCGAGAGAGAGAGAGATGAGAAGAGAGAGAGAAAGATACATAGAATGGAGAGTGAAAGAGAGAATAAAGGAGAGAGGGAGAGAAGTCTAGAATGGAGAGAAAAAAAAAGAGAGAGATGGGGGGGGGGGGGAAGATAGGAGACATCATACAAAACTTAATGTCAGGATACTATTCAAACACGAGTGACCATGTAAAAAACAAACAAACTCAAATTTTCGTCCTAAGTACTAAAACCATAGTTAAGGACCTTTATTGTCCTCTGCTTTAAATAGATAATGTACATATTATTGTACAATGTCTTCACATAGCCAACATGCTGAAGAAAACCAAAGAATTCAATTACTGCGAGTCTAAACTTCAATGATATCGCCTGGAAAATGTCCGCAGCCTTTATTATTGTGTTATAGATTTGTGTATTAGATAGATTTAAAAAACAAAACAAAGAGAAATAACAACTGATTTCTTTTTAAAAATTTACGTTCCAATTTTATTTGTCACGTCTGCTTGCGGAAATCGAGTAGCACTTCGGAAATGTTGCTTTATTCGTCGTGTATCGTATCATAGTGTATCATATTGCAAAGTATTCATTGCGATTCAGGAAATAGTCTTGCTATACGTTTCAGTTGTAAATGTCTTGAAATGTTTAGGCTAAAAAAAAAGGAAACTTTTTATATGATATAGAAATGAATAGAAAGGAAACTCATGAACAGACCGGAGAATTAAAAAGACCAACATTACAGTTGATGTAACATGGGTAAACATGGACGAAACAATGTACACATGTACAAACAAAGGTCAATCCAATAGTTTAGAGTTAAAGAAAAAACAAAACAAAAACAAATCAAATGAAAAAAAAAGCTTATCTAAGGGAAAGTACTCTACTATAACAGAAATAAATCTAAATGATGTAATATACATATTAAGAATAAAATTAGTTCATTACCACGAATTAATTAACTGGTTGGTTATTTTTTTTTTATTAATTCATGTTTTGTAACAAACAATAAATAGTCGTGTAAAGTTTCAGATTGATCCGAGAAAAGATAGTGGGAGAAATAACGTGTTCGAAATTTGTACCAGACAGACCGACAGACGGACAGAGAGTGGGTTGATAAAATCTTAGTAAAAAGTACTTTAGTAAACAAAAATACATTAATTAATTAATTAATTAATACACAAGACAAAGACACACATCACAACCACAGAAACACAGACACGTTGTCGTTGATTCACAGGCACACAGACACAGACATGTTGATACACAGGCACACAGACACAGACATGTTGATACACAGGCACACAGACACAGACATGTTGATACACAGGCACACTGACGCAGACATGTTGATACACAGGTACACTGACGCAGATATGTTGATACACAGGCACACTGACACAGAAACACATACACGGACACTTAGACACTTACAAAAGATACACACATGTGGAAATAATGATTAAACAGAGATCCGGTATTTGTGCACCATCCTCCATCATCAAAACCTTCCCTCGCCACAATTGGAAACCTTACAATTACAACCTGTACAATTTTCAGAGACGATTAATTGGTAAGCTAATTAAACACGTTGGGTCAACTAATTTTACACGCTAGGTCAACTAATTTTACACGCTAGTTCAACTAAATTTACACGCTAGGTTAACTAATTTTACACGCTAGGTCAATTAATTAAACACGCTAGGTCAGTTAACTTTGCTCAGTATGTACTGTTACAAATATCGTTTCCCAAGGCATTTTGCTCAGTCGGGTATATCACTTAACTAGTACAGTTGTAAAACTTGTCTAAACAAAGGACATTAAACCCAAATCATTGAACCCTTACCCCTCCCCCCTCGTTATCAATGATAATCCCATAATTCCTATCGATTAAATATTAAGACTCCGCCTCTCTCGGGTTTCTTTCCACCTTGTCAGTTGTCGGTCAACTCTAACCGGAAGGTCTGGCGGCACTTCTGATTTAGATTGTTTTTATGCGTGTGTTTGTTCAGACGACAAGACGCGGGAACACATTATGGCCGCCTTGGCGGTCGTCTGCTAGAATAGGGCCATAATAGGATAAGCCTGGCATCACTTCTGTTATTAGCATTTGTGTGTGTGTCTATGTAGAGGGGTACTACGTGCAGTAGGAGGTAAGCAATGGAAGCCCCCCCCCCCCCCCAATATTAGTCTAATTTTATGCGTCTGCTAAAGATCTCCTGACTGTTGTAAGTACTTAGTTAACTTGGCGAACACACAAATCGACGTAGCCATGAGAAGTCGGGGTTCATACTCCTCCCCCCCCCCACCGTGTTAAAAAATTCGGGGGAAATATAAACTAACGCAAAACTAGTCACCAAATTTCATAAGAGTATCCAAGAGAATTTTTAAGGTTGACCCCCCCCCCCCATGCCTCAAATACCACCTTTAATAAAAATTATAGCAAAACTCCAGTAATCAAAGAGCGTAGCAAGAGGCGTATGGAGGTTAAAAATCATAGTAAAACTGCAGTCTTCAAATTCCATGAGCGTAGCCAAGAGAGTTTTGAGGTCAATCCCCCTACAAAAATAAAAAACTTTGAATAAAATAAACTATAGCACAACTACATTCATCAAATTCTAAGCGTGTAGCCAAGAAGGTTTTGAGGTCAATTCCCCCTACAAACATTAAAAAACTTTGAATAAAATAAACTATAGTACAACTACATTCATCCAATTCTAAGAGTGTAGCCATGGGCAGTTTCTTTAGAGGTTAACCTTCCCCCCTAGAGCACCATATCCCTTTCAATTAATAAAGCTACAGTCAATCTACATTCACCACATTTCAAGAGCGTAGCTAAGGGGTGGGGTTGAGGTTAAACCCTCTTCAAACCTCAATCTCATCTAGTTATAACTATATGAAAACTACAGGTTTGTCTGGCTACGCCCATGACATGACACACATTTCCAAACTCCTTGTAAGTTGTTGTAAGATGCAGCCAAATGACACGGGTTATGGTAGCAAACAGAGTACAGGCTCATGTGCCAGGTGCTACTACTAGCTCCTTGTGGGAGATAACTTTGTACTCGTGACGCTTTGTGGATGTCTTCTCTTAGTCTTCATTTCATTCTGAGCAAAATAAAAGACGCCTCTCTCTCTCTCATCAATCAATCAATCAATCAATCAATCAATCAATCAGTCAATCAATATGTCTGTCTGTCTGTCTGTTCATCTATCTATATCTATTTAATGAAAACATGAAATGTTTAGTTTTGTAAACAATCCTATTGTATAACTTGGCTACATACAAAATCACCAACGTCATTAGCGAAAAGAAATGATTTGAGAAGCAAAGAGTTGTAGAAAATGATAATGTCCGCCCCCCCAACCCCCCGCCCCCCGCCCCCGCCGTCTTGCGGGAGGTTGGGTTTGGATAAAACACCCGTATCATGTTCAAAAAATCAAAATATAATGTCCAATATTCAAAAAATATATAAAAAACTAGTGAATGTTAAATTAAAACGAAATTCGTTTGCTTCTAGCTTTGTTTTAGAAGCAGTGTCCATCGCAATCTCAAATTCTTTAGATTAGAACTCACCGCTTTGTCTTAGCCATTGTAGTGGCTATGTTGGTTTCTCACGCATACAATGAACGGGACGGGAGATTATCCGACATGACAATCTCATGACTCAATGCCAGCTTTCTCGTGAGCTTTTCACTTCATCAGTGTGTGGACAGACATTGATAAACAGTAGTTCTCTCTTTCTCTCTCTCTCTCTCCCTCTCTCTCTCTCTGTGGGTCGAACAGTCTCTCTAATAAAGTAGCCATTGTCCATCACAGTGCATAATAAACTGTTTTTTGTTTCAATTTTAGACTGGTGTCTACACATTATTCTTAGTTTAGACTTTAGACCATCACTCTATTTCACGTATGCTACTTAATGGGCGGCATATTTACATGTTTAACAATAATCGAAAGAAAAATGAAACCAGGTTACATTGTAAATGTGAAGAACTTAATTAAGGAAATTTTGCAGGTAAATACAAAGAACCTGAACTAGTCATTCTAAACATGTTTCAAAATATTAATTGCAAATTAATTTCAATTCACGTACAATTAGAAAAAGTGCTAATGACGATTTAATTGCTAATTGTTACTAATTATTATTATTAATTAGCATTAATTAGCATTATTAATTCTTATTATTAATTCTTATTATTAATTGTCATTATTAACTGTTATTAATACTTATTATTTTTCTCTTTATTCAAACCATTTCTATTGTTCACAAGTCATAGGGTCGTGGCGGCTGAGGGCCTAACAGCTTGGTTTTTAAACCGAGAGGTGTCGTGTTCGAATACTGGTGAAGATTTTGGTTCCGTTATTTTTTATTTTTACCTGACTCTAACGGGTACCCGGCATTAATTGGGGAAAAATAAATTCGTTTGATCTTTGTGCTGGCCATATGACACCATCGTTAACCGCGGGCCACAGAAACATGATCTTCACACACTTTACCCAACAGTTCGCAATGTCAGAAAGGGTTACTTTCTTTTGTTAGTACTTCTAGATTACTAATTTTTGCCTAGAACGTATTATTTACTGAAGTAATTTCTCATAAGCCACGTAGGTATTGCTTATTCTTATGAAGTCTACATGTTCTATGTGAAAATGACTTTATAATGTTCTTATTAGTATTATTCTACTAAATCCTACCAGAGCCCTTGTTCTTATTAAATAAAAGAGAACTGTTCTAAATGTGATTTACATATGATATTGGGAATTAAATTTTGAGTTTCATAACTTGGTTACATCCCTTTAGATACATTTCCTATCATTACGTAGCACACTGAGGCGCAAGTGCTTCATCCTTAGTATGACCTATACATCGGATTTTGAAAGAAAGTTGGCAGCATGAATGTCGATTTTTTTGTTAAGGAAGTTTGTCTGTACTGTAAATTGTCATAGTTGGCGTGTAATTATAAACAGTTTGCTATTTGGTGTTTTCGCTGAAAGTGTCGATTAGCTATACATTTTAGAAGGTACACAATAAATTATGATACACTTTTTAACAGTATATCATTAGATCTGAAAGCTTTTTCTCACATAATCTTGATTTTAAAACACGTCATTCAGGTCGCACATTCGAAGTGGTCAAAACCTGGGCAAAGGTTATCGAAGACGGTTCTAACGATTTTCTTAGAAATTTGACCATTGATGTATATTGTCAGGAAAAGAGCTACTTGCTTATTGGTCAGACTGGGAAAACTCTTAGTCTGACCGTTATATTTTTTCTAAGTATAAAAAAAATGAATTTAAATTTGGTTAGAGGACTAGAAAACCTTTATCATCATTTCCCCATGTGGACACTATTCAAGTAAATAAAAGTTCAGAAAAATTCTTCTATATCTATAGGCCTATCATTAAAATTTTATATTTTCTGAAAATGATTTGTTTCATGTAGAGGGAGAATTGGGGTGAGCCCCGGGTGAGGTAGTGATTTAAAAAAAAATCTATCTTTTCCTAGTTATTAAGAGTAAAATATTCGCTCTTACGAAACAGTCATAAAGGAGGAATTGTCTTTTCTTAAAAACGCATTTTTAAAAATATTTTACTTTTTTAAGAATTTAAAGAATTCGATGTCTAATTTATAAATGTTTCAAGGCATCTAAATAGAAAATGGTATAATGATAACTGTTACAGCTATTTTGCGCAGTGTTTCCATCTCAAATTAGAAAACAAAAAAACATTGGGGTTTCCCTTTTAGCCAATCTCTAGTTTCAGATTATTCAAAATGTCCCTCAAAGAATCTTAGTATGTCACACTTACAGCAATACAAGCTTAATGTGTTTGTTTTTATTAGTCTATCGAAAGAAAAAGACTAATCTAAACATTTCTGTGGGTTTCGAAGTACAAATGTTCATTTAGTCATTCGATGGATCAAGAAAATCTCATCGAAGCTTTAAGTACATACATCAATTTGCCGAGAAAAAGAAAAAGATTCACTGTTTTTCTTCGGGCCTCTAAATATAGACGATTAAACCTAAATAACGAATTGATTAACGGTCAGTAAGTTGGTAAGACTTATGATTGGCTCTCCTGCAACCAGACTGCTGACTGGACTTCCATGATAGGTCATACTGGTACAGCTGTCGTTACAAGTCAGGTCAGATTGTTTTAGAATTCAGGTGTTTATACCCATGGCACTTTGACTTCTGGTTAATAACACATTAGAACTATCTATATCAAGTTGTATTCCTCCGCTGACCAAACCACTCACACTAGCCACGCTACACCAAAGCTATTCTAAATTAAAATAACTAGAAAGTAGGCTAAATATATTGTTTCTATGGTTTTATCAAATGAACTCTTTTCGTTGATACACTTGCAGATTCATTTGGAATTATTTTCTAGGGAGTATTTATTATTTATTGAGTTTCTGGATTTATAGAACACCTCTAAGTCCAACCAACTGTAATGGTTACCCGACTTAAGCTGGGGAAAATTAAAGGCCATCTGTCATGTTGTTTCAGCCACATGACATCCTCGCTAACCGTTGGCACAGAAACAATTGACTTTTACATCATCTGCCATATATCGCAAGGTCTGAAAGGGGAGCTTCACTGTTTTTCTTCTATTTATTAGTCTATTAATATATATTTATTTAATAATTCTATTTATTAATAACACAGTTACTTTTGAACAGGTCGATTAGAAATCATTAAAAATACGAGTATCTAATACAGGTATTCTTTCTTTAAAACAGTCGTCCAACTAAAGACTTCCTTAACATTTTTCGTCGCGGATAGAGTCATCTCTATTGATTGTGGCTCTGCTGTTCTTTCACTCAGATCAGGGCTAGATAAGACATTTGTCTTTTTTTGTCACTTCGGACAAGAGATTACGTCAGCAGAGAGAAGCACGCGTGTTTTTCATCGGTCATTCCCACAATCCCCAGCAACTAGTGTTGGGAACTAAACTAAATTTAAAAAGTTAAACTAAAACTAAGTCTCAACTAAAATAAAGCAGTTAAACTAAAAGTTTGTCATGAATTTCAAAATATAGTTAAACTAAAATAATAAAAAAAAATTACCTATTAGATAAACATTATTGCACACTAAAATTTGAAAAAAAAAAGATGTCTAAATAAATAGGTGTGCTTGTATTTTAGCCTTGAATTAAAACCTTTAGAAAAGAATGATACTTTTTTTTTTTTTAAATTATAACTTATATAAAGGAAAATCTTACTTATACCGGTTAAGTTTAAAATCTCATTAAATAAAATAGATATTTAGAATTTCACATTTCTAGTAACCAAAAATAGAAACAAAATTGTTGGAGTTTTATGAAACATGTGACCTGTGTAACTATTTTAGTGCAAAGTACATAGTTCACTAACCATGCCAATGTGTTATTTTCTTGCCTGACCACTCACCACACAACTAACACTATTGCATAACTGTTAAACGCGCAAAGAATAAACGTGTGATGGTCTTGTTGCTATGGACTGCACACTGCAGTACACTAGGCCGCCTACATCTGTACATCTATCTGACCAGGTTGCTATAGTTAGTCAGACACACGGTCTATTTGCTTTTTGGTCTGGGAGGGCGTGTAACTATTTTATTGTAAAGATGTACATGCTTGACAAACCATGATAAATGAGAAATGGACGAGCTCTCATCCAAAATCACAAGAAAGATGACGCTTACTATAAACTATCCCGACAATATCAACGTCTAATCTTTCGATTCAGGACCGGACACAACAGAATGCGACAACACATGTACCGGAAGCTCAAAATTGGAACCAGTGAAATCTGCCCATGTGGAGTATCACCAGAGAATGCCGACCACGTCCTCCAAAACTGCTCTCTTTACCAAGAGGCCCGTATAAGACTCTGGCCCCAAAACACTACAATAGAAAGAAAACTATATGGAGAGCTCCCTGATTTGGAAACCACTGCGCAGTTCATCTCATGTATTGGTCTAGTCATCTGAACACTCCAACAGTTCATCTCATGTATTGGTCTAGTCATCTGAACACTCCAACATAACAATGAAAACGAGGAAGAAGAAAAAGAAGAAGACAAACCATGCCAGTGTGTTATTTTCTTGTCTGACCACTTGACATTAAGCAACAACTATTGCATTACGCGCGATGGAAAAAAAACTCAGGGTAGTCTTGTAGTATTATCGACTACACATGTACAGTACACTAAGCCTACCTGTGCATATCTATCTGACCAGGTTTTTAAACTCAGTTGGACATAGTCTACTAAGTCTACTTACTTTTTGGTCAGGGAGGGTGTGGATTAAGATGTTTTTTTTTCTGGAGTTGGTTATCCTAATGCTTTTAGATCTATATAGGCCTAACTCATGTAACTGTAAATTTAAACTTAGATCTCAATAATAAGTCTAAAGACTAGAATCTATTATACGCTTCGACTTCATCTAAGGTTTAAGCTATAAAAAGGGTGAAGGCCTACTTGATATTCCTGCAGTTAATAAATTATTGTTTGCCGCAAATGAATTGATTAATACCATTAAATATTGAACTTTCACGCTTATCAGAAATTAAACACCAAATGTGAGAGAAAACAATTCGGAACCACTCCATTCATAATACTGCTTAGAGGACAGCAAGGATCTGTGCCAATGAATACTGGGTAGAGCTCAGTGAGAGTATTCAGCTCGCAGCCCAAGTGGGCAACATAAGAGGGATGTACGAAGGAATCAACAAGGCTCTCGGACCCTCCCAAAACAAGACAGCACCTCTGAAATCAACCACTGGGGAAATTATCACAGACAAGTGCCAACAAATGCACAGATGGGTGGAACATTACTCCGAGCTCTACGCCACAACAAGCTCAGTCTCTGACTCAGCCCTTAAAGCCATCATATAACTACCCACAATGAACGAGCTAGATGAAACACCCACCCTTTCAGAGCTCAACAAAGCCATAGACAACATTGCTGCCCGCAAAGCACCCGGATGCGATGGTATCCCCCCAGATCTTCTAAAACAATGCAAAACTACTCTAATCCAACCTCTACACGAACTGCTTTGTAAATGTTGGCAAGAAGGTGCTGTGCCACAAGACCTGCGGGATGCTAAAATCATTACACTGTATAAGAACAAAGGTGACAGAAGCGACTGCAACAATTACAGGGGAATCTCCCTCTTAAGTATTGTAGGCAAAGTCTTTGCTCGAGTGATACTTCCCAGGCTACAAAAACTCGCTAATCGGGTCTACCCAGAATCACAATGCGGCTTCCGCTCAGGGAGATCCACGATTGACATGATTTTCGCCATCCGCCAACTCCAGGAAAAGTGAAGAGAACAAAGGATGCATTTATACATTGCGTTTATTGACCTGACAAAGGCCTTCGATCTAGATAGCAGAGATGGCCTCTTTAAAATTTTACAGTTAATAGGCTGCCCACCCAAGCTACTAAATGTAATCATATCTTTCTACCAAAATATGATGGGCACAGTGCAATTCAACGGTGCCAGCTCTGAAAGTTTCAGTATAAACAGCGGAGTTAAACAAGGATGTGTCCTGGCCCCAACCCTCTTTGGAATACTATTTTCACTGCTAATCCACAACGCGTTTGACAAATCCACTGAAGGCATTTATCTCCATTCCAGATTTGATGGCAAACTCCTAAATATTGCCAGACTGAGGGCCAAAACTAAAATCAGAGCCACCCTCGTAAGAGATATGCTATTCGCGGATGACGCAGCGGTAGTGGCACACACACAAGAGGAACTTCAGTCACTAATGTCCCGCTTCTCTCAGGCCTGTAAAGAATATGGCTTGACTATTAGCACGAAGAAAACAAATGCTATGGGACCACCTACTACAGCACCACCCTCCATCCTCATTGACGATAACAAGCTGGACGCCGTAAACGAATTCTGCTATCTAGGATCCACAATTACAGATGACCTGTCCCTAGAAGAGGAGATGAAAAAACGCATAGGGAAGGCTGCCTCGACATTCGCTAGACTCAGACTAAGAATTTGGGAAAACCATAAGCTAACCACGGTGACCAAAATGGAAGTCTACAAGGCATGCGTTATGAGTACACTGCTGTATGGCAGTGAATCATGGACCACCTACGCAAAGCAAGAGAGAAAACTGAACTCATACCATTTGAGATGTCTCCGTAGGATCTTAAATGTCACATGGAAAGAAAAAGTGTGCAATACTTAGATCCTTCCACGATCAGGTATTCCCAGCATTTTTACAGCCCTCAGACAACGCCGTTTGCGCTGGCTTGGACATGTTCGCCGGATGGAGGACAAGCGCATCCCGAAAGTCACCCTCTATGGTCAACTCGCGACTGGCACAAGAAAAACTGGTCGCCCCCACTTCCGTTACATAGATGTAATAAAACGTGACCTCAAATCAGTGAACATCAATACTGACAATTGGGAAGACATAGCCCTAGACCGCAACAGGTGGAGAGAGACAGTGACAAAGAAAGCTATGGACAGTGAAAGTACATGGGTCTCAGCCCAGGAAGAAAAACGCACAAACCGAAAAACGGCCAGCTCCTCTACCACCAAAGCAAAAGCCAAGGGGACCCTAACTTGCGCTATCTGTGGACGGGAGTGTCTCTCCAAAATAGGGCTCCACAGCCACATGAGAAAGTGTGCTCTGAGATGAACCATAGTCGTCCTACGACTGAAGGAGGCCAATGATGATAAATATATAGGCCTATGCCTTACAACCGCTATCACATGTTGAAAGTTTTACAAATTGTAATTCAACTTTATAGTTAGTGACTAAAAAAAAAAAAAATTAAACTAATAGTTTCTAACTTTTTAGTTAACTTTTGCCCATCACTACCAGCAACACATCGTCTGCCCAGCACTGTTCTTGTCCAAACACGTTTTAATTGGAACCACTGGGACAGAGCAGCACATCATTCAGGCAGATTTACAACTCAGTTCGGTTGATTATAACTGAACTGAAAAAAAAACAACAAAAAAAAAAACACAAAAAAACAACAACAAAAAAACATCAAGAAAAACACTTCGCAATGCCCATTAGCATAAGGAAAATGTATAAAATGTTATTTCCCTTTGTGATTTACCTCCCAATTATCTACACTTGTGATATTTTTATATTTGTGAGACATTGTTTTTTTTCCCCATCATGCATTATATTGCTTTGATCAGTTCTTCTTTGTTAATAAATACTTTATTTAAAACAAAACAAAAAAAAAATCTACATCAAGACCACAGAAATGATCCAGGATTGAGGACCCCCCAAAAAAATCCAAAAAATAAAACAAAAAAATAACAGTAAATATTTTATTGCTTCTTTGATATACTCTACTCTTCATCCAACGACAAATCTGCAGATAGAGACATTTGATTCCCTAATACTCTTTCCATATTTCCTATAACAATTATCTGGCTTGGGTCCAATCTTCCAATATCTTACGCCCTAAAGCAGTTGTACACATTTCTGAATGTTTGTGTGAAGTCTGGGTATCTTGTGGGTCAGCAGATTGTGTCCTGATCTAATGTCACGTGCTAGGAAGGGAAGTCAAAGTGCATGGTTTAAAGTACATCATCGATATTATTAAAGGGGGGGGGGGAGAACAAAAAGGAATAGGGCCCATAAAAAAAGAATATATTTGACACCTATACAAGATCAGTTCATGGGAGCAAGATCGATCTCTCTCTTGAGTATTGAAATTGTTGCCTTGGAAATACAAAGGCGCAAAGGAAAAGAAAAAGACTGATGAAAAAAACAAAAAAGAATATTTTCTAAAAAAAAAAAAAGATTTAATCTTCCCTAAGCATGTTCCCAATAGATCCGGATTTTTAAAGCCAAATTTATTTTGTCCTTTATAGTTGTATCGTGCGTTCAACGTAGCCTTTCCAGATTCGCTCTAGTTTTGAAAGCAACGTTGATATGTTGAAAAATAATAGTTTTTGTAACACAAATCATTTTAACTCTTTCTCTCCTAATTGACGATACCAACTTTGATTCCACCAGAATGAGGTAAATAATTACGGAGAGAAAGAGTTATTGTAAAACTAATTACAGCAAATTTCCAATGGAAAAGATAGTATATTTTCATAGTAATCCTCCATTATACGCATTGCATTTGGCAGGACTTAAGCCCAATGTGTTCAAAATAATGTAAAGTTATTTACTCTCGTCTCATCTTTTGCAGCTTCCTCCAAGCGTCTATATTCTTTGGCAGCTTCCTCCAGGCGTCTATATTCTTTGGCAGCTTCCTCCAGGCGTCTATATTCTTTGGCAGCTTCCTCCAGGCGTCTATATTCTTTGGCAGCTTCCTCCAGGCGTCTATATTCTGGTCTCTGCAACTGTTCCAACGCCTTGCTCATTTGCTTGGCATCTGCTTCCAAACCTCGGCGCCATATTTCTTCTTCTTCTTCGTTCTTATTTTTATGCTGGAAGGTTCAGGCGAGTATTCCTTTATCTGTGCAGTGGTTTCCAGATCTGGCAGCTCTCCATACAGTTTTTGTTCTTAAAGTGTGGGGAAAGGGGCCAGTGTCTTCTCCAGGTCTATCAATACAGTTAGATGCTTTGAAGGACATGGACGGCATTCTCTGGTGATATCTTAATAGTCCATATTTTTAGCTTCCGAAACATGTGTTCTCTCATTCTGTTGTGTCCAGTTCTGAGATGATATATTAAATACTAAAGGTCATGTCGGTACTTGGGAAATGTACTTTTTCGATTTCAGAACAATTCATCTGTTGTCTGCGTACTGTCTCTACTATCAAAACGCGATCCCAGGACCTTTATCTCGTCACACAAACAAGAACATAGCTAATTAAAAAAAAACATAAAAATACTTTAAGAAAAACAACAACAAACAAACAAAGCTTATACCAAGTGTAATTGTGTCAATTCGTTTGGATCAACCATGTCATTACGTTTGCAATAGATCTAGACCAGCAACAATAAATCTGTGCGATTAATAATATTTTAACCAATTGTTTTTGTTTAGCGCTATCTCATACTTTAAGATTTCTGAAAACGCTATGATCCTATCACGTGACTGGACCTGATGGAAATGTGAGGAGGGGCGAATGAAATGGATATCTGGAAGGATTTTTACCGTAATTAGTTTTTAAAAACATTTTTAAAAAGGGGGAAAGCGAAATGACCTGAATTTGAAATCGTTGCTAACGCCTCCTTGTGCTGAAGTGCTAACCACTCTGCTAGTGAGGTGCTTATGATTAGAGAACATTGTAGAGCTATATATATATATTGATTGTTTCAATTTAGAGTGGCGACCTGCAAAGGAGCCTAATTCAGCTTATACCACCACTTCAGTCAAGTACGATTTCTTTCCCTTTTTCGAGATACCAAACAAAATAAGTAGTTACAAATAGTTAATAAACTAATTTGTATTTTTCTATTGATTCTTGTGTTATTGGGTAAAAGAAATAATTGTGCAAATTTCAGCTTGATCCGAGATTAGCTGTCGGAGAAATAATGTGTCCAACCTTTTTATCATACAAGCAGAGTAAGTTGATAGAATATGTGTAAAAAAAAACATTCACAGTTATATAATATTTAACGAGCTGTATATCTCAGCAGCATGAGTATCTGGACTTTTTTTTTTCCCCTAGGAAAAGAGAAGGTAAAATGATTAGAAGAAAGCAGCATTTGAAGGGTGAATGTCCAGCATTCATTCACACTTAAAGATTCCCAGTCCTCATAGGCTTGTAAGTGGACTACACTCGGAAACTGTTTCAATTCAAAAACATTTTGTTAGAACATCTTCATCACACAGACACATTGTGCATACACTCTCTTTATATCTTCTTTTTCTTCTTTCTAATGTCTCTTCTAAGCCTCTAAGCTCAAGCTAAATAAAGCCGCAAGTTTCACTTTTAAAAAAAAGGCGATGAACTGGTTTTGTTTTCTTCTGTTTTGCTAAGCAATCAGATAAAAAATAAACAACCTGTGAAAGCAGGCAATAAAACTGCGGAGTTAAATTAGTTAAAACTGAAGAATTCTATAGCAGGGTAGGAGTTGAACCTGGTGCAGACAGCAGGGTGATGAATTAACGCGTTATCTAATACAGGTAATTGCCCTGCGCCGCCCGGTTAGTTTACTTATTTTGTACACATAAAATGTGTGTCCCTCGTTTACTCTATTTTCATCTCGTCCATTTCTTCTATCAGTTTATTTTTGAACCCCTCCCATTCTCCCTCCAACCTCTCTCCTTTGCATGACCCCCCCCCCTACCTCATCCTACTGTCACTTGTTAGCTAGTCCCCTCTCTTTCGTGTATTCAATTTTCTCTGCTCTTCTTCTGCTCTTACTCTCCTCTGCCGGTACTCTCTTCAGCTCTTACTCTCCTCTGCCGTACTCTCTTCATTCGTTATTCTCCTCTGCCGGTACTCTCTTCAGCTCTTTCTCTCCTCAGCCGGTACTCTCTTCAGCTCTTTCTCTCCTCAGCCGGTACTCTCTTCAGCTCTTACTCTCCTCAGCCGGTACTCTCTTCAGCTCTTACTCTCCTCTGCCGGTACTCTTTTCAGCTCTTACTCTCCTCTGCCGGTACTCTCTTCAGCTCTTACTCTCCTCTGCCGGTACTCTCTTCAGCTCTTACTCTCCTCTGCCGGTACTCTCTTCAGCTCTTACTCTCCTCAGCCGGTACTCTCTTCAGCTCTTACTCTCCTCAGCCGGTACTCTCTTCAGCTCTTACTCTCCTCTGCCGGTACTCTCTTCAGCTCTTACTCTCCTCTGCCGGTACTCTTTTCAGCTCTTACTCTCCTCTGCCGGTACTCTCTTCAGCTCTTACTCTCCTCTGCCGGTACTCTCTTCAGCTCTTACTCTCCTCTGCCGATACTCTTTTCAGCTCTTACTCTCCTCTGCCGGTACTCTCTTCAGCTCTTACTCTCCTCAGCCGGTACTCTTTTCAGCTCTTACTCTCCTCTGCCGGTACTCTCTTCAGCTCTTACTCTCCTCAGCCGGTCCATCCTACTCATTCTCTTCTCCGCTTCTTCCCCAACTCTGCATGGTAGACATCTTAGCAAATATGAAAAAACAAACAAACAACAGATAACTCTTATGATAAATGAAAGTTTACTTATTCATTCAAGAGATTAAACTGTTATAAACTTCAAATATGAAAAGATCACGTGACATCGTCAAACCAAAAAGCTGGACAACTCATGATAAAATCACAAACATTTCAGTTTTTGCTAAAACATCACATTTAAAAAAAATAGGAATTAAAAAAAAGACTTGTGGGTGTATTAAGCATAACTTCATCTCAGTTTAATTGATGTATTAAGCATTAGTTCATATTGACTGATGTATTAATACTTAGTTCATCTCAGTTTGACTGATGTATTAAGCATTAGTTCATATTGACTGATGTATTAATACTTAGTTCATCTCAGTTTGACTGATGTATTAAGCATTAGTTCATATTGACTGATGTATTAATACTTAGTTCATCTCAGTTTGACTGATGTATTAAGCATTAGTTCATATTGACTGATGTATTAATACTTAGTTCATCTCAGTTTGACTGATGTATTAAGCATTAGTTCATTTCAGTTTTAGTATCTTTAATTAATTAATGATGGGGTGTCTCAACTAAACAAGGACGCTAAATTAAACTTCGTTGTTGTCAACTAAGAATTGAAGTATCATTTTAAACAAATTTCAAGGCATACCATTTGATCTTCTTCCCAACTCTCCTTTATTCCCGCTACTTAGTCGTCCATTTTGTTTTTTAAGAATAAGTTTTAACTCAAAGTGAAAGTCTGCCTCTATATTGAAATTATTTTGTGCCAGAAATGAAAAAAATCAATGAAAATTTGATTCTCCAGCGCTGCTAAAAGTGCTGCTGCTAAAAAAGCTGCTAAAAGTGCTGCTGCTAAAAGTGCTGCTAAAAGGTGAACTCACAAAAATACCGTTTAAAAAAAATACAGCTGATCAACTCGTTAATGGACCTCATTCACCAATCGTAAACAAACAATATTTAGTCACGTGATCTTATTAATAAAACAACGAAAAAAACTGTCACATGACAACCATCATGAATTAAACATGAGATCGTAAATTATATAGAAGAGATAGAGCACCACGTGGCTAAATGTTGTTTGTTTACGATTGGTGAAAGAGGTCCATTTCTTCTGTTGAACTGATGCACCAAAAAGCTGGCTATGTACAGCCTGTACAACATCGATGTGACTAGATCTTATTAAGGTAATTACCGAGAAAGACACAATGATATAAGCATATTTCTCACTACGAATTCTAGGACTAATTCATAAGAGTACTAGTTCTTTCTGACTTAAGTATGGAAGAAGTTACTTCAAACTGAAAATTAGACTTCATTAACACATAGATGAGAATAATAAATGTATTTGAGAAGGAATTCTGTAATCCCTAACAAAATGTTTGGACTATCTTTCCATGCGGGTAGAAAACCAGAGTCTAGGACTAGATTATTGAACAGTTCAATTATGATTTCTTATTTTACATGAAGATTTCAATTGATATAATGTTGTTTGGTTTAATATTCTAGTTACTCTAAAAAGAAGCAAAATCAATAAGATATTTCATTCAATTGTAAAAAAAGAAAAGAAAATGATTTCCATAACGTATTCGTAGAGTTAGACTAGTCGTTCTCAAAACGTGAAGCATTTTATAGCTTAGTGTTCAAACGCACATGTTTCCTTAAACGCAAGACAACTTTAGCTGCACCCTTTATTTCCTAGAGCTGCGTTATACATTCTGTGACTAATCAAAGTGACGATGTGTCACACACTGATATGCAATAGGAAGAAAGAATGCAGCTTGAGCGCGTGAAGTCTAATTTCATCATCGGTTTTGATCTGTGCTGTCCAATTTTTGGGCGTAATATCATCAAGTTTGCATACATTATCAATATTACGTCTCCATATTGAATCAGAGATAACAATATTACACACAGAAGACCAGCTACTGGGAACACTTTTACTTTCGAGGGTGTGGGTTTGTATCTTAGTTCGAGGTGTGAATTTGTACCTTATTTCGAAAGTGTTAGTTTGTATCTTAGTTCGAGGTGTGAGTTTGTATCTTAGTTCGAGGTGTGAGTTTGTATCTTAGTTCGAGGTGTGGGTTTGTATCTTAGTTCGAGGGTGTGTGTTTGTATCTTTGTTCGAGGGTGTGCGTTTGTACCTTATTTCGAGAGTGTTAGTTTGTATCTTAGTTCGAGGGTGTGCGTTTGTATCTTAGTTCGAGGGTGTGCGTTTGTATCTTTGTTCGAGGGTGTGGGTTTGCATCTTTGTTCGAGGGTGTGGGTTTGCATCTTTGTTCAAGGGTAGTTTGTATCTTAGCTCGAGGATGTGAGTTTGTATCTTAGTTCGAGGGTGTGACTTTGTATCTGAGTGGTTACATGTCAAGATGAAATAATGTTGTTGGGCTTTATGTTGTTGTCTTTATGTTTAATAATGAGCTCGAAATAAAGTTGTGACTTTTTTGCTGTTTCTATGATAACCACTGGGCGTTTTACTTTTATAACATAAGCTCCGGCTCATGGAGTTATTGCTGTTAAAATAATTCTGACATACAGGCCACTAGAAATGTGTGTAAATGGGGGCTGGGGAGAGCTCATGATTTCTTCAAAATTCTTTTCCTTTTAAAACTTCTAAATTAACTTTAAATAAAAAAGATGATCATCAATAAATCTAGGCTCCTAATTCTTGGTCAAATAAACTCGAGCATGTTTTTATTAATATCATTGTCTATAAACTCCATGAGCTAAGTTTCATTCAAAAAAAGAAGTACACATTTATATTTCTAAGTAAAAACATTGAAATCTTAATTTCATCCGTCCTTCTGATCTCTAAGTACTCTATGTTTCTGTATAAGTGTTGTGTTGAGATACCTGCCTAGAAATAGACTGTACCTATATACAACTAGTCCATTTTTCTTCCATATATTCAAAACAAAAAATGCTGCACAATAAAATAATTTTCAATCTGGTTCAACGCCTTTCATTATTGATGTCATGAAATCACTCACACACATAGAGCCGTATAGATCATGAAATAAAATGTACAGTTTAGTCAAGGCACAAACTAAAACTTTTGTTCAATTTTGAAGGCCTAAACGTGAGCGCTAGTGCAGAGTTTTCTCCAGGTTAAAGGTGAGCGCACAATCGATGATGTTAGTCTAGTATGGATTTTTATTCTCCCCCCTCCCCTTTCCTCCCTGTGCACGCGCTCCTTTCATCATCCCCGTATGACATGTGCAATTAGACGAGCAGGTAATGGGTGGAGGGGGGGGTGAGTGAGTGCACACATTTGGTCACTCACTAGACGTCGTTAGATGCATTTAAAAAAAAACTAAAAAAATTTTAATTGAATACAATTTGCTTTTAAGCAGAGTATTACGCTTGTACGTTTCAACACTAGAAGAGCATGTTTTTGCTGTTGGATAGTTTCAAATATAGTCATCAGGTAAAGTGGAGTTTTAGATGTGTTCAGGTCTGACCTGATAGATCATGCTAGTGTCTCTAATCGAAATTAAGGTAAAACGATTATTTAACATGTGTAGCTTGTTGAAATGTCGCATGCAAAAACTAAGGTCTTATGTGTACTTGTTCTTATACAGGTTTGTAGTAGAGATGGGAATCGAACCCAAGTTTTTAAAGTTCGATTTCGGTTCGGTCAAATTTAAGTTCCAATTCGGTTCGGTTAGATGACGGGTATAGTTCGAGTTCGGGTTCGGCTCAGTTCGACTTAATGAAATTAGGTAATATAAATAAAATGTATTAAGTAATAATGTTCAATTGAATTTATTAGATAAAACAGTGAAGTCAAACCTTACATATTAAAAGGGCTTTTTAAATTTCAGAGACTTGTGTCGCGGGCCACATAACTGAAAAGATAAAAAAACCATTAAAAATAAATACTAATGAACTGGTATTAGAAACCCGTAGGTATAGAATTGACAAGAATTTATAGGAGGTAGAAAGTTGTTCCGAAACCAACTTCTGAAAATCTTGCTGCATTACAGCTATGTGTCATATGAAATTAATTTCTACGTCTCGTCGTTTGTTGTTGAGTTCATTGAGATGTGATGTGATATCTCTTTAAAAAGCCAAATCCCTCAACCATGAGAGATTCTTACATTGAGGCCATTGCGTTCATTTCTACGTCATAAACATGTCCGCTTCATGTGTCCTATCAAACAAAGTTTTACAATCTTTCCTATGCTTAATCAGTTCACTTCACTGTCAAATAAAACATCTTCCTATTCGGACTCTGTTTCTGTCAGAAAATACTTCAAGGTTTTGTGGTTTAACGCTTGAAATGTTATAAAAATTTACAGTGCTCAAATACATCATCACATGGTTCTGATTTAACATCTTGGAATAGAAGTACCGTTGGACTCAACACATTTTCTAATTACTCTTGTGGCCAGTTCGCTTTGACATCCAGCCATACTTCTGGTGGTATCAGTAGTCACTCCCACCAATTTCTCCCTAAGAAGAGGAATATCCTCCATGATGTCTGAAACTTCTTGGAACAGGTCCTTCAAACTCCCATTGGTGGTCCAAGGCACGTTCCTCATAGCAGTTAACTCTTCTGTGATTTTAAAATAGATTTTCGTACCGCGAACAAGATATGTCGGCGGCAATACAAAACTTAGTTTCATGACACATATCTTTCATCACTGATGGTAACCCCCTTTTTACGCATTTGGCTTCGAAGGAAAACTCTGAATCCAATCCTCCTATAGCCTTGCAGCTATACCAAATCACGGGAAACGCTTAGGGAGTCAACCCTGAGAAAAAAAAAATGATTATAAATAAAGCTTCAAGTCTGTTTATGGTTGGAAAGAAATCAACAAAAGTAATTTTCATTTGATCGAAATGGACTGAATTCTTGTACTATATGAGCCTGACTTACAGTTTCTCAACGGTCAGCTTTTTTTTGAAGCAAGGAAACACCGCTGTGTGGGAAAAAAAAATGGATTAAATAATATTAGTTCCCTTTTCACATAATATCTTATCTTCTTATCTCATATAATACAGACGTTACTTCAAAAAAGAAGATGATTACGTCCTACGCGTCATGCATTTAGTCATGCATATTAACCAATGAGTTAAATTCTGCCAAGTCACTGGTTTTTCTGGCTAGCTCAGGCAACCCATTCCATGCTCTAATAGCACTAATACTAATAATTATTATTGTTAGTATAAGTATAATTATAATTATAGTACAAATAATAAATATAATAATACTACCAAAGAACGGAAACAAAACGATCGGACAGTGTGGTAGACACAAAAAAGTTTCCTAAATGGAAGCCGATGATGGACGATAAACACCAAAACTATTTGCAACTAAATGACGAGCCTACCTGTAGATGTCATGTGATGATGAGTCACCCTGGGCGGATAGGTTTGTAACTTAACAAAACATAACTAAAACTAGAGAATACTGGCAGAAGTCCCCTGCTTGGCAAAAATACTATTTTACGAATTAGAAAATAGTACATCCGCTGTGTCAGCCTGTGTCTTCAATTATTTTACGAAAACTATTATAATAAGGCATTGTCTTTGAGACGAACGTTGAAAGTACGAGTAGAGTGCAGTTAATAAAAACAAGTCAAATATAACAAATCCTTAGAAAAAACAACAAAAAACAAAGATTATCTAAAGGGGAAGAACTCCGCCCTTGAAACTATATCTATTAATAATGTACACGTTATTTCCCTCATTCGATATATAAAAAAATTAAATAATTAATTAATTGAGTTTTTTAAAAAACAAATTCTTTAGTTAGGTACAATAAATAATTGTTTAAAGTATCAACTTGATCGGAGAATGCGCTAGGGAGAAACTGGGTTAGCAGTTATTTAAGGGGACGTAATCATCTTTCTAAAAAAGTAACGTCTGTATTTTATAAGATAAGATAATTTAGCCATATCTTTGAATATTGAATAATACGTTTCCTTTTGTTTGTATGAATAAAAAAAAGATTTATTACCAGTAATTAATTGACCAATTGGTCACTTTTTAAAATTGATTTATATCTTGTGTCTATGTCAATGAATAATTGTGTCAACTTCATCAGAGGCTGGGTGTGGGACTAATAACATAAACACACTTTATAACAGACAGATAAAGCGAGATGATATAAGCTTTTTAAATACACTAGATATGCATAACCATAACATTACCCTTTCTCGGCAATAGTTTATCTTGGCGTCTCAAAATTAGATATATTTCTCGCGATCTGAAAATTATAAACATAACTTAATTTAGTCTTAATTCAGTCTTAATTTAGTCTTAATTAATACTTTTCCCCTCATTTTTGAACTTTAAATAAACAGAGGGTCTTTTCATTCTTCATTAGATCTCTGGACCTAAAGACGTCTATGAAGATATTTATAATATACTTAGAGACTTGGATCTAGAGTCAGCTTTGGATCTAGAATCAGACCTGGATCTAGAGTCAGTCTAGGATATAGTCAGACTTGGACCTAGAGTCAGTCTCGGATCTAGAGTCAACCTTCGATCTGGATTTAGAGTTAGACCCATTACTATTCTGAAAAAATCAAACAAGTTTAAATTAAAATGTTATTTAACCGTGGTTAGGTCAATATTAGAATATGCATCCTTTGTATGGGATCCCGCAGCTCAAGAAAACATAAAGAAACTAGAACAAATTCAAAATAAACCAGTGAGATTTATAACAAAGGCATATTCCCAATTGATTAGAGTAACACCTGAAATAAATAATACTAAATTGAGAGACCCTTCAGAGTAGAAAACTACAGAGTAACTACAAATACAAAAGCAAAACCTCATGAACTACTCAGAAAGACACACAAAGATAAAGGCAGCACATTCCTTGTTCCATAGGCTAGGACAGATTTTCAACAACAAAAAAAAAAGATCCTTCTTCCCTAGTGCTATTAGAGCATGGAATTAGTTACCTGAATCCGCCAGGAAAACCAACGGCGTGGCAGAATTTAATTCACCGATCAAAATATATTGTAATAACTTAAAGGAAAACGACTCAAAGAACATGGGAACATCCCAAATACGTTAGCCAGGAGCACAACATCTTCATCAACTCTATACTTGAGCGGAACCTTGTTATCTCCTAATATCAACATTCTTCTCAGTCTAGTCTCTAACATTGCGCACCTTCTCAGTCTAGTCTCTAACAGTGCGCACCTTCTCAGTCTAGTCTCTAACAGTGCGCACCTTCTCAGTCTAGTCTCTAACAGTGCGCACCTTCTCAGTCTAGTCTCTAACAGTGCGCACCTTCTCAGTCTAGTCTCTAACAGTGCGCACCTTCTCAGTCTAGTCTCTAACAGTGCGCACCTTCTCTCTAACAGTGCGCACCTTCTGCACTAGCTTGGATGGCGGTGCGCATGGCAGGGTTATAACACTACAAATAGATTGATGGCAGGGACAAGCATAAAATGTAATAATCTTCTCTTTTGAAATCACGTGTTCAACTTATAAGATAAGAAGATAGGAAGATAAGAAGATAAGATCTATGTTAGCTTTTCTGCCAGGCGTTCTTCTCTAAGCCAGTACAACGCTTCATGACCTGGTCTGTAAAACGTCACTTTACGTCCTCGTCTTAACGTCTTTAAATCTCATCTAGTAACTATGAAATATGTTTTAACTTGCATTGAAAAGTACATTCTTTATAATTTATGTTATAGATTAACAATGCATCGGAGAAAAAAAAGCAAACTCCCTAACATTACAATGAAAGCATGTTGTTCAATATTCGTTGGCTAGGCCTAATCTTTAGAAGGTAAATTAAAAATCAATACTGTTACTTATCAACTTAGATTAACATGTCTGCCATTCAGTTTGTTCTGGAAATGAAAACACTGGCTATTAATTATTGTCTGGTATCAAAGACCTGCAGCTCTTTGACGCTAACATTAAAAGTAATTAAGAAGCCATTTCATTTTCTAATTGTGCGTAATAACTCGAGGGGTATCCGGTTCGAATCTTAGTAAGGTATTTTGAGATTCGAGATTTTAGGACCCCCATCCGACTCTACAGGGTGCCTGACATTAGTTTGGGGAAAGTAGAGGCTGTTGGTCGTTGTGCTGGCCACTGATGCCTTCGTTAACCGTTGCCCAAAGAGACAGGTGACCTTTATATTATCTATCCTATGGATCGCAAGATCAATCTACATTGTCTTAGCTTAATAAATAATCTGTTTAACTGTGTTGTTTAGGCCTATATTATTTTTTTTACAAAGTTTTATCAGCAACAAACAGTTTTTAACAAAAGTTATATTAACTCTGTCTGTCTGTCTGTCTCTGCGCCCAATGCTGAACATTGTTTCTCCTACACACATTATCGAGTGAAGCTGAAACTTTACACAATTATTTATTGTACTTAACAAAACACGAATCAAATTAAAAATCAACTAATTGGCAAATTAATTTATTTAGCTCATTATTTATATAAAGGAAATAAATGTTTTTGTGTTGTTAGATATGTCTAAAAATGTACAGTTGTTTCCCTCATATAATCTTTTTAAAATAATTTTTTTATATTTTGCTTTTTTCCTTTTTGTTACATTCATATTGTAAAATAAAAAAAAAATATACAAGCAAAATAAAAAACAAAAACAAACAAACAAACAAACAAACAAACAAACAAACAAACAAAGCTTAGTTGAAGGTAATCCTAACTATATAACTCCAATAAACCTCTATCTGCGTGCACATGGTGTAACATTTTCCTACCTCTTGCATATGATAATTAATCTGTACATGTTAATCTTCAAACAACTTTGTAATTGTTTACAATTCATCGGCATCGTGCACAAGATTACTTCCCTTATGACATTAGCCCAGAAACTTTGAAATACTTCTTTCATTGTTCACCATTATTTGAATAGAAATGAGCTCTTATAAATTTCATTATTCTACCATTATATGATGGCTATAATTCACAAGATATGAAATGCTAGGGTTCATGGTTCCTGAAAACGTGGTCATTGTAATGTAAACGAATACACTCCATTTGTTTTCAGGAACTCTATGAGGCAGCAGTTACGACCTCAGATGGCTCCACCCAAAAGATCTTGCGATTAATGACAGAGAAGCAGAAAGAGAAATGGGAACAATCAATGCTCACGTGCATCAACGCTACATATACCTTAGGTAATTAAATATTAACAGAGTTGTCTCCTTTCTACACGGGTTTACTGTAATTAATATTAACAGAGTTGTTTCCTTTTTACACAGGTTTATTGTAATTAATATTAACAGCGTTGTCCCCCCCCCCCCCCCGCCCATATGCTTTAGGTAATTTATTTTAGTAGATTTATCTTCTCAATACACCAGGGGCGGACTGGCTATACGGGCAAACGGGCAAATGCCCGGTGGGCCGGTACCAAATGGGCCGGTCTGGTAGCGACCAAAGAAAAAAAAATCAATGCAGTGACAGCAGGAAGACACAAAGGCCCGAACACTTTTTCTTGTTTTGTTTTTTTAAATTCTTATTACAATTAATTTTGTTTGAAATTCAACAAGAATATAATTTTAAGAATTGCACTATACACTGTACGTATTATCATTTGCAAAACGTTAGACCGTACTTTCTGCTATGCTTTCTGCTTTGATGTCTTCAAGACTGTGTTTGACCTGATCATTTTGCTGGTCGGCATGGACCTTTGATGGCACTCCTATTTTTGTTTTGCTCCTTCCCTCACCCGCTTTTTGATGGTGCCATTGAAAGTTAATGAAAAAGAGGGATGGGAGAGGTTAAGTTAGAAAACATTGATAGAACGCGGCAAAAGGGGAGACAATTAGCTCGTTAACAAAACACACACACAGCCGCGAAATTGCAAACCATCCAACTTATTCATAGCTCAATATGGGTCTAAAGTTCTACTAGCTGCGATTTGAAAAGAAAAAGTAAATTTCTTTTTGTTTATTTGTAAAACATAGAACTAAAAATTCTACACTTAAGGCTTACAAAAAAAAATATTTAATTAAAACATAAATCTAAATCAATTTTATACCGTTGTAATTAACGGCAAACTTATGCTTAGTATGAAGTCATTGATGATGAAAATTATTACAATAATTTATATAGCGCTGTCACATCCGATACTTAGAATCATTTATATTTTAACTCTTTCAGTGCGAATTTTTTTGATAATATATTCATATACAAATCTCGTTTTTGAGAATGTACTACGACGAAGCAAGAGCTTTTCACATTTAGAAGTACTTCTCTAACCGTTCTGCTTTCTCTTATCTTTTAAAGGAATATATGTAGTTCGTCCATCGTAGTTCGATTATGACCACTTTGTCATCCAGGGGGCTGAGGGCTTTGCACTGGGGTTTTATGTCTCCTCGTGTGGCTGGTGAAACCTATGACTATATGAGCCCGGAATGTTCGGCCGCATACTAGGCAGGTTATTCCAGCTTGAGCTAGTCATTGGCCTTGCTTTTCTTCGCTGGCGTTTTTTCTTCTGCCAGCTTTGTTCTCTTTTCCTCAGCAACCTGTGCGCCGGTTTTCACAGTGCGACGTCATGATGCTCTGTCATGTGCCTTTGTCTCCCAGGTGGATGGGTCTATGCTGAACGCCTTCAGAGAAGCTTTGAGGGTGTCCCTGAAGCGTTTTTTTTGACCACCTTAAGAGCGCTTTCCTTCGCTTAGTTGGCCATACAAGAGTCGTTTAGGGATGCGGTGGTCTTCCATTCTGCATACGTGTCCTGCCGATCGCAGCTGGGACTGCATCAGGGTGTGTGGGTGCTTTGCAGACCCGCCCTTTGAAGGACTTCAGTATCTGGTATTTTGTCTTGCCATTTGACATTCAGTATTTTTCACAGACATGTCACGTGGAAGTGATTCAGTTTCTTTGCATGTTAACTGTACACTATCCATGTTTCTGAGGCATAGAGCAATGTAGAGGAAGATGACGGCTCAATAGACCCCTAGTTTTGTATTTGTGGTGATACCACTTTAAAGGAATGGTTTGTCAGGCAGGAAAACCAATGATTTAGCATATTTTAAGTCACAGATCAACATGCGTGACTAGATTGACACGTGAAATGCGTAGGACCTAATTATTTTATTTTTTTGAAGAAACGTCTGAAGTTTGAAGCTCATTAAGGCTGCTATTGTAGTGTTTATAGTTTTCAGACTACATACATCTAGATATATAAATAGAATACATTATGTAAGCCTACGAAAGCATACATCCAGGTCTCGATGCGTTATCAAACTTTATATATTTTGAATAGAATTAGGCTTACATCTATGATAAAACACATGGGCGTAGCCTAGAGGGGAGGAATTCAAACCATCACTGGCTTCAGATCTCATTGTCTGAAAGGGAAATTTTTCTTACTTCCCCAGTGCAGCCAAGTTAAGCAAACTACAGTCACCAAATTTCATGAGCGTAGCCAAAAGTGGTTTTGTGGTCTCCCCTCCTTTCCAATACAAAACTAAAGCATTGTACCATTTTCTACCAGTCGCTGGACTCCAGTGAATAGAAGATTTTGATTTTTTTAGCGGAAGAGTAGCAGGCTAATTGCACTGTAGATATCTCAGAATATGCATTTTTTAAAGCTTAAAATACGGAAATAATGCTCGGATCCGGGGCGAAATCACTGTGGGGACTTACGGCGCTCCCCCAGACTTCCTAGCTGTAGCTGTCCCTTGGCGGTGTGTACTACCTTTCACTAATAATAGGAAGAGAGTATTCTAGAGTAGAAAAAACGTTTAAAAGAATGAAAGATAAGAATGTAAAGAAGATTAATTACATATACACATACTAATATATATATATATATATATATATATATATATATATATATATAAATTGCATAGGGGGTTTCCCCCCCCCCCCACCGAACATATATGGCATGCCTTTTGTGGGCCGGTTTATATGGTAATGCCCGGGCCGATTTTGATACCCAGTCCGCTCCTGCAATACACATTCTTTGCGTAATTTATATCAGATGTTATGTTCCCTAAAGGTTCTTAGACTTTGTATTGTCAAAAAATTTCCCATTGAAAAAAAGCTGTATAAATGCATAGATGACTCATGTCAAAACAAAACAAAAATAAAACACACCGCATTTTATGTAAGGAGTGTTGATTAAAATTATTACTTTTATTAAAAATTTACTTTTTTGACTAATTAATGACTTGGATAAGACTAATGAGATTTTATAAGTGTATCAATGTCTGGCTCTATGTTTGTAACTAGCAACAGCAAATCTTAACTAGAAGAAATTCTAGTCACTTTCTTGTAGTTACGATGACTTTTGTTATGGCACTGAATTCACATTCTTCGAGATAACAAGACGGGAAAGCAGTCAACATTTTTTGTTATAGAATCCACCTTCACATTCACCTTTGTTTGTTGGACTGTTGGGGCACCACACACTATAATCCACCTTCACATTCACCTTTGTTTGTTGGACCGTTGGGGCACCACACACTATAATCCACCTTCACATTCACCTTTGTTTGTTGGACCGTTGGGGCACCACACACTATAATCCAACTTCACATTCACCTTTGTTTGTTGGACCGTTGGGGCACCACACACTATAATCCACCTTCACATTCACCTTTGTTTGTTGGACCGTTGGGGCACCACACACTATAATCCACCTTCACATTCACCTTTGTTTGTTGGACCGTTGGGGCACCACACACTATAATCCACCTTCACATTCACCTTTGTTTGTTGGACCGTTCTGGCACCACACACTATAATCCACCTTCACATTCACCTTTGTTTGTTGGACCGTTCTGGCACCACACACTATAATCCACCTTCACATTCATCTTTGTTTGTTGGATCGTTGGGGCACCACACACTATAATCCACCTTCACATTCACCTTTGTTTGTTGGACCGTTGGGGCACCACACACTGTAATCCACCTTCACATTCACCTTTGTTTGTTGGACCGTTGGGGCACCACACAATGTAATCCACCTTCACATTCACCTTTGTTTGTTGGGCCGTTGGGGCACCACACACTATAATCCACCTTCACATTCACCTTTGTTTGTTGGACCGTTGGGGCACCACACACTATAATCCACCTTCACATTCACCTTTGTTTGTTGGACCGTTGGGGCACCACACACTATAATCCACCTTCACATTCACCTTTGTTTGTTGGACCGTTGGGGCACCACACACTATAATCCACCTTCACATTCACCTTTGTTTGTTGGACCGTTGGGGCACCACACAATGTAATCCACAGTGCATAAAATATAATTGGAGTCTATTTTGTTAACATCGGCCTATGATTCTCCATTATGGATATCAATAAGCTGCTCTTGTATTGGGACGGATTTATCTGAGTCTGAAATCTGACGTTGTCCACACACACACAAAGAGTTCAACACCCAATCAGGAATATTGAAGGGAAGAATGTCTTTGGTTAAGATCGTCATAGAATTGTACGTAATATAACAGACATATTAAACAATAGTAAAGGGCTAGTTTATTATTTTCAAAATGATCCGATTGGATAAACTGGCTTTTAGAATAGAAGTTATTTTAAATGTATGTAATGTTCATCTTTCTGCGGACACCCTAAGGTCGTCCAGTCTACCCCTGAGGTCTGCGGACCACAGTTTGAGAACCACTGTATTAACCTATATTATGGTGATGGTTATTCGACTCCCGCAAAACATCTGTATAGTGATCTAACAGAAACCAGGAAAGTCAGTGGTCGCCTACTTTGAACGTACGCTAACGCGTCAAGACACTCTTCAAAATTGACACTAACAGTTGGAAAAAAGAGGCGCTGGATAGATCAATCATCACGACCTAACAGATCTACTGTTACGCACACTTCTTATCTTATCTTATGTAATACAGACGTTACGTCAAAAAAGAAGATGATTACGTCCTACGCGTAATGCATTTAGTCATGCATATTAACCAATGACTTAAATTCTGCCAAGTCACTGGTTTTTCTGGCTAGCTCAGGCAACCCATTCCATGCTCTAATAGCACTAGGGAAGAAGGAGTATTTGTAAAAATTTGTCCTAGCATATGGGACGAGGAATGTGCCTTTATCTTTGTGTCTTTCAGAGTATAGTAATGCAGATTTTAAAAATCACTATACTAATATGGTTCCATTTATACTGAGTCAGACATGCATAAACTATTTTAACTACTTTTTCTGCACAAGAAATTTTCTTTTCATGTCCGAGAAGCCATTCTATTGTGCAGAAACATTCCGAAAGTAAAAATCTTGAAAGATGATGTTATGAAAATTATATTCTGTATCGGTTGTCGTTCTTATGTTTACATGTGCTTGTAACTCGTCCATGAGAATGTGTTCACGAAATGTGTGTTGTGTAGTCATTCAGTGTATTAAAGCCATACTATACAGACATGGTTCTCGACTCTCTTATCATTATGTTCATAACAGACAATTTACTGATAAAACAAATCGTAACACTATTGTATGTGTCCTGGACATTTTACAGTGACATTAATCCGTTTTGTTATCGACAAGATCACGCCCTAATCCTATAGTGACGTGCTAATCACCTAATCGAGAACGAAAGCAAGAGAGAGAGAGATAGAGTGAGAGAGAGAGAGGGAGAAAAGGAGAAAAGAGGAAATAGAGGAAGAGAAAGGGGTAGAGAGGAGAGGGAGAGTGAGAGAGAGGGACAGGGAAGAAGAGAAGGAGAAAGAGAAAGGGAGAGTGAGAGAGAGGGAGAGTGAGAGAGAGGGAGAGTGAGAGAGAGGGAGAGTGAGAGAGAGAGGGGAGAGTGAGAGAGAGGGAGAGTGAGAGAGAGGGACAGGGAGGAAGAGAAGGAGAAAGAAAGAAAGAAGGGAGAGAAAGAGAGGGAGAGAGAAGGAGAAAGAGAGAAAGGGAGAAAAAGAGAGGGAGAGAGAGAAAGCTAGACAGGGAGGGAGATAAAGAGAGAGAGAGAGAGAGGGGGGGGAACTAACAGTTCAAAAGACGGGCAGATGTCCCTATGGTGTTAACATTTACTTTCTTTCTAATTACCGAAAATTCAAACCTTCCAACACTCAAGCAGTCCATCTGTATAACCCGACCACCATTTTGAAATAACGCCGTCTAGAATGTAGATATTTGATAAACTTGCTTTTCTGAAATCGACGCCAACTTTTCTGGTTGAACCTCTTACTATATGCAATGATCCAAATGATTATTTTACATCCCATCTTTAAAAAATAATACAAGAAGAACTTTTTCTCATTCCAATATATACTAGAGAGGGGATAGTGATAAATCAAGTGATACAAGAAAACAATGTAATGTCCGGGAGGGGGGGAGGAGGAATATAGAAGACGCAATGTAGATAATAACATCATGACGGGATCTAACTTTCTTATACAATGAACGTCTGTAAACTCGATAACATATTATTTATAGAACGTCCTTGAGTCTTATTTCGACAAGAAACTAAAGTCCCCATTTCTCTATGTCTAGAACCCACGCAACATTTGGAAGATGAATGTTGTTTTTCTTCTTTCAGATCCCGATTCGATTTACTGCAATATCACAACTGACATAAGTTGTTGGCCGCCCACCAGGGCAGGCAGTACTGCTGAGGTCCAGTGCTTTGAGCATCAGTTTACAAACACAAAATGTAAGTAAGCCTACAGTTTTATGTTTTAGACCTCATTAAACACATATCTATTTTATTATTAGTTTGTTAGCATTATGTTAGGCGTATTGTCTGTGTTTTTTTTTTTCGTACTCTGAATAATGTCAATTTTTGCTGCCATAGACCTTCATCTGAATTTAATCTAAGAATCCTTTATAAAGAACAAACAAAAAGTCTTGTTTAAAATGTCAATCTTGATTATTTAGAAATAACTAAACCAAAGAAGTATACCAGTCTCTTCTTGCGCCCAACGGTTATCACCTTATTATAAATTTCTTTGTTGGAGAAGCGGTGGCTGAGTGGTAAAGCGCTTGGCTTCCGAACCGGGGTGAAGACTGGGATTTTCTATTTCGGAATCTTCGGGCGCCCACTTGTTAACCGTAGGCCACAAAAACAGATGGACTTTACATCATCTGCCCTCTAGACCACAAAGTCTGAAAGCAGGAACTTATTTTACTTTTTTCTTTGTTTCAGACAAAGCAAGCAGAAATTGCTCTGAAAATGGAACTTGGTCAAAGGCAATATACTCAGACTGTTTTAAAAAGGATCCTAGCGAGAAAGATTTTTGGGTATGTTTATTTACAATTAACTTTAAGATATATGATTTTATTGCCCACAGCAAGGAATGTATAGATATAAAAACAAATAATACTTCTATTGAACAGTGTATTGCCCATGTTCCGTATCGTGCTTGATATAAGTTCATTGGCTAATCTTGATGTTTGGGGGCGCGGTGGGTGAGTAGTTAAGTGAAGGCGGTTGGTCATTGTGCTGGCCACATGACACCCTGCTCGTTAACAGTTGGCAAAAAAACAGATGACCTTAACATATTCTGCCCTATAGATTACAAGGTCTGAAAGGGGAACTTTACTATTTTGAATCTTGGAGTTTGGTCTAGCTTTGAGGTAGAAACTATGTTACATTTTAGCATTCTAAAGATAGAGAAAAAAATTCAGCCTTTCTGGTGACTAGGTGTGGAATTTTGTGTAGATCTAAATATGACACAGAAGCCATTGTTAGCCGGGATTCATTTACATTATTGTCGTCTGTGACTGTCTCGAGAGTTACTTTTCCTTTTGGCCTTAGTCTCTTTCTTTACCTAATGACTTATACATTTATTTACTGGACCTTCTTTTTTTTTTCCAGAAAGAAAGAACAGTCAAGACAATATTCGACATTGGATATCCCATAACATGTGTGGTACTGATTGTTGCAATTACCATGTTTCTTTATTTCAAGTGAGCTATTTGCTTTTTTTTTCTCTCTTTAAGGCAGTGTTACATATACTGGCCAGTTCTTATGGTTATTTATATTAATTAACAGACATGTTTTTTTTTTTTAATTTATGGTGGGGGAATGGGACAAGATGAACTATGAAGGAATGAGAGAGAGCGAAAAATCAAATAAACCAAGAGGCTTGATTGAAAGTTTGAATGGTCTTTAATGTACCAGCAAGTAAACCAAGAGGCTTGATTGAAAGTTTGAATGGTCTTTAATGTACCAGCAAGTAAACCAAGAGGCTTGATTGAACGTTTGAATGGTCTTTAATGTACCAGCAAGTAAACCAAGAGGCTTGATTGAACGTTTGAATGGTCTTTAATGTACCAGCAAGTAAACCAAGAGGCTTGATTGAACGTTCGAATGGTCTTTAATGTACCAGCAAGTAAACCAAGAGGCTTGATTAAACGTTTGAATGGTCTTTAATGTACCAGCAAGTAAACCAAGAGGCTTGATTGAACGTTTGAATGGTCTTTAATGTACCAGCAAGTAAACCAAGAGGCTTGATTGAACGTTTGAATGGTCTTTAATGAAAAGCTTACATTAAGTGAACCTAATGTATTTGTTTAGCGCTATTTAATACTTTTAGCATTCTTAATACGCTATGATCCTATCATTTATCTGGAACAGTTGCTAAAGGGTGGGAGGAGAAAGAAGGGAGGATCTGGGGGATCGCTTTTTAAATGTATTTAAAAAAAAAAAGTGAACGACCTGAACTGGAACTCAAGGAAAATAACGTGTACATTATTGATAGATATAGTTTTAAGTGAGGAGTTCTTTCCCTTTAGATAATTTAAAAAAAAATGTTTTTTTTTTTAGATTTAGCTTGTTAACACCATAGAAAAACGTAGGCTGAAACTAGTCGCATATTTTTTTTCAGGAGTTTGAGATGTTTGCGAAATTTAATCCACTGTAACCTGATGATTGCAATGTTGATATCAGATATCAAATATATTCTCTCATCATTTACTGAGATGAAACTGGATTCTGTATCGGTAAGAGCAATTCTCATTTTCATGACATTTGATTGTAAAAGTTGCTATTTTATTCTGGCCCTATTTATGAACATGTCGGCTGTTACCTGGCACAGCTTGGGCGCTGTGGCGGACAAAATAAAAGAATTATTTGTTCCGCATTGTCCCATTATACTAACGACACTTTTAAAATAATTCAACAGTTATAGAGTTTATGTCATAACGAATGTTCTAAAATAGTTTTAAACCTAAAACAATTGGGTTCTATACCATTATAAGGATAACCAAGCATTTTTTTTTATAGTCAAGTGATATTATTCGAGTCCAGGGCTATCTACATATTGAAAACTGCCTTCCGCAGGCCTGGCCGAACAATGGTCCTGTTTGGGAGTGGTCCGATCATATGCCTTTGTGTGACAATTTTTAGAAACTCGGATCTCTAGACACTTGGACTAGAGAAGAGTACAAATTGGAGATCCATCACTTTCACTTCAATATATATTGTTATGACTTTGCCATGCGCACCGCCATCCAAGATAGTGCAGAAAGAAGGTGCGCACTATCTGTGACTAAACAAGTCGGATGTTGACATAGGTGACAAACGATTTCCGCCCAAGGAGAGAGCCAAAATGGACATGCTGTACTCAAGGCAGATGCCCCTTTGTGTTTGTCATGTCTCCGTGTAAATAAACGTCTTTGTCTCGTTGAGTTGCCTCCCTTCAGTTATTACATTGGTGTCAGAAGTGGGATTATAGACGACTCAACGAGAGGAGGTAGGATTCTAGCATAATGGCATTTTTGAAACAACTAGACCAACTCTTAGTTAAAGAGCTAAGGCAGGAACTTCGTTACAGACGCCTGAAGCTTGGTGGTAGCAAGGAGGTGCTTACAGAGCGTCCCTGGCAAGCCCTAATTGATGAAGACGAAGATCCGGAGACCTACCCATTTGAACTTGAACCGGAGATTTATGAGCTTATTGGCAAGATACATGAAGGTATTGATGCATTGTGTGAACAAATTAACAGTATGGGGAGCAAGGTAGATAAAATGGTGTCTCAAGTGAAAGAAGGAGTAGACTCGTTGGTAAAGGAGCAGTTGCCTGTAGACTCGTTGGTAAAGGAGCAGTTGCCTGTAGACTCGTTGGTAAAGGAGCAGTTGCCTGTAGACTCGTTGGTAAAGAAGTTGCGTGGTCAAGACTGTGGCTGCACAAACAGTGGTGACGGAGACGTCTGTGTCTGTGTTGTGGGCAAGTCTTGTGGTTGTGACTTTCAAGACGAGAAACGTGACAACGATTGCTGTGATGATCTCAACGAGATGTACCAAATCGAAGGGAAAGAGATAAATTAAGAAACTGAAGACTGTTACGTGCCTGAAGCGTTGTTCCTGTTGTACCTGTTACCAGTACCTTAATGAGCTGGACAGATCAAGACAACGTTGGGTCTGCGTTCAAGCCTAGTGCTATGGACCTTAAAGACCTCTGCCTATCTGCCGGTGCTCAAGAGGGAAATTCGAAGCTTGACAACTGCATCCAGAAGTTTACCATGAACTGCGGCGCATCACACATAGAATTTAGATGCCAAGAAAACCACTAACAGGGCATATGTACTTCTGCCATCATCATCGACATTGGCATAGATGAATGTCAATCAAACCACTCTAAATCTGAGCAGTCAAGAGCAAAACATTTTCCACTTGAACCTGAAGAGACCTATCTTATGGACGTGAGACTGTTATCTGAGGATGACTACTGTGCATTGGACTTTGTTTGCAACGTGGCTGCATGTGAACCTGCAGCTCCCTTGAGAGGCGTCTGTCGGGAAGGTCTGCTGAGACAGCGTGTCAGATCAACGGCTGTGCTGAAGAAAACAGTGCTCGACACTACACTATCTCTTTGTGTGTCAAACGGCTACGTCATCGTAGCAACAACAGCCTGGTCAACTGGAGAAAGAGAAAGCGGCATTGGAGGAAAACAATGCGGATGGCTTCGTGGGGGCTCGTTGCCGCCTGTGGCTCCCACTGATCGACCTCTACCTGAACTGTCAAACCTCAGCTGCAGTGTTTCTTTTCGGGACAAAAAGTGCTAAGATGGGGGCAATGTTATGACTTCGCCATGCGCACCGCCATCCAAGATAGTGCAGAAAGAAGGTGCGCACTATCTGGGACTAAACAAGTCGGATGTTGACATAGGTGACAAACGATTTCCGCACAAGGAGAGAGCAAATATGGAGATGCTGTACTCAAGGCAGATGCCCCTTTGTGTTTGTCATGTCTCCGTGTAAATAAACGTCTTTGTCTCGTTGAGTTGCCTCCCTTCAGTTATTACAATATCTACACAAAAAAAAAAAAAAACGTGCGGGAATACGTCATTTATGAAAGGCCTTGGAAAGGCTTGTGGCGAGGTTGTTGGGGGTTCCCGTCCTGTACAATGAAACTAAATGTTGTTCGGCACTCAAGACGAGAGACCTTTTTTTGCTTGCCTATTGGCCTAATCGTTTCCTCTTCAGGCCGTTTCCTATCAGACGCCACTAGTACAGTGCGGGTGCCAAGTAATTAGGTTGCATTGTTGTTTAATTTCACGTTCGTTAAGTCATTAATGTATTCCCAACATCTTATGAAACAGAAATGGAGAAAGATTCAATCTGTGTTGAAAGGGATATTAATTAGCCATAAAGATATTAAAGGATTTAATCAGAAATATTTCTGTTCACACACACACACACACTAGTCTTATTGGATATGCATTTTTTTTCTTTTCTATTATTACTCTGTGCATACTTGAATGAGTCAAGATGTAACTATTTCATATATTTTTTAAATCATAATTTTAGAACTCGCTAATTTATAGCACATTATCAAAATACATTTGTTTTCTATTTCCAGTCTGAGGGTTGTAGAGTGTTTGTCTTCTGTATGACCTATTTCAACACGGCCATCTACTTTTGGATGTTCGTGGAGGGCGTTTACCTGTTTTGTATCGTGATATGGGCTTACCAGGCACACAAGATTCGTTTATGGCACTTTCTTATATTTGGTTGGGGTAAGCATGTATTCTCATCAGAGTAGTATCTTTATTCTTATATAGAAAATGAATCCACACTAAATAGAAGAAGCTTTTCTATGTAGTGCACTAGACTTGATAATAGACTCTAGTCATATTGCTTGAAAAAACTCATACAATTTCCTTATGAAAATCGTTTAAATAAAAATAAATTGATATTGTATGGTTTTAATTACCCAACACTAAACATTGATATTATAAAAATTTGTTGTTAAAGATTTGAAAGTTTAAAAGTTTCTGAGATTCGAACCGTGCGTCAACCGAGTGCAGTCTTGCGGGAGGTTTGAGAAAAAACGTAATGATCAACATTTAGGAAGGAAAATCGGAAACTTGTCAAACAGAACAAACACATACAGACATAAAATAGTCCAAACACCTTTCCCAAAATGTCTATTTTATTAAGCAGTTTATCTTTAATACTTATGTAGCATCTAGGTTGTTTAGCATAGCTTGGTACAATTTGGTCTGTTTACCTAATCCTTATATCCACTCACTCCGTCTATCTGTCTGGTCAAAATCTTCTATATGTTATCTCTCCCTTCTTGGATCAAGTGGAAACTTAAAAGTAAAATTATTCATTATCCAAGACAACATGAATTCATCAAAAAATTAACCAGTTACTTAATCAATTAAAGGAGGCACGGTGGCTGAATGGTAAAGCGCTTGGCGTCCGAACCTGGCGTCTCTTGTTTGAATCCTGGTGAAGACGGGGATTTTAATTTCGGGATCTTTGTGTGCCCCTGAGTCCGCCCAGCTCTAATGGCTACCTGACATTAATTGGAGAAAAAGTAAAGGCGATTGGTCGTTGTGCTGGCCACATGACTCTCTCGTTAACCGTAGGCCACAGAACCAGATGACCTTTACATCCTCTGCCCTATAGACACACAAGGAACTGTATTGGACTGTTGCTCAGTAAGACGTAATGAATGATTTATTTATGTCTATGCTTAATAAAGTCTATGGTATTAAGTGAACGGGAGATAATCCTTGCAATAATGAGAGATATGACACCTCTTAAACTGTGCTCTCCCTTTCCCCGAAACTACGAATAAGAATTTGTCAATATGCAATATAGCAGATGCGTGAAAGTTGCAAGCCCCGGAGAGCAACTTATACAATTGTTTACAGTTATCATTGTAAAATTGTTTTGATTGATTACAAATAAATCATGCAATTGCACTCCATACATGCGAGGCTTTTAATTTTCAAGGGAGTATTTAACAAAAAATTAACTTGTTTTTACATATAGTCATTGTTTCACTTACAACCCTGGATTTATTAGCAATATTTTCTGTGCCAAAAAATAAATAAATACAAAGTTGACGTATGCTTCTGTTTTAGGCGGCCCCTTGATAGTGACCATCATTTGGGCTGGCTTCATGGCTACATACGATACAGACGATGTGTAAGTAGAGCAGACATTGTACTGTCTTTAAAGTCTTCCAGTACGACTCCTAATTGCTAATTGAACAAAAAAAAAATCAAGTTAATATATACAATTTAAATAAGACTTGATAAATATATATATATATATATAATTGACAAATGTAATTACAATATTCAGAAAATTTAAGTCACACTCTAAAAGGGAATAATTAGCGCACGGATCATAGTTATAAGTGTTACACACAGCACACACACATACACACACATATACACACACATATTTATATATATATAGTGAGAGGTTTGTATTTTTAAAAACCACTGCTATAAGTGTTATATATTGTGACCAATTCGATCTCAATACTTAATTGTCTATCACATCAGCGTATACAAATAATGCGAAATTGTAACATAATTTACTAGATGTAGTTATATTACCAACATATACACTCTCCATCATTGACACTTATACACTCTCCATCATTGACACTTATACACTCTCCATCATTGACACTTATACACTCTCCATCATTGACACTTATACAGTCTCCATCATTGACAATTATACAATCTCCATCATTGACACTTATAGGTCTACATCATTGACACTTACACACTCTCCAACATTGACACTTATACACTCTCCATCATTGACACTTACACACTCTCCAACATTGACACTTATACACTCTCCATCATTGACACTTATACACTCTCCATCATTGACACTTATACAGTCTCCATCAGTGACAATTTTACACTCTCCGTCATTGACACTTATACACTCTCCATCATTATCACTTATACAATCTCCATCATTGACACTTATACAGTCTCCATCATTGACACTTATACAGTCTCCATCATTGACACTTATACACTCTCCAACATTGACACTTATACAGTCTCCATCATTGACACTTATACAGTCTCCATCATTGAACATTATACAGTCTCCAACATTGACACTTATACAGTCTTCATCGTTGACACTTATACACTCTCCAACATTGACACTTATATAGTCTCCATCATTGACACTTATACACTCTCCATCATTGACGCTTATACACTCTCCATCATTTTCACTTATACAGTCTCCATCATTGACACTTATACACTCTCCATCATTGACACTTATACACTCTCCATCATTGACACTTATACACTCTTCATCATTTTCACTTATACAGTCTCCATTATTGACACTTATAAGTCTCCTTCATTGACACTTATACAGTATCCATCATTGACACTTATACACTATCTATCATTGACACTAAAACACTCTCAATCATTGAAATTTATACACTCTCCATCATTGACACTTATACACTCTCCATCATTGTTATTTATACACTCTCCATCATTGACACTTATACAGTCTCCATCATTGACACTTAAACAGTCTCCATCATTGACACTTATACACTCTCCATCATTGACACTTATACAGTCTCCATCATTGACACTTATACACTCTCCAACATTGACACTTACACACTCTCCAACATTAACACTTATACAGTCTTCATCATTGACACTTATACACTCTCCATCTTTGACACTTATACAGTCTCCATCATTGACACTTATACACTCTCCATCATTGACACTTATACAGTCTCCATCATTGACACTTATACAGTCTCCATTATTGACACTCATAAGTCTCCTTCAATGACACTTATACAGTCTCCATCAGTGACAATTTTACACTCTCCATTATTGACATTTATAAGTCTCCATTATTTGACACTTATACAGTCTCCATTATTGACACTTATAAGTCTCCTTCATTGACACTTATACAGTATCTATCATTGACACTTATACACTCTCCGTCATTGACACTTATACACTCTACATCATTTTCACTTAGAAAGTCTCTATCATTGACACTTATACACTCTCCATCATTGACACCTATACACTCTCAATCATTGACACTAAAACACTCTCAATCATTGAAATTTATACACTCTCCATCATTGACACTTATACAGTCCAATCATTGACAGTTATACACTCTCCATCATTGACACTTATACACTCTCCATCATTTTTACTTATACAGTCTCCATCATTGACACTTATACACTCTCCGTCATTGACACTTATAAGGTCTTCATCAGTGACATTTATACACTCTCCAACATTGACAATTATATAGTCTCCATCATTGACACTTATACAGTTTCCAACATTGACACTTATACACTCTCCATCATTGACACTTATACACTCTCCATCATTGACACTTATACAGTCTCCATCATTGACACTTATACAGTCTCCATCATTGACACTTATACACTCTCCATCATTGACACTTATACACTCTTCATCATTGACACGTATACACTCTCCATCATTTTAACTTATACAGTCTCTATCATTGACACTTATACACTCTCCATCATTGACACTTATACACTCTCCATCATTTTCACTTATAAGTCTCCATTATTGACACTTATACAGTCTCCATTACTGACACTTATAAGTCTCCTTCATTGACACTTATACAGTATCCATCATTGACACTTATACACTATCTATCATTGACACTAAATTACTTTCAATCATTGAAATTTATACACTCTCCATCATTGACACTTATACAGTCCAATCATTGACACTTATACACTCTCCATCATTGACACTTATACACTCTCCGTCATTGACACTTATACACTCTACATCATTTTCATTTAGACAGTCTCTATCATTGACACTTATACACTCTACATCATTGACACTTATACACTCTCCATTAGTAACAATTTTACACTCTCCATCATTGACACTTATACACTCTCCATCATTGACACTTATACAGTCTCCATCATTGACACTTATACACTCTCCAACATTGACACTTACACACTCTCCAACATAAACACTTATACAGTCTTTATCATTGACACTTATACACTCTCCATCTTTGACACTTATACAGTCTCCATCATTGACACTTATACACTCTCCATCATTGACACTTATACAGTCTCCATCATTGACACTTATACCCTCTCCATCATTGACACTTATACACTCTCCATCATTGACACTTATACACTCTCCATCATTGACACTTATACAGTCTCCTTCAGTGACAATTTTACACTCTCCATCATTGACACTTATACACTCTCCATCATTGTTATTTATACACTCTCCATCATTGACACTTATACAGTCTCCATCATTGACACTTAAACATTCTCCATCATTGACAATTATACACTCTCCATCATTGACACTTATACACTCTCCATCATTGAGCTTATACAGTCTCCATCATTGACACTTATACACTCTCCAACATTGACACTTACACACTCTCCAACATAAACACTTATACAGTCTTCATCATTGACACTTATACACTCTCCATCATTGACACTTATACAGTCTCCATCATTGACACTTATACACTCTCCAACATTGACACTTACACACTCTCCAACATAAACACTTATACAGTCTTCATCATTGACACTTATACACTCTCCATCTTTGACACTTATACAGTCTCCATCATTGACACTTATACACTCTCCATCATTGACACTTATACAGTCTCCATCATTGACACTTATACTCTCTCCGTCATTGACACTTATACACTCTCCATCATTGACACTTATACACTCTCCATCATTGACACTTATACAGTCTCCTTCAGTGACAATTTTACACTCTCCATCATTGACACTTATACACTCTCCATCATTGTTATTTATACACTCTCCATCATTGACACTTATACAGTCTCCATCATTGACACTTAAACATTCTCCATCATTGACAATTATACACTCTCCATCATTGACACTTATACACTCTCCATCATTGAGCTTATACAGTCTCCATCATTGACACTTATACACTCTCCAACATTGACACTTACACACTCTCCAACATTAACACTTATACAGTCTTCATCATTGACACTTATACACTCTCCATCTTTGACACGTATACAGTCTCCATCATTGACACTTATACACTCTCCATCATTGACACTTATACAGTCTCCATCATTGACACTTATACAGTCTCCATTATTAACACTCATAAGTCTCCTTCATTGACACTTATACAGTCTCCATTAGTGACAATTTTACACTCTCCATTATTGACACTTATAAGTCTTCATTATTGACACTTATACAGTCTCCATTATTGACACTTATAAGTCTCCTTCATTGACACTTACACACTCTCCAACATTAACACTTATACAGTCTTCATCATTGACACTTATACAGTCTTAATCATTGACACTCATACTCTATCTATCATTGACACTTATTCACTCTCCATCATTGGCACTTATACACTCTCCATCATTGACACTTATACACTCTCCATCATTGACACTTATACAGTCTCCATCATTGACAATTATACAGTCTCCATCATTGACACTTATACAGTCTCCATCATTGACAATTATACAGTCTCCATTATTGACACTTATACAGTCTCCATCATTCCATTGACACTTGTACACTCTCCATCATTGACATATATACAGTCTCCATCATTGACAATTATACAGTCTCCATTATTGACACTTATACAGTCTCCATCATTGACACTTGTACACTCTCCATCATTGACAATTATACACTCTCCATCATTGACACTTATACAGTCTCCATCATTGACACTTATACACTATCTATCATTGACACCTGTACAGTCTTCATCATTGACACTTATACACTCTCCATCATTGACACTTATACAGTCCAATCATTGACACTTATACACTCTCCATCATTGACACTTATACACTCTCCGTCATTGACACTTATACACTCTACATCATTTTCAATTAGACAGTCTCTATCATTGACACTTATACACTCTACATCATTGACACTTATACACTCTCCATTAGTAACAATTTTACACTCTCCATCATTGACACTTATACACTCTCCATCATTGTTATTTATACACTCTCCATCATTGACACTTATACACTCTCCATCATTGACACTTATACAGTCTCCATCATTGACACTTATACACTCTCCAACATTGACACTTACACACTCTCCAACATAAACACTTATACAGTCTTCATCATTGACACTTATACACTCTCCATCTTTGACACTTATACAGTCTCCATCATTGACACTTATACACTCTCCATCATTGACACTTATACAGTCTCCATCATTGACACTTATACTCTCTCCGTCATTGACATTTATACACTCTCCATCATTGACACTTATACACTCTCCATCATTGACACTTATACAGTCTCCTTCAGTGACAATTTTACACTCTCCATCATTGACACTTATACACTCTCCATCATTGTTATTTATACACTCTCCATCATTGACACTTATACAGTCTCCATCATTGACACTTAAACATTCTCCATCATTGACAATTATACACTCTCCATCATTGACACTTATACACTCTCCATCATTGAGCTTATACAGTCTCCATCATTGACACTTATACACTCTCCAACATTGACACTTACACACTCTCCAACATAAACACTTATACAGTCTTCATCATTGACACTTATACACTCTCCATCTTTGACACTTATACAGTCTCCATCATTGACACTTATACACTCTCCATCATTTACACTTATACAGTCTCCATCATTGACACTTATACAGTCTCCATTATTAACACTCATAAGTCTCCTTCATTGACACTTATACAGTCTCCATTAGTGACAATTTTACACTCTCCATTATTGACACTTATAAGTCTTCATTATTGACACTTATACAGTCTCCATTATTGACACTTATAAGTCTCCTTCATTGACACTTACACACTCTCCAACATTAACACTTATACAGTCTTCATCATTGACACTTATACAGTCTTAATCATTGACACTCATACTCTATCTATCATTGACACTTATTCACTCTCCATCATTGGCACTTATACACTCTCCATCATTGACACTTATACACTCTCCATCATTGACACTTATACAGTCTCCATCATTGACAATTATACAGTCTCCATCATTGACACTTATACAGTCTCCATCATTGACAATTATACAGTCTCCATTATTGACACTTATACAGTCTCCATCATTCCATTGACACTTGTACACTCTCCATCATTGACATATATACAGTCTCCATCATTGACAATTATACAGTCTCCATTATTGACACTTATACAGTCTCCATCATTGACACTTGTACACTCTCCATCATTGACAATTATACACTCTCCATCATTGACACTTATACAGTCTCCATCATTGACACTTATACACTCTCTATTATTGACACCTGTACAGTCTTCATCATTGACACTTATACAGTCTCCATCATTGATACTTATACAATCTCCATCATTGACACTTATACAGTCTCCATCATTGACACTTATACACTATCTATCATTGACACTTGTACAGTCTTTATCATTGACACTTATACAGTCTCCATCATCGACACTTATACAGTCTCCATTATTGACACTTATACAGTCTCCATCATTGACACTTGTACACTCTCCATCATTGACAATTATACACTCTCCAACATTACACTTATACAGTCTCCATCATTGACACTTTTACAGTCTCCATCATTGACACTTGTACAATCTTTATCATTGACACTTATACAGTCTCCATCATTGACACTTATAAAGTCTTTATAATTGACACTTGTCATTTATTTGTTGTGCTGTTTAACCTCCAGCTGCTGGCTACCATTACGCAAGTCAAACTGGAATGAGTTTAGCATAAGTACTATTATTGCGGCAACATGTTTAACACTTTTAGTGGTAAGTGAGTGTCTTACATCCATACTTGGTTGGACAATGTGTAGAGGCCACTTCTAGATGCATATATTGAAAACATTTTGTTTCTTCTTTATTCGTCTTGGTTTGTGTCAATAAAGAAAGAAATATAGATATAATTATACTAACAGACCTATTGACCCACTGCAAAGGATAGTCAAACGTTTTCACATTTCGCAGGCATTTGTAATAATAACAGTAGTTACAAACAAGAAAAATATAACAAATAGAACTCCACATTTACATCTATATTTGTCATTAACGGTGAAGGTATTTCCTTTCTTCGATATAAAACATAATAATTAATAACCAATAATTAATGGACTGATTGGTTTATTTCTTTATTGAGCCATGTTTTGTTAGGTACAATAAATAGTTGTTTAAAGTTTCAACTTGATCCGAGGGTGGGGAAGAAATAACGTGTGCAATTAAGTAAAGGGAGAAAATACATGAATCTTTAGCCATATCTCTGAATAATGAATAATTAATTTATCTTGTTGGTATAAAAAATAATTACCATTAATAATTCCTTTATTCTTTAATTTTTTTAATTCATTCATGTATTGTCTTTTTAATGAATTATTGTGCTTTAACTTGATCCGAGAAAGGGTGTCGTAGAAATAATTCGTACACACGTTTTAACAGAAAGACAGACAAACAGACAGACTCAGTTGATATAAGCTTTTTAATCAGGGGCGGACTGGGTGTCAAAATAGGCCCGGGCATTTCTATAAAATTCGGCCCAAAATTCTCTATTATGTGATGGGCATCCATTTCTAGGTGTATCGGTCCTAAAAAAATCATTGTTAAGTTTGATAATGTATCGATATGCATGCATACAGTGAACTCTTAATAAGCAATATATCGTCTTTTTAAATCAGCAATTATGTAGGCCCTAAAATGATGAAGCCTACTAGTAGCACTGTCTACATTCTACATTTTATTTTCGGAAAATATGTTTGATTAAAATAGTATTACACTGCAATGTCTGTGAAAGCTTTTTGTTTAAACACGACGCTCAGAAGGCCTTTTATACAAATAATAATAATAACATAATAAGAATATTATAAAACCTTTAACAACTTGATATGTGCCATGGTGGCTTCGATCAGGCCATTTCGGTGGCCATACCGGCCCATTTGGGTACCGGCCCAGCGGGCATTTGCCCGAATGGCCATATAGCCAGTCCGCCCCTGTTTGTAATAAAGTACTCACTTCAGACCTTACTATTTTTAGGGCAGATGTTGTAAAGATCATCTGTATCTTAACGAGGGTTCTAGCACTACGACCACCCTCATTGACTTTCCCTAACATATGACAGTTACCCATTAGAGTTGGGTGGACTCAGGTGCATTCTAAACATCTCTCAGTTCAAAATCTCAGTCTTCGAAGACGAGCTGTTGTAAAGAGTAATTTTAAAAAAGTTTGATCCTCCATATTTTGGGTCGTTCATCAGAATGTGTCTAGATGTAGACTTTGAATATTTTGGGTCATCACAATGTTTCTAGATGTAGACTTTGAATATTTTGGGTCATCACAATGTTTCTAGATGTAGACTTTGAATATTTTGGGTCATCACAATGTTTCTAGATGTAGACCTTGAATATTTTGGGTCATCACAATGTGTCTAGATGTAGACTTTGAATATTTTGGGTCATCACAATGTTTCTAGATGTAGACTTTGAATATTTTGGGTCATCACAATGTGTCTAGATGTAGACTTTGAATATTTTGGGTCATCACAATGTGTCTAGATGTAGACTTTGAATATTTTTATGTTTACAAATCTGAAACGCTTATTCTCTCCGTTTTTGAAAATCCAATTTTGATACAGACTATAAAATGAGCGAATCCATATTGGTGTAGTGATGTAGTGATGTAGTGTTGTAGTGATGTAGTGTTGTAGTGATGTAGTGTTGTAGTGATGTAGTGTTAGCTGTAATTGATTTCACTGTTGTGAGAGCAAAAGGCATAAAACAAAAATCTAAGGACCGAACAAAGTACAGCTTGTAAATCACTCCTTATAATACAAATCTAAAGACCGAACAAAGTACAGCGTGTAAACCACTTCTGATAATACAAATCTAAAGACCGAACAAAGTACAGCTTGTAAACTTATCCTGATAATACAAATCTAAAGACCGAACAAAGTACAACGTGTAAACCACTTCTGATAATACAAATCTAAAGACCGAACAAACTACAGCGTGTAAATCACTCCTGATAATACGAATCTAAAGACCGAACAAAGTACAGCTTGTAAACCACTCCTGTTAATACAAATCTAAAGCAAGAGATCAGTAACAGTTGAGACTTAGCTGAGACTTAGCTGAGACTTATCTGAAAATTATCTGAGACTTAACTGAGACTTAGCTGAGACTTATCTGAGACTTAGCTGAGACTTAGCTAAGACTTAACTGAGACTTATCTGAGAATTATCTGAGACTTTTCTGAGAATTATTTGAGACTTATCTGATACTTTTCTAAGACTTATCTATTATCGTTTCTAATTTTGTCTTCTATTTTTAGAATTCCACTTCTCAAAAAAATGTACACAAACCTTGGAAAAGAAAAAAAAAATTTATTTAAGCACAAACAAAAGGCTCTAAATCAACACCAATAACAGTAAACTCAGGTGTACCTCAAGGAACAGTCTTGGGTCCACTACAATAACAGTAAACTCAGGTGTACCTCAAGGAACAGTCTTGGGTCCACTACAATAACAGTAAACTCAGGTGTACCTCAAGGAACAGTCTTGGGTCCACTACAATAACAGTAAACTCAGGTGTACCTCAAGGAACAGTCTTGGGTCCACTACAATAACAGTAAACTCAGGTGTACCTCAAGGAACAGTCTTGGGTCCACTACAATAACAGTAAACTCAGGTGTACCTCAAGGAACAGTCTTGGGTCCACTACAATAACAGTAAACTCAGGTGTACCTCAAGGAACAGTCTTGGGTCCACTACAATAACAGTAAACTCAGGTGTACCTCAAGGAACAGTCTTGGGTCCACTACAATAACAGTAAACTCAGGTGTACCTCAAGGAACAGTCTTGGGTCCACTACAATAACAGTAAACTCAGGTGTACCTCAAGGAACAGTCTTGGGTCCACTACAATAACAGTAAACTCAGGTGTACCTCAAGGAACAGTCTTGGGTCCACTACAATAACAGTAAACTCAGGTGTACCTCAAGGAACAGTCTTGGGTCCACTACAATAACAGTAAACTCAGGTGTACCTCAAGGAACAGTCTTGGGTCCACTACAATAACAGTAAACTCAGGTGTACCTCAAGGAACAGTCTTGGGTCCACTACAATAACAGTAAACTCAGGTGTACCTCAAGGAACAGTCTTGGGTCCACTACAATAACAGTAAACTCAGGTGTACCTCAAGGAACAGTCTTGGGTCCACTACAATAACAGTAAACTCAGGTGTACCTCAAGGAACAGTCTTGGGTCCACTACAATAACAGTAAACTCAGGTGTACCTCAAGGAACAGTCTTGGGTCCACTACTATTTTTTATTTACATAAATGATTTATCAAATTGCATTACTTCAGGAACAAAAGTCAGATTATTTGCAGACGATTGCATAATATATAGAACAATAAAAACACCACAAGACACATATATTTTACAAAGAGAATTAGATGAATTACAGAAATGGGAATCAAATTGGAGCATGTCTTTCCACCCAGAAAAATGTCAGTTGTTTAGAGTAACAAAAAAACTAAAACAAATTAATTCCACTTATCTTATTCATGGCAAACCAGTAACACAGACTAAAAACGCAAAATACCTAGGTGTTATAATAAATGAAAAACTGTCATGGAATCCACATATTGATGAAACTATAAAAAAATCAAACAAAGCATTAGGATTTATTAAAAGAAATTTCTATAAATCAAATAAGGACATAAAACTAAAATGTTATTTAACCTTGGTTTAGGCCAATAATAGAATATGCATCCTCCGTTTGGGACCCCTCAACTCAAGAAAACATTAAGAAACTGGAACAAACACAAAATAGAGCAGTGAGATTCATAACAAATGAATATTCACATTTGACTAGAGTAACACCTATAGTAAAATCACTAAATTTAGAAAGCCTTCAGGACAGAAGACTCAAAAGTAAGGTAGCAATTATACATAAAACACTGAACCATAATCTTCAAATACAAAAACAAAATTTAATAAAATACTCTGAAAGACACAAAGATAAAGGCACATTCCTCAGCCAGTATGCTAGGACAAATTTGTACAAATACTCCTTCTTCCCTAGTGCAGTGCTATTAGAGCATGGAATGGGTTGCCTGAGCTAGCCAGGAAAACCAGTGACTTGGCAGAATTTAAGTCATTGGTTAATATGCATGACTAAATGCATGACGCGTAGGACGTAATCATCTTCTTTTTTGAAGTAACGTCTGTATTATATAAGATAAGAAGATAAGAAACACACAGACACACACACATACACTTACTTGATTTTTAAAAAATATAATTGCAGTACGCTAATTTTTGTTTTAGTTATTGACTGGTTGGTTTCTTTCTCTTTAGATAAATGTACTGATTGTGGCCATTGTGCTTTGGATCCTGGTGCGAAAACTGCGCTCATCTACAACAATAGAAACACATCAAGTCCGGTAAGTTCCGCTAAACACAAGTCCGATAAGTTATGCTAAACACAAGTCCGGTAAGTACCGTAAGTTCCGCTCAACACAATAACCACTAAGTTCCGCAAAACAAATTAAGTCTGGTAAGTTACGCTATGGTGTGATTGAATCTTGCGATGTAATTGATTGCAAAGATTATATCAGATTATATAACTTTGATACATGAAATCGAAATGACAACATAGTATTTTTTAAAATTTAATCTTCAATATTAAAGTTTTTATATGCCACAGTGTTATTTAGGACCAGAAACTTTTGAATGTTTTTTTTTTCTAATGGTGTTCGTTTCCATTTAAGCCCACCTTTCATACAGTCATACTCAAACACACACACACATATGCATTTTGAAATGTCAGCTGATTTCTATAGCCGAAATGTTATTACAGAACATTTTGGTGTAATTTTAACAAATAAAGTATGCTTATTAAATCTACATATGTGACTTAAAATTCTGAGAAAAAAAAAATTATTTTCCGTAAAGATACAATGGAATACAGTGTCAGTGTATCTTTATACTTTCTGAAACTGTCGGACTCAATTTCAAAGTATATAAAGATCTAACATCATTCTTGTTTAAGAAAGAAAACATTATGACCCGCTCCTAACAAGCAAAAGTGCACTTTTCCAACTATACAATGTGTAGATACAAGTGAGACGCAGAGGACACCAAGTGGACCACCACGGAACACAAACTTCCTCTATTTTCCTTATTTTTCTACTGCAAAATCTAAATATTTACTAGCATTACTTTATGCTTCATTAGCTACTGCCACTAAATTGATGTTGAGATGTCTCTTTCTGTTCTATTTTCAGCAAAGCTACTCGGGCTATACTGGTATTACTTCCCTTGCTTGGTATACACTTTGTTTTGACCTACTGCTTAGAGTTCATTAGTCCTACTGTACAAATCTATTTTTTCTTCTTACGTAATTTTCTACAGTCTATCCAGGTAAGTACGCGGCAGAAAAAAAAGAACTATTAGTAGTAAATATAAATGTTAATATCAGATTAATGTTAGTTATTCAATCCTGTCTACACCACCGTCTCCAGCAGAAGATTGTTACTACAAAGCTTATATCAACTTATCACAAATATACAATATCTTTGCACAAGAGAGAAGATAATTGCATCCTACGCGTCATGCATTAAGTCATGCATATTAACCAATAACCTAAATTCTGTCAAGTCACTGGTTTTCCTGGCTAGCTCAAGCTACCCTTTCCATGCTCTAATAGCACTAGGGAAGAAGGAGCATTTGTACAAATTTGTCCTAGCATATGGAACGATTAATGTGCATGTCTGTCAGTCTGTTTGTCTGGTAAAAGGCATACAGACATTTTTCTCTCACATTAATCTTGAGTCAAGTTTACATTTTGCAAAATTAGTTATTGTATGTGACAAAACAAGAATTAAAAAAAAAAACAACTAATTAGTCAATTAACTAATGGTGTTAATTTTTTTAGTATCAAACAAGGGAAAGAAATCGTACTTGGCAGATGTGGTGGTATATTTGTCCCTTTGGGAGGCCTGATCCCCAAGTTCGATCAAAAGGGTTCAAGTCCCAGTCGGAAATATCCAAGTGAAGAATGTTTTCAAGTCTTTGGGGTCCACGGACCACTGTTGGAGGTTTGGGCTTGGATGTAATCATTTCTGAAGTAACCCGTGGGATTTGTAAAACATACAAACATCTAAACATTGTTTTATTTCTTATTGGTATACACTATCTGTTGCTAAGAGACAATATGTTAAATGTCCAGTGTGTGTGTGTGTGTGTGAGTATTTGTGCTTGAGTATATGTTTGTGTGTCTTTATATATATATATATATATATATATATATATATATATATATATATATATATATATAATCTTTTAAAAGCTTTGTCTGTAGACCTTATAGTCTCACACTAATGAAACATCAACTTTTTAAAACAAGAAAAACAGAAGAAAAAAAAACAAAGCTTGTACTTTAGTTTGAAATAGATCTAGATTATTTAAAAGATATGAAAATAGTGATCAGTGACTATCTTTTAGAGAAGGTTATATAAAACCTTAGTTTAAAACAACGTGCTGGACATCACAAGTAACATCATCATGTGCATGAACTCCAACAGCAGTTACAGAAACAACAACACTGAAGTAACAGCATCATGTGCATGAAATCCAGCACTGAAGTAACAGCATCATGTGCATGAACTCGAACACTGAAGTAACAGCATCATGTGCATGAACTCGAACACTGAAGTAACAGCATCATTCGCATGAACTCTAACACTGAAGTAACAGCATCATGTGCATGAACTCCAACACTGAAGTAACTGCATCATGCGCATAAACTCCAACACTGAAATAAAAGCATCATGTGCATGAACTCCAACACTGAAGTAACTGCATCATGCGCATAAACTCCAACACTGAAATAAAAGCATCATGTGCATGAACTCCAACACTGAAGTAACAGCATCAAGTGCATGAACTCCAACACTGAAGTAACAGCATCAAGTGCATGAACTCCAACAGCAGTTACAGAAACAACAACACTGAAATAACAGCATCATGTGCATGAAATCCAGCACTGAAGTAACAGCATCATGCGCATGAACTCCAACACTGAAATAACAGCATCATGCGCATGAGCTCCAACACTGAAGTAACAGCATCATGCGCATGAAATCCAACACTGAAGTAACAGCATCAAGTGCATGAACTCCAACACTGAAGTAACAGCATCAAGTGCATGAACTCCAACACTGAAGTAACAGCATCATGCGCATGAGCTCCAACACTGAAGTAACAGCATCATGCGCATGAAATCCAACACTGAAGTAACAGCATCAAGTGCATGAACTCCAACACTGAAGTAACTGCATCATGTGCATGAGATCCAACACTGAAGTAACAGCATCAAGTGCATGAACTCCAACACTGAAGTAACAGCATCAAGTGCATCAAGTGCATGAACTCCAACACTGAAGTAACAGCATCAAGTGCATGAACTCCAACAGCAGTTACAGAAACGACAACAAGCAACTCTTTTTTTACTCACCTGTTTTATATTTTCATATCTTAAGGTGAAACTGATTAAAGTCTTTCTTAAAAAAAAATATTATAACCTTCAAATGTAGCCGAATCACCATTTGATACTTCGTTTGTTAAATTGTTGACAATACATCAACATTGAATGTTGGTATGTGTGTGTGTGTCTGTATGTTGTTAATGTATCAGTGTTGTTAGTAGCTGTTAGCATAATTAAAAATTTCTTTTTTGATTTTTTAGGGTATCCTTGTATCAATATTCTTCTGCTTTATGAATAACGAGGTATGGTATTGCAAACATTCACATTAATCTATTCCTTAGTCTGTTACACCCTTGGGACACCAGACAAGATCTGTTGACCTCTTTTTCCATTCCTCTCTGTCTTTTGTCTTTGAAATCTCTTCCAATGGCAGGCCTGTCCATTCTTTGATGTTTTCTCCCCCATTGTTTTCTCTGCCTGCCTCTTCTTCTTTATCTTGCAAACATCAGAAAGACTAATTTATCTTAACTGGCTCGCTAAAATACACATTTTAACTCTATATTTTAGATTCGAAGTAAGGCGTTTTCTGTTGTCTAAACCTTTTTTTTTTGCTTTCTACTAAATAAAAGAATTAAAATTTCAACAAAACTGAAAACTGATATTACATTCCTGGCTCCCATTGGACATGGAAAACATTTTTTAAGCCTGGTCCACTACATGTTTTGCTTCTGTCATAATTCTTTTAGTAGGTCTGATTAAAAAATGTCTAAAAAAAGTTCTTAGCATATGCAATTTGCTATTTCCAAGTTTACACGGTTCAATAGTTTTTACTTATGTTTTAAAACTGATAAAAAATCCATAAGAAAACATTTTATATTATTAAGCATTAAGGGCTATGTATGTAAGGTAAAAATCTAGTTGGTTGATTATATAAAGGTCAGTTACCATTTTTTGATTTAGAAGGCTACATTGGCGCCTTTCTGGACATTTAAAAAAAAATACTAAGTGCTGTTCATAATTGGCATTGGGATGCGAACAACTATCTTCTTTTGACAATCTTTCGCCCTTGCCACAGACCACTTCACCTTTTCTTGTTCTACCCTATTGATTATTTTTGATATTTTCAGGTGCAGACGACACTACGCCTAAAGATCAATGCGCTCAAAACTAGCAGGTCTATTCATCGTAACACAGCCAATATTTTAAGCACCAGAAGCCGTACCAGCATCCAACCCGGATCGTCGGCAGCCTATAATGTGATAGAAAAAAACCCGCAGACGTCAGATCTGTCCAAATGTTCTGCAGACGAGCAGGAGACATGCATATCTCTGATGGACAGCGCAGTATGAAAAAGAGAGAATGGGTGTAAGACAGTATAGACAGATCTGGGACAACTTTTTCATTCATAACATCTCATGGCTCAAGATTGGTGTCACATCCACTGACCAGGTCAAAGACACGCTGTGTCTACGCTGTGTCTACGTTGGTCAAGAGACTACAAGCAGAAATTAAATATATTTTCTTGTATTCCGACAACGGAAAATGTATTGATTCATCTAATAATTCATTTAACCATGAAGATTTTCTCTGTTGATTGGAGGAGGCTGAGCACTCTCTGATATTAATGGTCTATATTAGCCACTTAGTGTTAAAAAAATGTTTCCACAAATAATTTTTCAAAAATGACGGATCTACAATTGAACTTTAAGCTAACAGCTGTAAAATGTACAATACAAGATCCCATTCAACTAAACAGCTAATAGTTTCACTCGTACACTTTTCAAAAGCTACACATGATTAGCATTAATGAATAGGAACACAATTAAAAAAGGAAAAGAAAACTAAGTTACATAAAATATGTGGTCGGCCTCTTCTTGAAACCTTCAATAGCGAATGAAATGAAAGCGAGCATTGGATATATTCTTAGAAGTAGAGTGTGATGTAATATGTAAATGTTTCTATCTACTTCGACCACAACCTCAAAATCTATTCAGATACTATAAGGTTGACAAAAAATGAAAAAAAAAAGTTCTTTCTTTGTTATAGTTCTAATGCAGCATGAAAATTGTGCCAGATTTAATAATACATATATCTAGTTAGGAAACCAGAAACATTCATAACTAGACCTAGAAGTACATATACTTACAAAAAAGTTAAATTGGTGCGGTATATATATATTGATTTTTTTAGCAACCCTTTCTAAGGACCGCCCATCTCTCTCTCTCTCTCCCCGTTATATATATATATGTATAGATATACTTAAATTACATATTGATGTAGACCAACTGATGTTCACTAAAAATTGTTAGATTATTATTTCGACCTTCAACTTTTGAAAACATTGTGCTAAACACTTTACCAAAGACAAAATTAAAAACAAATGTATATCTTCTATTTTACAAAAGAACACCTTTATCTGTCATCGCCTGTGTCTGCTATTGCTTTAAAGTTGTGCATATTTTTATGACAATGTATTGATATTTAAACAAGTTTTGGTATTTACAAATTTTACAATACCTTTACACTTTGGTCATATTTCATACTCAAAGAGCAAATATGAAACTATTTTTTGTGAGTAATGTAAAAACTATACTACACACGATAGATAACATAACAATTCTCTTCTGGATTTGAGCTCTTTTGGTAGACATGCACCCCTTACTGTAGTTCTTGGATGGGTTGCTACTTTTCCTATTGTAAATAGATATGAATAAGAATGGCGACTTGATTCCTACAGGTTCCTCAACATTCATGAAAAGATCCACTGCATTGACTCTATCAAGGGGAATAACTCAGAGGGGAAGTTCAGAATTAGTTGTTTACAAACTCGCAGTCACGGCATGAGCAGGAAAAGACAATCTGCACATTGAATACAGAGGAATAGATTTATACGTTTTCAAACTGAGAGTATCTTTCTAGACAGCACCATGACTTCTATTGGACATTGTTTATTTAAAATTTTGAAATCGTTTTGTATAGAATGTAATAACGCTAATTTCATTAACCCTTTTTTTTTTCTTTATCCTACTGGATTAATTTCACATATTTTCTAGCTATAATATGTAGCGCAGATACTACACAGCATCAGCATTATATGCAAAAAGATCATTCACTAGTGGCAATTATAATTTTTTTTTTTCATTTACTGTTCTTCTTTTGTATTACTCTCATGATTACTCGCTGGTTCAGTAGCAAGTTCCACTCTGAAATAAATGGTGCAGGGGTTTCTAGATCAAAGTGCTCTCCAGATATAGCTCTATTCTCTGGGCAAAGTGCTCTCCAGATATAGCTCTATTCTCTGGGTAAACACCCACAGCCTTAGGGTTATCCTAAATTATCTGCAAGGTAGCAGTTATTTAGTTTAGCTCCTAAATGAATTTCAAGAACAATAACCGCTGACGAGATTCATATGTACATGTTAAGAGATTTTTAAAATCATTTCCTGTCAGCTTTGAAAGAATATACAAACTCATGTTTAGGTTCGTGGAATTGTGACAAGTTGGATTAAGATTTGGCTGTTTTGGGTGTCTATGGGATTTTTATGATTTGAGAACCCACACTTGCACATATAATCTACAGGCACAGCGTTATAATGTAGGCAACAAATACTATGATGTAAACTTATGTACAGTTTATTATACAACATACGATAATTAAAAGGTGAAATGCTATACTGTTGCTAGTATGAAATCTAGCGTATGTACATATATAGGTCTATCATCACTAGATTTGAGAACCAAGTGGTCTGAGTGTCATTAGGCTGGTAGCTTAGCTTTAGGTCCGGTCCTGCTCTGATGAGACGGGTGTGGCTGGTACTGATACTGCCTGCTGGTGGGCTGGCGTAGTGGATCCAGGCTCCGGGTGCAGTCCAACGTTGTATGGTTGCAGAGCTAAGCTGCGTCTACCATTCATTCAAACCAGTGACGAGTCTGTGTCTAGCGTTGTTACTTGGACACTTGAAGAATATGTAGGGCTGGTATATGCAGATCTGGTGCCAACAAATTTGTTATTTTGTTAGATTCATTAATGAATTATCAGGGGCTGTAAAGCTGTATCACGTTAAATAGTGGCCCTGCAGTTAAATAGTGGCCCTGCAGTTAGACAAATATTTTACTCAGTGGCGAGGCAAGATCTAAATTTGGTGTGGGGGCATATTTTTCGAGGCCATCTTGTGAAACAAACATCTATATTATGATTAACAAAAACTTGTGACTATCACATTTTTATTTATAAAAATGCCATTAAAGAGAAACTTTATAAAAAGAAATGAAACCAAAATGTCCTTATTTTAGCCTTCTTAGCACTCTCGTAGCTTATCCTGGAAGCTATATTTATTTCAATAGATAAAATTGACACTGTACAAGTAGGTCCCATTTATTAAATAATATAATTTATTCATTATTAATTAGTAGTTATAATTTTGAAAAAGCTTCTTTCTGCGGAGGCTGTAATTGTATAGTCAAACCAAATAAGAATGACAATGTAGACTAATTATTTCAATACATTTCTTCAAGTTATTTTTTTGTAATTAATTGGATTAGCTGCATCGGTAATGAAATGAGGTAAATTATGGATCAAGGTTTCAAATTCTCCAATTATTTTATAAGTTTGAAAGTGTCCGTTTTCACCCAACCGCATCAATATTTTCTTTTTAGAAATATTTTCAACTTTCTGAAATTACAGAGAATCAGAATTTTATAATACATAGTTAAATTGTGGACTCCAGATGTATTGAATCCCTATGGCTAATTATAAATCTATTTCATTATGGTTTTTAGGGGGATTATATTAATTGATCGCGGCCTATATAATCGAAGCAACTATTTCTTCTGGGCTTCCCTTTTGTTAATGAACTCTTAGGCCAGATCATGTTTGTTTTTTATTTCTCGAATCTAGTTTCTCAGTTTTTTTTTGGATCCAATGATAACATAAAGTAATGCTAAAACAAAAACATATCGCAAGTGCATTGGTTGTGTCCCCTTTAGTATTACAATGTCATTGTTCAATGGACATGTCAAAGGGAAACTCCGATGGTTTGGACAATTTTGATATAATATGTGTTTTGATTTACAGATAATGAATATATGATTCTTTTTTTTTCTTTCTTTGCAATAATAACTTAGTATTTGATGTTTTTCCCACGTAAGTTTCTTGCGCATCCAAAACAGTCAGACTTTCACCGGGTTTCTATGTGACGTCTTAATGTGTTTTAATCTATTGACTTATTGTATAACAGGAGACCATAAAGCAAAGTTTACATTCTCGTAAAAGAAATATATCTTCGTCTATGCAGTTAGATCTAGATCTTGTAAGCAAAGAAAAAATGCGTATTAAAAGTAGATTTACATGCTTGGCTAACCACGGCAGTGTGTATATTCTCGCCAGACCACTCAACACACAACAAACACTATCGCTTGGTTGTCTTGTCATGACCGACTACACGTAGTCTTGACTAGCCTTACACTGACCAGTTTGTTCGAATCAGTCAGACACACGATCTATTTACTTCTTGGGACAGAGAGAGGTTTAGATGAAAATAATACTCTTTTTCTCGAGTTGATTATCCTAATGCTTTTAGATTTACCTATACATGTATATATATATATAACTGTATCATAGCTCTGGACTAGGCCGTCACTAAGCCTAACAGCTACTGTAAGAATGAAGCGATACGATTGGTTAAATCTAGTTTCTTTTTCAGTAGTGTTGAGGGAAGTGACGTATGAACTAGCTTAAAACAAATTCTCATAGAACCCCGTTTTTGTTTTGAGATGTCAAGAATTTACTGACTAATTATTAAATATAAATGTTTCTTAGCATTTAAATAAAAAATGGTAAAATGTTTACTATTACAACTTTTACGCAGAATATAAATATGTCAATAACTCAAATTTGAAAAACCATCGGAGTTTCCCTTTAATGTTAAAAGCTTTATTGAAATGATTGAAAATAAGCTCTCATTTGTATTTGCTTTTTTTTGTCTCCTGAATATGTTCCAAACCATGTTTTTAATACTTCCTGTCTATTTCGTTCCACTTTTTGTGTTTTGGTTCAATTACCGTTAAATGTCCCTTTTGTTGCATGACGTGGAGACAACTAAGGTGAAAACTCAACTGACAGAATTGACAATCACTTAGGTAATACCAGTATATTTATATTTTGTTGCTGTTTTTAATTCTTTACTGATTCTTATTTTCATTTTTTTTATAAATTAAAGACTGAAGATGAAATTTTAATTGGGGCATGAAAGAGTTGAAATACTTGTTTTATTTGTTGTCGCTCAATACACTGCACGCATCTGGATTAGAGACATTAAGTGCTGAAGCAACAAGTCTTTTTTACTTAAAGCTCCCTTTTCAGACCTTGTGGTCTATAGGGCAGATGATGTAAAGGTCATATGTTTCTGTGGCCTACGGTTGACGAGGGTGTCATATGGCCAGCACAACGACCAACCGCCTTTACTTTCCCTCAACTAATGCCATTGAGCTGGGTCTTCACAGAGGTTTGAAATCAGGACTCCGGTTCGGAAGCAAAGCGCTTTACCGCTCGGCCACCGCGCATCCTCTTTTTACGCATTTGAAACTAAATCAATTGAAGATATCAGGTAAATAGTTCAATGAATTTGAATGGCATTGATACAGACAATATAAACTGCATAAATATGTATACAATTAATTGCCAATAAAGGAGCTTTTCTAACAGTATAAACTGGCATTGAAATTGCCTCGATCTTTTATAGTATTTGGAAATATCTTTCCGGACTCTACATTAACTGAAACCTTTTCTTCGAAAATACTTTCATGCCGACAGCTTGGACTTATTTACAAACAACTGGTAAAGCCTACTTGCGCTCCAACATGGACAAACGGTGGCTGGATCGCACTACAAACAGCAATCTACTTGCAAAAACCGGTATGGACAGTATAGAGGGACTTATGGTCCGACAGTTACGCTGGACAGGGCGCGTATCCCGTATGAGTGACGAATGTATGCCAAAGGCAGTTTTTTTTGGTGAGCTGAAAGGCGGTCGGCGTAACAGAGTTGCCATACGGAAACGCTTTAAAAAACAGCTTAGGCCTCAACTTGCTTTAGGATAGGAATTAATTGCAGGCGGCTTCCGAAGGAGACAGCAGGAGGTAACTTACAAGGGTCGCGGGATACACATTGGAAACCTTAAGAAAATTAGCTATTGAATACAAACGTAGACGGCAAAATATAGATCTTCCACCTGCACACAATGGTATGCATGTGGCCAAAGTTGTAGGTCGCAGCTGGGACTGCGTTGCCACAAGAAATACTGCATTCTTCATTTTTCTTCGGACTCGAAGGCAAACCTTATTATTAATGACCTTGTATCGTTAAGTGATTAGTAGTGCATAATGAATATAATTACTTTTATTACACCATTATAGACTTTTTTTTTCTTCTATTCAATAGTTTTGATGTAGTTGACTAGAGATAGGTAACAGCGAAGTACTTTTCTGAAATGTTTAGTTTTTGAAACCCAAATAGTGAGTCAACCTATTAACTTTTCTAAGTATTTAGTTGATGGGATAAGACTGAATTCTGCCATTTTTGATGTCCTATACTTGCTTAGAGTAAAACGTCGGTAAAATCTTTTGTTTTGTTCCACTAAGTTGTGCTGACGAAATGTATTAACGTTTTGATGGAAGTAGTGCACGCTTAAGCATTGGCTAAATAGATCTCTTTTTAAAAAAAAACTAACTTTTAAGAAGAATGTTATCAGGCTTACGTAAAGGCAATATTTATTTTAAAATGTTGAAATACAACAACTTAAATAATAAAATACTATAAGAGTATCTTAAAAAAACTACGAATACCAAAACAGTGGAAGAGCTTCATCCTTTTGTAGCCACGACCAGTTCTCAGAGGTGACTAGAAGATCGTGAACTAGAAGTAAGATTGGAAAGAACATGAACAAGTTTTCCATCTCCTGTCTCACCTTGTCTCACTTTGTCTTACTTAGTTTCACTTTGTCTCACTAAAGCTCACTGTGTCTCACTTTGTCTCAACTTGTCTCATCTTGTCTTATATAGCCTCATTTAGTCTCATTTTGCGTCCATTTTGCAATCTGACGTATATTACAATTAGAGCCCAAGTTCTAAGTATAAAACACTTTAAGGTGCAAACCTAATACATGTATATCAACTTCATTTAACGCTTTTTCTTTTATAATAAAATAAATTTATTGGCCTCCTGTAGTCGTAGAACGACTATGGTTCATCTCAGAGCACACTTCCTCATGTGGCTGTGGAGCCCTTTTTTGGAGAGACACTCCCGTCCACAGATAGCGCAGGTTAAGGTGGCTTTTGCTTCGGTGGTAGAGGAGCTGGCCGTTTTTCGTATTGTACGTTTTTCTTCCTGAGCTGAGACGCATGTACTTTTATTGTCCAAGCTTTTTTGGACACTGTCTCTCTCCACCTGTTGCGGTTTAGAGCTATGTCTTCCCAATGGTCAGTATTGATGTTCACTGATTTCAGGTCACGTTTTATTACATCTCTGTAACGGAGGTGGAGCGACCAGTTTTTCTTGTGCCAGTCGCGAGTTGACCATAGAGGATGATTTTCGGGATGCGCTTGTCCTCCATCCGGCGAACATGTCCAAGCCAGCGCAAACGGCGTTGTCTTAGGGCTGTAAAGATGCTGGGAATACCTGATCGCGAAAGGATCTCAGTATTGCACACGTTTTCTTTCCATGTGACATTCAAGATCCTACGGAGACATCTCAAATGGTATGAGTTCAGTTTTCTCTCTTGCTTTGCGTAGGTGGTCCATGATTCACTGCCATACAGTAGTGTACTCATAACGCATGTCTTGTAGACTTCCACTTTGGTCACCGTTGTTAGCTTATGGTTTTCCCAAACTCTTGGCCTGAGTCTAGCGAAGGTCGAGGCAGCCTTCCCTATGCGTTTTTTTTTATCTCCTCTTCTAGGGACAGGTCATCTTTAATTGTAAATCCCAGATAGCAGAATTCGTTTACGGCGTCCAGCGTGTTATCGTCAATGAGGATGGAGGGTGGTGCTGTAGTAGGGGGTCCCATAACATTTGTTTTCTTCGTGCTAATAGTCAAGCCATATTCTTTACATGCCTGAGAGAAGCGAGACATTAGTTACTGAAGTTCCTCTTGCGTGTGTGCCACTACCGCTGCGTCATCCGCGAATAGCATATCTCTTAGGAGGGTGGCTCTGATTTTAGTTTAGGCCCTCAGACTGGCAATATTTAGGAGTTTGCAATCAAATCTGGAATGGAGATAGATGCCTTCGGTGGATTTGTCAAACGCGTTGTGGATTAGCAGTGAAAATAGTAATCCAAAGAGGGTTGGGGCCAGGACACATCCTTGTTTAACTCCGCTGTTTATACTGAAACGTTCAGAGCTGTCACCGGTGAATTGCACTGTACCCATCATATTTTGGTGGAAAGATATGATTACATTTAGTAGCATTAGTGGACAGCCTATTTACTGTAAAATTTTAAAGAGGCCATCTCTGCTAACTAGATCAAAGGTTTTTGTCAGGTAAATAAACGAATTGTAAAAGGCATCCTTTGTTCTCGGCACTTTTCCTGGAGTTGGCGGATGGAGAAAATCATGTCAATCTTGGATCTCCCTGAGCAAAAGCCGCATTGTGATTCTGGGTTGACCCGATCAGCGAGTTTTTGTAGCCTGGTAAGTATCACTCGAGCAAAGACTTTGCCTACAATACTTAGGAGGCAGATTCCCCTGTAATTGTTGCAGTCGCTTCTGTCACCTTTGTTCTTATACAGTTTAAGTAATTTAGCATCTCGCAGGTCTTGTGGCACAACACCTTCTTGCCAACATTTGCAAAGCAGTTCGTGTAGAGGTTGGATTAGAGTAGTTTTGCATTGTTTTAGAAGATCTGGGGGATACCATCGCAACTGGGTGCTTTGCGGGCAGCAATGTTGTCTGGCTTTGTTGAGCTCTGAAAGATCTAGCTCGTTCATTGTGGGTAATTGTATGATGGTTTTAAGGGCTGAGTCAGAGACTGAGCTTGTTGTGGCATAGAGCTCAGAGTAATGTTCAACCCATATGTGCATTTGTTGGCACTTGTCTGTGATAGTTTCCCCAGTAATTGATTTAAGAGGTGCTGTCTTGTTCTGGGAGGGTCCGAGAACCTTTTTGATTCCTTCGTACATCCCTCTTATATTGCCCACTAAGGCTGCGAGCTGAATATTCTCACTGAGCTCAACACAGTATTCATTGGCACAGATCCTTGCTGTCCTCTGCATTGGCTCTAGCTTCTTTCAGACTTAACAGGTTGTGTTGGGTAGGTTTTGCCTTGTAAGTAGCGAGTGCATTTCTCTTTGCTCTGATGGCAGGTGCTAAAATAACTGCAATATAAAGTCAAACCAATCATTTTCTTTTTTAATTTTTCTTCCATAAATGAATAAGTAACAGCGATTGAAAAGTGTCACATTGAAGCGTTCTGAATATCATTAATACCAGGCTTAAATCCTTATCATCCACATCAGCAAAAAGAATAAAGGTTTTTACAAAATCTTTGAGGAAAAAAACGGCAATGCTACAACATACGCATCACTTCTTGCATTCGGTCCTTTTTTTTGATAGTGACGAAAAAGGGGCTTCGTAGCAGTTTATAGGAAATGAGATTGTGATTTTCTTTGCATTCGAAGGAGAGGATTTCTTTCTTTCTCTATCTATCTATCTATCTATCTATCTATCTATCTATCTATCTATCTATCTATCTATCTATCTATCTATCTATCTATCTATCTATCAATCTATATCAATCTATCAATCTATCAATCAATCTATCTATCTATCTATCAATCAATATCAATCTATCAATCTATCTATCAATCAATCTATCTATCTATCTATCTATTTATCTATCTTTCTATCTATCTATCTATTTATCTATCTATCTATCAATCTATCTATCTATCTATCTATCTATCTATCTATCTATCTATCTATCTATCTATCTATCTATCTATCTATCTATCTATTGACTAGGAACTATCTTGCATCAACCTTTTCAGCCCATTAGCGAGCGATTTATTATCGCCTACTTTCACGTGTCAATATGCGCTATAAATAGCCCAGAGTCGCACCGTACGACACATGTTGTACATGTATGTGTTCTACGTTGACTTCAATGTGACTTAGGAAATTATCTTTATTTGTTTTCTAGACAAAGATCTAGACGTCTAGCTGATTGGTCTAGAAGTTTTGTGTATTTGATTTAAGAAACAGCAAGTCAGTGATGGACAGTTCGGTAAGTCTGTAAAAAAAAAACTGCACATAATCATATTTGTTGGTGTTAATTGGGTTTGACTTTGATGCTCTTTTACTAGTGCTACAAGACCACTTAGTTAGTGTTGTCTAGCTTGTAGACTATATTTACATCTAGAATCTAGATCTAGTACACTACCACAAATAGTACTATAAGTAAGAATACATCCAGTAGCATGCCGTGATTCATACACGAAGTGTGCAGGACTTATTTATCTGCAATTTTTTTAGTAACATTTGTAATTTATAAGATAAGAAGATAATAATGTAATTAAATAAAGTATCATTTTTGAGTGCAAAGATTAGAGACATGTGCAGAGGTTTTGAAAGATGCGAAAACCCAGATATTATAAAACCAGTGCATTGAACGGTTGCCTGAATCAGTCAGAAGAAAACTAAATTATCAAGTAGTTTTAAATCTCTTATTAAAATGCACGCCCAGGTTAGCCTAAAAGTAAAAATAGTTTTTAAAGTAAGTCTGAAATATTTAGCCTAAGATATTGTTTCAATGGAAAGACCGGCGGATAAAGTATATAATTATCACTGGTTGTACAATTACAAAACAATGGAGTCTAACCTTCCCATAACCCTGTCTCTCACTCCATTCTTATTTTCTCTCTCTTCCCACACCTCTCTCTTTTCATTTCTCCCTAAACTCTTCCTCCCTCTCTCTTTATTTCACATTCTCTCCCCCCTTTTTTCTTGCTCTGTCTCTCTGTCCCTTTCTCTTGCTCTGTCTCTCTGTCACTTTCTCTTGCTCTGTCTCTCTGTCACTTTCTCTTGCTCTGTCTTTCTGTCCCTTTCTCTTGCTCTGTCTCTCTGTCACTTTCTCTTGCTCTGTCTCTCTGTCACTTTCTCTTGCTCTGTCTCTCTGTCCCTTTCTCTTGCTCTGTCTCTCTGTCCCTCTCTCTTGCTCTGTCTCTCTGTCCCTTTCTCTTGCTCTGTCATTCTGTCACTTTCTCTTGCTCTGTCTCTCTGTCCCTTTCTCTTGCTCTGTCTCTCTGTCCGTCTCTCTTGCTCTGTCTCTCTGTCCCTCTCTCTTGCTCTGTCTCTCTGTCCCTTTCTCTTGCTCTGTCTCTCTGTCACTTTCTCTTGCTCTGTCTCTCTGTCACTTTCTCTTGCTCTGTCTCTCTGTCCCTTTCTCTTGCTCTGTCTCTCTGTCCCTTTCTCTTGCTCTGTCACTCTGTCCCTCTCTCTTGCTCTGTCTCTCTGTCCCTCTCTCTTGCTCTGTCTCTCTGTCCCTCTCTCTTGCTCAGTGTCTCTGCCACTTTCTCTTGCTCTGTCTCTCTGTCACTTTCTCTTGCTCTGTCTCTCTGTCCCTTTCTCTTGCTCTGTCTCTCTGTCCCTTTCTCTTGCTCTGTCTCTCTGTCCCTCTCTCTTGCTCTGTCTCTCTGTCCCTCTCTCTTGCTTTGTCTCTCTGTCCATCTCTTTTGCTCTGTCTCTTTGTCCCTCTAATTTGCTCTGTCTCTCTGTCCCTCTCTCTTCCTAGCTCTCTGTCCCTCTCTCTTGCTCTGTCTCTCTGTCACTTTCTCTTGCTCAGTGTCTCTGCCACTTTCTATTGCTCTGTCACTCTGTCCCTCTCTCTTGCTCTGTCTCTCTGTCCCTCTCTCTTGCTCTGTCTCTTTGTCCCTCTAATTTGCTCTGTCTCTCTGTCCCTCTCTCTTGCTCAGTGTCTCTGTCCCTTTCTCTTGCTCTGTCTCTCTGTCCCTTTCTCTTGCTCTGTCTTTCTGTTCTTTCTCTTGCTCTGTCTCTCTGTCCATTTCTCTTGTTCTGTTTCTCTATCCCTCTCTCTTGCTCTGTCATTCTGTCCCTCTCTCTTACTCTGTCTCTCTGTCCCTCTCTTTTGATCTGTCTCTGTCCCTCTCTATTGCTCTGTCTCTCTGTGCCTCTCTCTTTATCTGTCTCTCTGTCCCTCTCTCTTGCTCTGTCTCTCTGTCCCTCTCTCTTGCTCTTTCTCTCTGTCCCTCTCTCTTGCTCTGTCTCTCTATCTCTCTCTCTTGCTCTGTCTCTCTGTCCCTCTCTCTTGCTCTGTCTCTCTGTCCCTCTCTCTTGCTCTGTCTCTCTGTCCCTCTCTTGCTCTGTCTCTCTGTCCCTCTCTCTTGCTCTGTCTCTCTGTCCCTCTCTCTTGCTCTGTCTCTCTGTCCCTCTCTCTTGCTCTGTCTCTCTGTCCATCTCTCTTGCTCTGTCTCTCTGTCCTACTCTCTTGCTCTGTATTTCTGTCCCTCTCTCTTGCTCTGTCTCTTCTTCCATTCTCTTGCTCTGTCTCTCTGTCCCTTTTTCTTGCTCTGTCTCTCTGTCCCTCTCTCTTGCTCTGTCTCACCGTCCCTCTCTTTTGCTCTTTCTCTCTGTCTTTTCTCTTGCTATGTCTCTCTGTCCCTCTCTCTTGCTCTGTCTCATTGTCCTCTCTCTTGCTCTTTCTCTGTCCTTTCTCTTGTTCTGTCGCTCTGTCATTTCTCTTGCTCTGTCTCTCTATCCCTTTCTCTTGCTCTTTCTCTCTGTCCTTTCTCTTGCTCTGTCTTTCTGTCCCTCTCTCTTGCTCTGTCTCACTGTACCTCTCTCTTGCTCTTTCTCTCTTTTATTTCTCTTGCTCTGTCTCGCTGTCCCTCTCTCTTGCTCTTCTCATTGTCCTCTCTATTGCTCTTTCTATGTCGTTTCTCTTGTTCTGTCGCTCTGTCATTTCTCTTGCTCTGTCTCTCTGTCCCTCTCTTTTGCTCTGTCTCTCTGTCCCTCTCTCTTGCTCTGTCTTTCTGTCCCTCTCTCTTGCTCTGTCTCTCTGTCCTTTCTCTTGCTCTGTCTCTCTTTCCCTTTCTTTTTCTCTTTCTCTCTGTCCCTCCCTCTTGCTCTGTCTCTCTGTCCTTTCTCTTGCTCTGTCTCTCTGTCCCTTTCTTTTGCTCTTTCCTTCTGTCCCTCTCTCTTGCTCTGTCTCTCTGTACCTCTCTCTTGCTCTGTCTCTCTGTCCCTTTCTCCTGCTCTGTCTCACTGTCCCTTCTGTCTTGCTCTTTCTCTTTGTCTTTTTTCTTGCTCTGTCTCTCTTTCCCTATCTCTTGCTCTTTCTCTCTGTCCTTTCTCTTGCTCTGTCGCTCTGTCCTTTCTCTTGCTCTGTCTCACTGTCCCTTTCTTTTGCTCTTTCTCTCTTTTATTTCTCTTGCTCTGTCTCTCTGTCCCTCTCTCTTGCTCTTCTCATTGTCCTCTCTATTGCTCTTTCTATGTCGTTTCTTTTGTTCTGTCGCTCTGTCATTTCTCTTGCTCTGTCTCTCTGTCCCTCTCTTTTGCTCTGTCTCTCTGTCCCTCTCTCTTGCTCTGTCTTTCTGTCCCTCTCTCTTGCTCTGTCTCTCTGTCCTTTCTCTTGCTCTGTCTCTCTTTCCCTTTCTTTTTCTCTTTCTCTCTGTCCCTCCCTCTTGCTCTGTCTCTCTGTCCTTTCTCTTGCTCTGTCTCTCTGTCCCTTTCTTTTGCTCTGTCTCTCTGTCCCTCCCTCTTGCTCTGTCTCTCTGTCCCTTTCTTTTGCTCTTTCCTTCTGTCCCTCTCTCTTGCTCTGTCTTTCTGTCCCTCTCTCTTGCTCTGTCTCTCTGTCCTTTCTCTTGCTCTGTCTCTCTTTCCCTTTCTTTTTCTCTTTCTCTCTGTCTCTCCCTCTTGCTCTGTCTCTCTGTCCTTTCTCTTGCTCTGTCTCTCTGTCCCTTTCTTTTGCTCTTTCCTTCTGTCCCTCTCTCTTGCTCTGTCTCTCTGTACCTCTCTCTTGCTCTGTCTCTCTGTCCCTTTCTCCTGCTCTGTCTCACTGTCCCTTCTCTCTTGCTCTTTCTCTTTGTCTTTTTTCTTGCTCTGTCTCTCTTTCCCTATCTCTTGCTCTTTCTCTCTGTCCTTTCTCTTGTTCTGTCGCTCTGTCCTTTCTCTTGCTCTGTCTCACTGTCCCTTTCTTTTGCTCTTTCTCTCTGTACCTCTCTCTTGCTCTGTCTCTCTGTCTCTCTCTCTTGCTCTGACTCTCTGTCCTTTCTCTTGCTCTGTCTCTCTGTCCCTTTCTCTTGCTCTTTCTCTCTGTCCCATTCTTTTGATCTGTCTCTCTGTCCCTCTCTCTTGCTCTGTCTCTCTTTCCCTCTCTCTTGCTCTGTCTCTCTGTCCCTCTCTCTTGCTCTGTCTCTCTGTCCCTCTCTCTTGCTGTGTCTCTCTGTCTCTCTCTCTTGCTCTGTCTCTCTGTCACTTTCTCTTGCTCTTTCTCTCTGTCCCTCCCTCTTGCTCTGTCTCTTCTTCCATTCTCTTGCTCTGTCTCTCTGTCCCTTTCTTTTGCTCTGTCTCTCTGTCCCTCTCTCTTGCTCTGTCTCACTGTACCTCTCTCTTGCTCTTTCTCTCTTTTATTTCTCTTGCTCTGTCTCTCTGTCCCTCTCTCTTGCTCTTCTCATTGCCCTCTCTATTGCTCTTTCTCTGTCCTTTCTCTTGTTATGTCGCTCTGTCATTTCTCTTGCTCTGTCTCTCTATCCCTTTCTCTTGCTCTTTCTCTCTGTCCTTTCTCTTGCTCTGTCTTTCTGTCCCTCTCTCTTGCTCTGTCTCACTGTACCTCTCTCTTGCTCTTTCTCTCTTTTATTTCTCTTGCTCTGTCTCTCTGTCCCTCTCTCTTGCTCTTCTCATTGTCCTCTCTATTGCTCTTTCTATGTCGTTTCTCTTGTTCTGTCGCTCTGTCATTTCTCTTGCTCTGTCTCTCTGTCCCTCTCTTTTGCTCTGTCTCTCTGTCCATCTCTCTTGCTCTGTCTTTCTGTCCCTCTCTCTTGCTCTGTCTCTCTGTCCTTTCTCTTGCTCTGTCTCTCTTTCCCTTTCTTTTTCTCTTTCTCTCTGTCCCTCCCTCTTGCTCTGTCTCTCTGTCCTTTCTCTTGCTCTGTCTCTCTGTCCCTTTCTTTTGCTCTTTCCTTCTGTCCCTCTCTCTTGCTCTGTCTCTCTGTCCCTCTCTCTTGCTTTGTCTCTCTGTCCATCTCTTTTGCTCTGTCTCTTTGTCCCTCTAATTTGCTCTGTCTCTCTGTCCCTCTCTCTTCCTAGCTCTCTGTCCCTCTCTCTTGCTCTGTCTCTCTGTCACTTTCTCTTGCTCAGTGTCTCTGCCACTTTCTATTGCTCTGTCACTCTGTCCCTCTCTCTTGCTCTGTCTCTCTGTCCCTCTCTCTTGCTCTGTCTCTTTGTCCCTCTAATTTGCTCTGTCTCTCTGTCCCTCTCTCTTGCTCAGTGTCTCTGTCCCTTTCTCTTGCTCTGTCTCTCTGTCCCTTTCTCTTGCTCTGTCTTTCTGTTCTTTCTCTTGCTCTGTCTCTCTGTCCATTTCTCTTGCTCTGTTTCTCTATCCCTCTCTCTTGCTCTGTCATTCTGTCCCTCTCTCTTACTCTGTCTCTCTGTCCCTCTCTTTTGATCTGTCTCTGTCCCTCTCTATTGCTCTGTCTCTCTGTGCCTCTCTCTTTATCTGTCTCTCTGTCCCTCTCTCTTGCTCTGTCTCTCTGTCCCTCTCTCTTGCTCTTTCTCTCTGTCCCTCTCTCTTGCTCTCTCTATCTCTCTCTCTTGCTCTGTCTCTCTGTCCCTCTCTCTTGCTCTGTCTCTCTGTCCCTCTCTCTTGCTCTGTCTCTCTGTCCCTCTCTTGCTCTGTCTCTCTGTCCCTCTCTCTTGCTCTGTCTCTCTGTCCCTCTCTCTTGCTCTGTCTCTCTGTCCCTCTCTCTTGCTCTGTCTCTCTGTCCATCTCTCTTGCTCTGTCTCTCTGTCCTACTCTCTTGCTCTGTATTTCTGTCCCTCTCTCTTGCTCTGTCTCTTCTTCCATTCTCTTGCTCTGTCTCTCTGTCCCTTTTTCTTGCTCTGTCTCTCTGTCCCTCTCTCTTGCTCTGTCTCACTGTCCCTCTCTTTTGCTCTTTCTCTCTGTCTTTTCTCTTGCTATGTCTCTCTGTCCCTCTCTCTTGCTCTGTCTCATTGTCCTCTCTCTTGCTCTTTCTCTGTCCTTTCTCTTGTTCTGTCGCTCTGTCATTTCTCTTGCTCTGTCTCTCTATCCCTTTCTCTTGCTCTTTCTCTTTGTCCTTTCTCTTGCTCTGTCTTTCTGTCCCTCTCTCTTGCTCTGTCTCACTGTACCTCTCTCTTGCTCTTTCTCTCTTTTATTTCTCTTGCTCTGTCTCGCTGTCCCTCTCTCTTGCTCTTCTCATTGTCCTCTCTATTGCTCTTTCTATGTCGTTTCTCTTGTTCTGTCGCTCTGTCATTTCTCTTGCTCTGTCTCTCTGTCCCTCTCTTTTGCTCTGTCTCTCTGTCCCTCTCTCTTGCTCTGTCTTTCTGTCCCTCTCTCTTGCTCTGTCTCTCTGTCCTTTCTCTTGCTCTGTCTCTCTTTCCCTTTCTTTTTCTCTTTCTCTCTGTCCCTCCCTCTTGCTCTGTCTCTCTGTCCTTTCTCTTGCTCTGTCTCTCTGTCCCTTTCTTTTGCTCTTTCCTTCTGTCCCTCTCTCTTGCTCTGTCTCTCTGTACCTCTCTCTTGCTCTGTCTCTCTGTCCCTTTCTCCTGCTCTGTCTCACTGTCCCTTCTCTCTTGCTCTTTCTCTTTGTCTTTTTTCTTGCTCTGTCTCTCTTTCCCTATCTCTTGCTCTTTCTCTCTGTCCTTTCTCTTGCTCTGTCGCTCTGTCCTTTCTCTTGCTCTGTCTCACTGTCCCTTTCTTTTGCTCTTTCTCTCTTTTATTTCTCTTGCTCTGTCTCTCTGTCCCTCTCTCTTGCTCCTCATTGTCCTCTCTATTGCTCTTTCTATGTCGTTTCTTTTGTTCTGTCGCTCTGTCATTTCTCTTGCTCTGTCTCTCTGTCCCTCTCTTTTGCTCTGTCTCTCTGTCCCTCTCTCTTGCTCTGTCTTTCTGTCCCTCTCTCTTGCTCTGTCTCTCTGTCCTTTCTCTTGCTCTGTCTCTCTTTCCCTTTCTTTTTCTCTTTCTCTCTGTCCCTCCCTCTTGCTCTGTCTCTCTGTCCTTTCTCTTGCTCTGTCTCTCTGTCCCTATCTTTTGCTCTGTCTCTCTGTCCCTCCCTCTTGCTCTGTCTCTCTGTCCCTTTCTTTTGCTCTTTCCTTCTGTCCCTCTCTCTTGCTCTGTCTTTCTGTCCCTCTCTCTTGCTCTGTCTCTCTGTCCTTTCTCTTGCTCTGTCTCTCTTTCCCTTTCTTTTTCTCTTTCTCTCTGTCTCTCCCTCTTGCTCTGTCTCTCTGTCCTTTCTCTTGCTCTGTCTCTCTGTCCCTTTCTTTTGCTCTTTCCTTCTGTCCCTCTCTCTTGCTCTGTCTCTCTGTACCTCTCTCTTGCTCTGTCTCTCTGTCCCTTTCTCCTGCTCTGTCTCACTGTCCCTTCTCTCTTGCTCTTTCTCTTTGTCTTTTTTCTTGCTCTGTCTCTCTTTCCCTATCTCTTGCTCTTTCTCTCTGTCCTTTCTCTTGTTCTGTCGCTCTGTCCTTTCTCTTGCTCTGTCTCACTGTCCCTTTCTTTTGCTCTTTCTCTCTGTACCTCTCTCTTGCTCTGTCTCTCTGTCTCTCTCTCTTGCTCTGACTCTCTGTCCTTTCTCTTGCTCTGTCTCTCTGTCCCTTTCTCTTGCTCTTTCTCTCTGTCCCATTCTTTTGATCTGTCTCTCTGTCCCTCTCTCTTGCTCTGTCTCTCTTTCCCTCTCTCTTGCTCTGTCTCTCTGTCCCTCTCTCTTGCTCTGTCTCTCTGTCCCTCTCTCTTGCTGTGTCTCTCTGTCTCTCTCTCTTGCTCTGTCTCTCTGTCACTTTCTCTTGCTCTTTCTCTCTGTCCCTCCCTCTTGCTCTGTCTCTTCTTCCATTCTCTTGCTCTGTCTCTCTGTCCCTTTCTTTTGCTCTGTCTCTCTGTCCCTCTCTCTTGCTCTGTCTCACTGTACCTCTCTCTTGCTCTTTCTCTCTTTTATTTCTCTTGCTCTGTCTCTCTGTCCCTCTCTCTTGCTCTTCTCATTGCCCTCTCTATTGCTCTTTCTCTGTCCTTTCTCTTGTTATGTCGCTCTGTCATTTCTCTTGCTCTGTCTCTCTATCCCTTTCTCTTGCTCTTTCTCTCTGTCCTTTCTCTTGCTCTGTCTTTCTGTCCCTCTCTCTTGCTCTGTCTCACTGTACCTCTCTCTTGCTCTTTCTCTCTTTTATTTCTCTTGCTCTGTCTCTCTGTCCCTCTCTCTTGCTCTTCTCATTGTCCTCTCTATTGCTCTTTCTATGTCGTTTCTCTTGTTCTGTCGCTCTGTCATTTCTCTTGCTCTGTCTCTCTGTCCCTCTCTTTTGCTCTGTCTCTCTGTCCATCTCTCTTGCTCTGTCTTTCTGTCCCTCTCTCTTGCTCTGTCTCTCTGTCCTTTCTCTTGCTCTGTCTCTCTTTCCCTTTCTTTTTCTCTTTCTCTCTGTCCCTCCCTCTTGCTCTGTCTCTCTGTCCCTTTCTCTTGCTCTGTCTCTCTGTCCCTTTCTCTTGCTCTGTCTCTCTGTCCCTCTCTCTTGCTCTGTCTCTCTGTCCCTCTCTCTTGCTTTGTCTCTCTGTCCATCTCTTTTGCTCTGTCTCTTTGTCCCTCTAATTTGCTCTGTCTCTCTGTCCCTCTCTCTTCCTAGCTCTCTGTCCCTCTCTCTTGCTCTGTCTCTCTGTCACTTTCTCTTGCTCAGTGTCTCTGCCACTTTCTATTGCTCTGTCACTCTGTCCCTCTCTCTTGCTCTGTCTCTCTGTCCCTCTCTCTTGCTCTGTCTCTTTGTCCCTCTAATTTGCTCTGTCTCTCTGTCCCTCTCTCTTGCTCAGTGTCTCTGTCCCTTTCTCTTGCTCTGTCTCTCTGTCCCTTTCTCTTGCTCTGTCTTTCTGTTCTTTCTCTTGCTCAGTCTCTCTGTCCATTTCTCTTGCTCTGTTTCTCTATCCCTCTCTCTTGCTCTGTCATTCTGTCCCTCTCTCTTACTCTGTCTCTCTGTCCCTCTCTTTTGATCTGTCTCTGTCCCTCTCTATTGCTCTGTCTCTCTGTGCCTCTCTCTTTATCTGTCTCTCTGTCCCTCTCTCTTGCTCTGTCTCTCTGTCCCTCTCTCTTGCTCTTTCTCTCTGTCCCTCTCTCTTGCTCTGTCTCTCTATCTCTCTCTCTTGCTCTGTCTCTCTGTCCCTCTCTCTTGCTCTGTCTCTCTGTCCCTCTCTCTTGCTCTGTCTCTCTGTCCCTCTCTTGCTCTGTCTCTCTGTCCCTCTCTCTTGCTCTGTCTCTCTGTCCCTCTCTCTTGCTCTGTCTCTCTGTCCCTCTCTCTTGCTCTGTCTCTCTGTCCATCTCTCTTGCTCTGTCTCTCTGTCCTACTCTCTTGCTCTGTATTTCTGTCCCTCTCTCTTGCTCTGTCTCTTCTTCCATTCTCTTGCTCTGTCTCTCTGTCCCTTTTTCTTGCTCTGTCTCTCTGTCCCTCTCTCTTGCTCTGTCTCACTGTCCCTCTCTTTTGCTCTTTCTCTCTGTCTTTTCTCTTGCTATGTCTCTCTGTCCCTCTCTCTTGCTCTGTCTCATTGTCCTCTCTCTTGCTCTTTCTCTGTCCTTTCTCTTGTTCTGTCGCTCTGTCATTTCTCTTGCTCTGTCTCTCTATCCCTTTCTCTTGCTCTTTCTCTCTGTCCTTTCTCTTGCTCTGTCTTTCTGTCCCTCTCTCTTGCTCTGTCTCACTGTACCTCTCTCTTGCTCTTTCTCTCTTTTATTTCTCTTGCTCTGTCTCTCTGTCCCTCTCTCTTGCTCTTCTCATTGTCCTCTCTATTGCTCTTTCTATGTCGTTTCTCTTGTTCTGTCGCTCTGTCATTTCTCTTGCTCTGTCTCTCTGTCCCTCTCTTTTGCTCTGTCTCTCTGTCCCTCTCTCTTGCTCTGTCTTTCTGTCCCTCTCTCTTGCTCTGTCTCTCTGTCCTTTCTCTTGCTCTGTCTCTCTTTCCCTTTCTTTTTCTCTTTCTCTCTGTCCCTCCTTCTTACTCTGTCTCTCTGTCCTTTCTCTTGCTCTGTCTCTCTGTCCCTTTCTTTTGCTCTTTCCTTCTGTCCCTCTCTCTTGCTCTGTCTCTCTGTACCTCTCTCTTGCTCTGTCTCTCTGTCCCTTTCTCCTGCTCTGTCTCACTGTCCCTTCTCTCTTGCTCTTTCTCTTTGTCTTTTTTCTTGCTCTGTCTCTCTTTCCCTATCTCTTGCTCTTTCTCTCTGTCCTTTCTCTTGCTCTGTCGCTCTGTCCTTTCTCTTGCTCTGTCTCACTGTCCCTTTCTTTTGCTCTTTCTCTCTTTTATTTCTCTTGCTCTGTCTCTCTGTCCCTCTCTCTTGCTCTTCTCATTGTCCTCTCTATTGCTCTTTCTATGTCGTTTCTCTTGTTCTGTCGCTCTGTCATTTCTCTTGCTCTGTCTCTCTGTCCCTCTCTTTTGCTCTGTCTCTCTGTCCCTCTCTCTTGCTCTGTCTTTCTGTCCCTCTCTCTTGCTCTGTCTCTCTGTCCTTTCTCTTGCTCTGTCTCTCTTTCCCTTTCTTTTTCTCTTTCTCTCTGTCCCTCCCTCTTGCTCTGTCTCTCTGTCCTTTCTCTTGCTCTGTCTCTCTGTCCCTTTCTTTTGCTCTGTCTCTCTGTCCCTCCCTCTTGCTCTGTCTCTCTGTCCTTTCTCTTGCTCTGTCTCTCTGTCCCTTTCTTTTGCTCTTTCCTTCTGTCCCTCTCTCTTGCTCTGTCTTTCTGTCCCTCTCTCTTGCTCTGTCTCTCTGTCCTTTCTCTTGCTCTGTCTCTCTTTCCCTTTCTTTTTCTCTTTCTCTCTGTCTCTCCCTCTTGCTCTGTCTCTCTGTCCTTTCTCTTGCTCTGTCTCTCTGTCCCTTTCTTTTGCTCTTTCCTTCTGTCCCTCTCTCTTGCTCTGTCTCTCTGTACCTCTCTCTTGCTCTGACTCTCTGTCCCTTTCTCCTGCTCTGTCTCACTGTCCCTTCTCTCTTGCTCTTTCTCTTTGTCTTTTTTCTTGCTCTGTCTCTCTTTCCCTATCTCTTGCTCTTTCTCTCTGTCCTTTCTCTTGTTCTGTCGCTCTGTCCTTTCTCTTGCTCTGTCTCACTGTCCCTTTCTTTTGCTCTTTCTCTCTGTACCTCTCTCTTGCTCTGTCTCTCTGTCTCTCTCTCTTGCTCTGACTCTCTGTCCTTTCTCTTGCTCTGTCTCTCTGTCCTTTTCTCTTGCTCTTTCTCTCTGTCCCATTCTTTTGATCTGTCTCTCTGTCCCTCTCTCTTGCTCTGTCTCTCTTTCCCTCTCTCTTGCTCTGTCTCTCTGTCCCTCTCTCTTGCTCTGTCGCTCTGTCATTTCTCTTGCTCTGTCTCTTCTTCCATTCTCTTGCTCTGTCTCTCTGTCCCTTTCTTTTGCTCTGTCTCTCTGTCCCTCTCTCTTGCTCTGTCTCACTGTACCTCTCTCTTGCTCTTTCTCTCTTTTATTTCTCTTGCTCTGTCTCTCTGTCCCTCTCTCTTGCTCTTCTCATTGCCCTCTCTATTGCTCTTTCTCTGTCCTTTCTCTTGTTCTGTCGCTCTGTCATTTCTCTTGCTCTGTCTCTCTATCCCTTTCTCTTGCTCTTTCTCTCTGTCCTTTCTCTTGCTCTGTCTTTCTGTCCCTCTCTCTTGCTCTGTCTCACTGTACCTCTCTCTTGCTCTTTCTCTCTTTTATTTCTCTTGCTCTGTCTCTCTGTCCCTCTCTCTTGCTCTTCTCATTGTCCTCTCTATTGCTCTTTCTATGTCCTTTCTCTTGCTCTGTCTCTCTGTCCCTTTCTCTTGCTCTTTCTCTCTGTCCCATTCTTTTGATCTGTCTCTCTGTCCCTCTCTCTTGCTCTGTCTCTCTTTCCCTCTCTCTTGCTCTGTCTCTCTGTCCCTCTCTTTTGCTCTGTCTCTCTGTCCCTCTCTCTTGCTCTGTCTTTCTGTCCCTCTCTCTTGCTCTGTCTCTCTGTCCTTTCTCTTGCTCTGTCTCTCTTTCCCTTTCTTTTTCTCTTTCTCTCTGTCCCTCCCTCTTGCTCTGTCTCTCTATCCTTTCTCTTGCTCTGTCTCTCTGTCCCTTTCTTTTGCTCTTTCCTTCTGTCCCTCTCTCTTGCTCTGTCTCTCTGTACCTCTCTCTTGCTCTGTCTCTCTGTCCCTTTATCCTGCTCTGTCTCACTGTCCCTTCTCTCTTGCTCTTTCTCTTTGTCTTTTTTCTTGCTCTGTCTCTCTTTCCCTATCTCTTGCTCTTTCTCTCTGTCCTTTCTCTTGCTCTGTCGCTCTGTCCTTTCTCTTGCCCTGTCTCACTGTCCCTTTCTTTTGCTCTTTCTCTCTTTTATTTCTCTTGCTCTGTCTCTCTGTCCCTCTCTCTTGCTCTTCTCATTGTCCTCTCTATTGCTCTTTCTATGTCGTTTCTCTTGTTCTGTCGCTCTGTCATTTCTCTTGCTCTGTCTCTCTGTCCCTCTCTTTTGCTCTGTCTCTCTGTCCCTCTCTCTTGCTCTGTCTTTCTGTCCCTCTCTCTTGCTCTATCTCTCTTTCCCTTTCTTTTTCTCTTTCTCTCTGTCCCTCCCTCTTGCTCTGTCTCTCTGTCCTTTCTCTTGCTCTGTCTCTCTGTCCCTTTCTTTTGCTCTTTCCTTCTGTCCCTCTCTCTTGCTCTGTCTCTCTGTACCTCTCTCTTGCTCTGTCTTTCTGTCCCTCTCTCTTGCTCTGTCTCTCTGTCCTTTCTCTTGCTCTGTCTCTCTTTCCCTTTCTTTTTCTCTTTCTCTCTGTCCCTCCCTCTTGCTCTGTCTCTCTGTCCTTTCTCTTGCTCTGTCTCTCTGTCCCTTTCTTTTGCTCTGTCTCTCTGTCCCTCCCTCTTGCTCTGTCTCTCTGTCCTTTCTCTTGCTCTGTCTCTCTGTCCCTTTCTTTTGCTCTTTCCTTCTGTCCCTCTCTCTTGCTATGTCTTTCTGTCCCTCTCTCTTGCTCTGTCTCTCTGTCCTTTCTCTTGCTCTGTCTCTCTTTCCCTTTCTTTTTCTCTTTCTCTCTGTCCCTCCCTCTTGCTCTGTCTCTCTGTCCTTTCTCTTGCTCTGTCTCTCTGTCCCTTTCTTTTGCTCTTTCCTTCTGTCCCTCTCTCTTGCTCTGTCTCTCTGTACCTCTCTCTTGCTCTGTCTCTCTGTCCCTTTCTCCTGCTCTGTCTCACTGTCCCTTCTCTCTTGCTCTTTCTCTTTGTCTTTTTTCTTGCTCTGTCTCTCTTTCCCTATCTCTTGCTCTTTCTCTCTGTCCTTTCTCTTGCTCTGTCGCTCTGTCCTTTCTCTTGCTCTGTCTCACTGTCCCTTTCTTTTGCTCTTTCTCTCTGTACCTCTCTCTTGCTCTGTCTCTCTGTCTCTCTCTCTTGCTCTGACTCTCTGTCCTTTCTCTTGCTCTGTCTCTCTGTCCCTTTCTCTTGCTCTTTCTCTCTGTCCCATTCTTTTGATCTTTCTCTGTCCCTCTCTTTTGCTCTTTCTCTCTGTCCCTTTCTCTTTATCTGTCTCTCTGTCCCTCTCTCTTGCTCTGTCTCTCTTTCCCTCTCTCTTGCTCTGTCTCTCTGTCCCTCTCTCTTGCTCTGTCTCTCTGTCCCTCTCTCTTGCCGTGTCTCTCTGTCTCTCTCTCTTGCTCTGTCTCTCTGTCACTTTCTCTTGCTCTTTCTCTCTGTCCCTCCCTCTTGCTCTGTCTCTTCTTCCATTCTCTTGCTCTGTCTCTCTGTCCCTTTCTTTTGCTCTGTCTCTCTGTCCCTCTCTCTTGCTCTGTCTCACTGTACCTCTCTCTTGCTCTTTCTCTCTTTTATTTCTCTTGCTCTGTCTCTCTGTCCCTCTCTCTTGCTCTTCTCATTGTCCTCTCTATTGCTCTTTCTCTGTCCTTTCTCTTGTTCTGTCGCTCTGTCATTTCTCTTGCTCTGTCTCTCTGTCCCTCTCTTTTGCTCTGTCTCTCTGTCCCTCTCTCTTGCTCTGTCTTTCTGTCCCTCTCTCTTGCTCTGTCTCTCTGTCCTTTCTCTTGCTCTGTCTCTCTGTCCCTTTCTTTTTCTCTTTCTCTCTGTTCCTCCCTCTTGCTCTGTCTCTCTGTCCTTTCTCTTGCTCTGTCTCTCTGTCCCTTTCTTTTGCTCTTTCTCACTTTCCCTTTCTTTTGCTCTTTCTCTCTGTCCTTTCTCTTGCTCTGTCTCACTGTCCCTTTCTTTTGCTCTTTCTCTCTGTACCTCTCTCTTGCTCTGTCTCTCTGTCTCTCTCTCTTGCTCTGACTCTCTGTCCTTTCTCTTGCTCTGTCTCTCTGTCCCTTTCTCTTGCTCTTTCTCTCTGTCCCATTCTTTTGATCTTTCTCTGTCCCTCTCTCTTGCTCTGTCTCTCTGTCCCTTTCTCTTTATCTGTCTCTCTGTCCCTCTCTCTTGCTCTGTCTCTCTTTCCCTCTCTCTTGCTCTGTCTCTCTGTCCTTTTCTCTTGCTCTGTCTCTCTGTCCCTCTCTCTTGCTGTGTCTCTCTGTCTCTCTCTCTTGCTCTGTCTCTCTGTCACTTTCTCTTGCTCTTTCTCTCTGTCCCTCCCTCTTGCTCTGTCTATTCTTCCATTCTTTTGCTCTGTCTCACTGTCCCTCTCTCTTGCTCTTTCTCTCTGTCCTTTCTTTTGCTCTGTCTCTCTGTCCATTTCACTTGCTCTTTCTCTCTGTCCTTTCTCTTGCTCTGTCTCTCTGTCCCTCTCTCTTGCTCTGTCTCTTTGTCCATCTCTCTTGCTCTGTCTATCTGTCCTACTCTCTTGCTCTGTCTTTTTGTCCCTCTCTCTATTGCTGTGTCTCTTCTTCCATTCTCTTGCTCTGTCTCTCTGTCCCTTTTTCTTGCTCTGTCTCTGTAATAAGAAATAAAGGAACACTGAAGAGTAACCTTAAACAAGGCTTTATTAAACTAGAACGACACATGAACTGACGAAAGAGACTTGGATAGTAGCACACTAAATCAATGTTGTGATCACATTCTCACGACGTTACACAAACATAAACAAATACTAACTTTTTCACCACATTCACCCCGCCTAGAATTAAAATAGCAAGTATAGTAATATAGTAGGCCATAGCATAAATAAAAAAGAGAATGCCAGTGCCTGCAATACAATAGATCAATAAATAGTGTCGAAATATTAGTTTCTCTTGTAAACAATAATGAGGAGTGATACAAAGAAACATAAAAACCAGTATCTGTAGTAGGAAGTATAAACAGTTACTAGTTTCAGTAGCAAGGGATAAACAATGCCAGTTTATGTAGACAGTATAAGTCTAGTAATAGAGAAACAACTCTAGACTCTATAGTTCGGTCTGGTTCTTCTCTCTCTTAAGTTGTAACGGGGTTGACTATCATGCTCTACAGTTTGGGAGTCACTAATGAGTTCCTGAGCGTCAAGTGGGGTATGATGGTTCTGTGTATTTTCAAGAGGAAGCGCTCGGAGATCCTCAGAGCCTTCCAGGGGTTCTTTCCTTTCTTGTATCACCGTAGGGGTGTTGACTGGTACTTCCATGTTTTGAGCTTCTGGAGGATATTCATTATCCTCACCCGAGCGAAGAACGAAGGTTCACTTGTTGTTGTGGATGGGGAGGGGTTGGGAGCCAAGCGTCTTAGAGAGACTGTCTCCTCTTTACCGCTGGGCAACCGTACCACGGCATATTGGGGGTTACACATCAGTAACTCGACTTCTTCCGTGAGAGGATCATACTTTGAAGATCTGTTCTCTCTTCTCAGCAACACTCGACCTGGGCTGGATAGCCAAGTGGGGATAGATATCCCGAAGGAGGATTTCCGGTTGAACCGGAAAACTCTCTCATGTGGAGTTTCGTTTGTTGCCGTAGATAGTAATGATCTAATCGAGTATAGGGCCTGGTTCAAGACAAGTTCCCATCTTGAGATCGGGAGATCGAGGTATTTCAGTGCTAAAGTAACAGCGTTCCATAGAGTTTTGTTTAGTCGTTCAATTTGCCCGTTGCCTGAAGGATTAAAAGCGGTTGTTCTACTTGTAGCTATTCCCCTCTCGTGCAGAAAGGATTGCACCTCCTTCGACATAAAGGACGTACCTCTGTCGGAATGGACGTATTCTGGCATCCCAACTAAGGAAAACAGCTGATTTAAACACTTTATGACAGTAGATGAGGACATATCGGGACATGGGTAGGCAAATGGGAAGCGTGAGTACTCATCCACCATTGTTAATAAATATTTATTGTGAGTAGCAGATGGGAGTGGCCCCTTAAAATCGATGCTTACTCTCTGAAATGGTTGGGTAGCCTTGATGAGGGTGCCTGAAAACTGTTTAAAGAATCTAGGCTTCAGTTCAGCGCAAGTTTTACATTGGTTTACCACTTTGCGGACGTCCTCGCAGGAAAAAGGTAAGTTCTTAGTCCGAACGAAATGGAGGAGTCTCGTGACCCCTGGGTGGCAGAGGTTGTTGTGTAACAGTTTGAGGTCTTCTCCAGTCATTGCTGACGCAAAGTGGTTTCTTGAAAAGGTATCCGCCGCAGCGTTTTGTTTCCCGGGTCGATATACGACGTCATATTGGAAACAACTAAGCTCTAGTCGCCATCTTTGTATCTTTTCGTTTTTGATCTTGCCCTTGTTTTGCTGGTCAAACATAAAGGACACTGAGCGTTGATCTGTAAACAATGTGAAAGGTCTACTGATGAGGTAATGTTGCCATTTTCTCAGGGCTTCTACGATAGCGTATGCTTCCTTTTCAACTGCAGAATGTCTGCGTTCACTATTAGTGAGTGTTCTTGAAAAGAAGGCGACAGGACGGCCGTCTTGATTAAGAGTGGCGGCGATCGCGATGTCAGAGGCATCTGTTTCGACTATTAGTGGTCGATTATAATCTATCGTCGACACAACAGCGTTTTCAAGTTCATGTTTTAGCTGTTTTAAAGCTTCCTGTACTTGTTCAGGGAGAGGAAAGGTTTTGTTGTTCACCAATAAATGGATCTTGTTGGAGAAATTTGGGATCCATTGAGAATAATAGGACAGTAGTCCAATAACCCGCTTTTGTGATTTCATGTCTTGTGGTGGAGGTAGATTTCTCAACGCTTGAAATCTTTCGGGGTCTGGTCTTAATTGCCCTTGTGAGATTTCGTAACCTAGGAGGCATACTTTATCAGTCGTATTAGCACTTTTATCATCGTTGAATGTGATGCCGTACTTTTTAGCGGCGTAGATTCTGGTCGTGGCTACTGGAGTCACGTCCGCAGATGGTAACGTTATCCACGTAAGCGAACGTATCCTGTAGCCCTTCCTCCTCAATTATGGTGTTGATCGTCCTTTGAAATGCAGCAACTCCGTTTGTCACTCCAAAAGGAATGCGGCAAAACTGATAAAGCTTTCCGCAAGCCTCGAACGCCGTGTACTGCTTTTCATCATCCCTGATAGGTATCTGGTGATAAGCGCTTTTGAGGTCAAATGTACTGTATATTGAGTATTTAGATATTTCCTGCACCAGTTCATCAACTTTTGGCACGGGGTACGCGTCGAGGTAAGTGAATCGATTGATGGTTTGACTATAGTCGATAACCATTCTCTTTTTGTGCCTTTCATTCGTTGTTACAATTATTTGAGCTCTCCACGGGGACGTGGAAGGTTCAATAATTTTGTGAGATAGAAGTCTCTTGATTTCAGTTTGAATGAATTTGGAGTCAGGCATAGAATATTTTCTAGATTTAGTGGCTATGGGGTGGCAGTTAGGAGCAAGATTAGCGAAGAGGTGAGGGGCTTCAACTCGTGCAGCTTTCAGCGTACAGACCTGAAGAGTGCTTCGTTTTCCCTCAAATGGGATCATCAGTTTTTCGTGCTGGCTGATGAAATCTAGTCCTAAGATTACATCAGATACTAGTCCGTCTAGTAGTGAGAGCTTCACACTTTCGTATTGTTCGTCTTTGTACTTTATTTTGGCGAAAATATGTCCGTGAGTAGTGCGAGAAAGATGTGTAGAGGCCATGTAGATTCTGTTTCTGGACATTTCTAATTTCCATTTGTACCTTTTAGCAATTGAAGAAGATATATAGCTTTCACTGCTCCCCGTATCTACGAGAGCCTTCAATGGTACTCCATTGACCAGTATTGAAATTGTAGATTTAGTAAGGCCGGACGCTGGTGTCGATGCCCAGGAAGATCCAACGGTTGTAGTCCGTGACGTCTCATCATCCGCTTTCACTATGGCTGAGGTTGTAGATTTGAGTGTCTGTCTGGTCGATCTACAGACTTTCTGAAAATGACCCCTCTTGCCGCACAAGTTGCATGTAGCGTCACGGGCTGGACATCTAAAGCGTTGATGTGGGCTGTATTCACAAAAGAAGCATCTTTTACTAGTCGCCGCACTCACCTCATGTTCTAGTTTTGTTGTTGGAGAAAGGCTCTCCACGTCGGCGCTGGCTCCACATGGAGTTTCAGAGTAGATGTTATACGCCATGGCATGGTTATGGGCATATTCAAGTTGTCTTGCCTCTTCATAGGCACTCTGTAGAGTTAGAGTAGATTTCTCTAAGAGTCGCAGCCTTATGCTGTTTGAAGCCAGTCCAGTAATGAAGGCGTCTCTTACGAAGATATCTCTGTGTTCTTCAGCGGTGACAGCTTTGAAGTCACAGTCTTTGGCCATACTTTTAAGCTTAAGTAGGAAGGAGTCAACGGTTTGTCCGTTCTCTTGTCGACATAGAGTTATCATGTGCCGTGCGAAAATTTCGCTTTAGGTTTCACGTAGACATTTTGTAGAACTTTGATTGATTCTTCGAACGTTGTACACTCACTTATGTACTGAAATACGCTCGAAGAAACGTAGTTTTCAAGTAGTTTCTTTTTGTCAATCTCGCAATGAGAGACTGAGGAGATGAAATTCTCAAATGTTCTGAGCCAGTGCAGCCACTTCTCGGCAGCCGATGGCGTGCTAGGCTCTATGTCTAGCTCTTTTGGCCTAAATAGACGCTCCATTTGTATTACAATTTTTACTTACAGACTGAGAATAGTGTTGAACGAAAATCCAAATAAGATACACGAGACACATAGATCCATAGAATTGAAAATTTCTAGTTTAATAAATTGTAATAAGAAATAAAGGAACACTGAAGAGTAACCTAAAACAAGGCTTTATTAAACTAGAACGACACATGAACTGACGAAAGAGACTTGGATAGTAGCACACTAAATCAATGTTGTGAACACATTCTCACGACGTTACACAAACATAAACAAATACTAACTATTTCACCACAGTCTCTCTGTCCCTCTCTCTTGCTCTGTCTCACAGTCCCTTTCTCTTGCTCTTTCTCTCTGTCTTTTCTCTTGCTCTGTCTCTCTGTCCCTCTCTCTTGCTCTGTCTCCTTGTCCTTTCTCTTGCTCTTTCTCTGTCCTTTCTCTTGTTATGTCGGTCTGTCATTTCTCTTGCTCTGTCTCTGGGTCCCTTTCTCTTGCTCTTTCTCTCTGTCCTTTCCCTTTCTCTGACTCTCTGTCCTTTCTCTTGCTCTTTCTCTCTGTCCTTTCTCTTGCTCTGTCTCACTGTCCCTTTGTTTTGCTCTTTCTCTCTGTACCTCCCTCTTGCTCTGTCTCACTGTCCTTTCTCTTGCTCTGTCTCTCTGTCCCTCTCTCTTGCTCTGTCTCTCTGTACCTCTCTCTTGCTCTGTCTCTCTGTCCCTCTCTCCTGCTCTGTCTCTCTGTCCCTTTCTCTTGCTCTTTCTCTCTGTCTTTTCTCTTGCTCTGTCTCTCTGTCCCTCTCTCTTGCTCTGTCTCCTTGTCCTTTCTCTTGCTCTTTCTCTGTCCTTTCTCTTGTTATGTCGGTCTGTCATTTCTCTTGCTCTGTCTCTGGGTCCCTTTCTCTTGCTCTTTCTCTCTGTCCTTTCTCTTTCTCTGACTCTCTGTCCTTTCTCTTGCCCTGTCTCTCTGTCCTTTCTCTTGCTCTGTCTCTCTGTCCCTCTCTCTTGCTCTGTCTCTCTGTCTCTCTCTCTTGCTCTGTCTCACTGTCCCTCTCTCTTGCTCTTTCTCTCTGTCCTTTCTCTTGCTCTGTCTCTCTGTCCATTTCACTTACTCTTTCTCTCTGTCCTTTCTCTTGCTCTGTCTCTCTGTCCCTCTCTCTTGCTCTGTCTCTTTGTCCATCTCTCTTGCTCTGTCTATCTGTCCTACTCTCTTGCTCTGTCTTTTTGTCCCTCTCTCTATTGCTCTGTCTCTCTGTCCCTTTTTCTTGCTCTGTCTCTCTGTCCCTCTCTCTTGCTCTGTCTCACAGTCCCTTTCTCTTGCTCTTTCTCTCTGTCTTTTCTCTTGCTCTGTCTCTCTGTCCCTCTCTCTTGCTCTGTCTCCTTGTCCTTTCTCTTGCTCTTTCTCTGTCCTTTCTCTTGTTATGTCGGTCTGTCATTTCTCTTGCTCTGTCTCTGGGTCCCTTTCTCTTGCTCTTTCTCTCTGTCCTTTCTCTTTCTCTGACTCTCTGTCCTTTCTCTTGCTCTTTCTCTCTGTCCTTTCTCTTGCTCTGTCTCACTGTCCCTTTCTTTTGCTCTTTCTCTCTGTACCTCTCTCTTGCTCTGTCTCTCTGTACCTCTCTCTTGCTCTGTCTCAATGTCCCTCTCTCTTGCTCTTTCTCTCTTTCTTTTCTCTTGCTCTTTCTCTCTGTCCTTTCTCTTGCTCTGTCTCTCCGTCCATCTCTCTTGCTCTGTCTCTCTGTCCCTCTCTCTTTATCTGTCTCTCTGTCTCTCTCTCTCTTGCTCTGTCTCTCTGTCCCTCTCTCTTGCTTTGTCTCTCTGTTCCTCTCTCTTGCTCTGTCTCTCTGTCCTTCTCTCTTGCTCTGTGTCTCTGTCCCTCTCTCTTGCTCTGTCTTTCTTTCCCTATCTCTTGCTCTGTCACTCTGTCCTTTCTCTTGCTCTGTCTCTCTGTCCCTCTCTCTCCTGCTCTGTCTCACTGTCCTTTTTCTTGCTCTGTCTCTGTGTCCCTTTCTCTTGCTCTTTCTCTCTGTCCTTTCTCTTGCTCTATCTTTCCGTCCCTTTTCTCCTGCTGTGACTTTCTTTCTCTTTCTCTTGCTCTGTCTCTCTGTCCCTTTCTCTTGCTTTCTTAATATCTTTCACTTTTTCTTTCATTCTATCTTTCTTTGGCATGATTGACTGACTGACAGACGGAGTCTCGGACGTAAAGAATAGAGGCTCCTTACCCTTGCGACTGCTGCTAAAAATATTTTCTAAAAACTTTGTTGACTTGAAGACTTGACTTTGTTTGTTTTAAGGAATTCATTCAGCTATTAGTTCAAGCAGCATTGACCTTTGCTCAAAGAATTCTGCTTTCAATGACAGAGGAGCAGAGAGAGAAAAGGGATCAGGCAGTCCTCGCGTGCACTCAGGCTGTCTATGATATAGGTAATTATTTTTAGCAGAGTCAGGGCTGGATTTAAAGCAGGGCAGGTGGGGCTACAGCATCGAGAAATCCACAAGGGGCCTCCACAAAACATAAAAAAAAAATCCAAATTTCGAAGGGTCAGAAACTTTGTTTTTGTTTTTTCTAATATTTTTTGCGAATTTTTACCTCTGGCAAAAATGTGATTAAGAAGTCTACGCTTGTAGCATGCTAAGAATAAGAAACACACAACAAATCTTCTGATCGGTACAAATTCTTCAGAGCCAGACCCTTTACAAAATATGTAGAAAAAAGGAGACAGTATTGGTGGTTTCAGGAATTCATAAAAGTAATAAAATCACTTGGGGTTGGGGGATGGGTTCAGAGGACAACAACACTCAGAAGAACGCAAAAGAAAAAAAAACAATCCACCATAAAAATGTTAACACTGATGTGGTGTAAGTTTCTTATAGAATTAACGTCTGTAAACTCTAGCCTATGATATTATTTGTTTACAAAATGTCTTATAATTTATTGTGAAAATCAAATCAAATTGAATTCTTCAATCTGTAAACCAGAACTTTTGTTAAAACTACATTTTTTTTTTCAATTCCAGATCCTAATGAGTTTTTTTGCAATATAACTATAGACATACTTTGTTGGCCACCAACTAGGGCAGGCAGTACTGCTGAGATCCAATGTTTTGAACACCGATTTACAGACCCAAAAAGTAAGTAGACTTGAGTTGGTTTGACTTCTGAGCTATTATAAATATATTAACATATTAAGAATCAAAGTATGAAATATTTATTATATGCATTTGATCTTTATCTGAATTATGCGTCGTGCTGCTGCTATATATGTTCGTTTTTTTTTTATCAATGTCTGTTTAGCACTTTGACCAACATAAGATACAAATGGCCTTAATACCATGTTTCTTTGTTTCAGACATAGCACGTAGAGAATGCTCTGTAAATGGAACTTGGTTAAAACCTAAATACCAGGGTTGCATTAAAGCTATAAAAGATGATCCAGCACTACAAACTACGGTATGTGTTTATCAACGAGTATCGATGTTATAAGATACCTGAATTTTTTTTCCTTACTGCCAGCATTAAGTAAATTTGTGCTCTTTTTGTCACATTTAAAATCTAAAAGCTTCATTGAACAATCGATTTTACCAGAGCTCGAATCTTGAAACAGCTGTTTTTTTTTGTTTTTTTTAACAATTATTCTAGCTTTGAAGTAGAAAAATGCCAAATAAAGAAATGAGTATAAAGATATCTAAAGAATGCAGCCTTCCTGGTGATTCAGCTGTGTTCAATTTTGCTTAGATATGATGCAGACAGATGAACCCTTGGTCAGCCGGAGTTCATGTACATTCTTGTTGATTGTTATTTTCTATGGAGGTGAACTCAGTTATTTCTCCCACCTTCTTATTTTCGGATCCACGTGAAACTTTACACAATCATTCATGGTTGATGACATCACAGACAAAATCTGATAATTGGTGAATTATTTAGTCGAAATTAATTACCATGATCTCGTGCGCGAACTCTTTATAGTCTATTCTTTATATGCAGAAACGTGCAGAAACTTTATTTCACAACTTACCTTTATAACATCTTATCACAGAGTCGGAGTATGTCCTCTGTTACCCAGGTTTTTTTTTTTGAACGGATAGAACTTCCGTGCTACCTCCAGGGCTGTATCTGTGACTGCTGCATTTAGCCTATTGAATGTGTGTCGATATCCTGGTCATTGATTCTAAAAAGATTGAGGGCTTCAAAGCAATGAACTTCAATAATGACATTGATGGCTGGTTTTAAACCACAGTTGGAGTGAGACAAGGTTGCCTACTTTCACAAACTCTTTCACAATATCTTCTTGAAAAAACAACGGAAGACACTCTCAAAGGTTACGAAGGTACTTTAAGCATTGGAGTAAGAAGAATTACTAACTTGCGCTTTGCGTAACGACTTAGATGGTCTGGCAGGAAAAAAAAAGACTTAGTTGATTTAGTGATGAGCACACACAAGACTTCCGCAGCATATGCTGAAAAGACACAAATTATGACCAAGAGGGCTAAAAGCTGGCAAGTGTTGGTAGCTTTAGATCAGGGGTCTCAAACATGTGGCCCGCGACAAGTCCGCGAATTTTTAAAAAAATTTGATAAAATTTACAATGACCAGATATAAGCCGTGAAATGATTTACAACTGCACAAATCAGTAAATGAGGTGTCACTGTCGCCCATCGACCGCTTAGGCTTTCAGCTGAGTGAAAGGTGGCCTGATTCTTACCGCTGACCGATAGCGGCTAGAATCGGGCCACCATTATATCACTGCTCCGACCGTTTGGCCACGCGTCTAGCGAAACAGGAGAAAGAGAGGGAGATGGGGAGGGATGGGGCATATGTGTCAAGATTCTGTGAAAGCAAGCTTTGTTGTTAACGAGATGATAGCAAAGGCATCACGACCATTCACTGAAGGCAAGTTTTGTTGTTAACGAGATGATAGCAAAGGCATCACGACCATTTACTGAAGGCAAGTTTTGTTGTTAACGAGATGATAGTAAAGGCATCACGACCATTTACTGAAGGCAAGTTTTGTTGTTAGCGAGATGATAGCAAAGGCATCACGACCATTCACTGAAGCCAAGTTTTGTTGTTAGCGAGATGATAGCAAAGGCATCACGACCATTCACTGAAGGCAAGTTTTGTTGTTAGCGAGATGATAGCAAAGGCATCACGACCATTCACTGAAGGCAAGTTTTGTTGTTAGCGAGATGATAGCAAAGGCATCACGACCATTTACTGAAGGCAAGTTTTGTTGATAGCGAGATGTCAGCCACATATGTTCAACAGCAACTGAGTGCCGCTGCAAAAGACTTTGTAGCATATTCCATTGCACTTGACGAGTCTACTGGTGTAACAGACACCGCATACTGTGTCGTATTTATTTGTGGGGTCGACGAAAACTTGAACATTGTTGAAGAGCTATCGGACTTACTATCCATGAAAGGAAGACGAATGGACGCGACGTGTTTCAAGAACTGCAAGCTTGTATTGACAGGAGTGGGCTACCTTGGGAAAAACTTGTTTCAGTGGCTACGGACGTCGCACCAACAATGTGTTCAGAAAAGGTTGATGTTGTTGTTCGCGGGACCTTTTGCAGCCATACACTGCATTCTACACCAAGAAGCACACTGTGGCAAAAGTCTACAAATAAAGAACCTGATGGATGTTGTCGTGAAGACGGTGAACTTCATACGTGCACGGGAATTCAACCACAGACAGTTTGTGTAATTTCTAGCTGATTTAGAAACGGTATACGGAGAGTTGCTGTATCATACGGAAGTCAGATGGTTGAGTCGTGGAAAAGTGCTGCAGAGATTTTTAGAACTGAGACGGGTAATAGCATTGCTCATGGCAATGAAAGACAGATACATACCTCAGCTTAGTGACCTAATGTTTTTGTCGGATCTTTCTTTTCTTACTGACATCACGCAACATCTCAATGCAATCAATTCACAACTACAGGGCACAAAGCAACTAATTACCGTGATGTTTGATTCATTCAGATGCAAGCTGATTTTGTGGGCCACTCGGCTGGTAAATGGAAACCTGGTTTATTTCTTTTTTCGACAGAGCATAACGGTTGAACTACAGCGCCTGTAAGACTACGTAGACATCCTCTTCAGACTACTGGAAGATTTTGAACACCGCTTTCAGCAATTCACTGTTCTCGAACCACAGTTTTTCCTTGTTGCCACTCCGTTCGCAGTTGATGTAAAAAAACGTTCCAGTGGAAGTCCAGATGGAACTATTGGACCTGCAGTGTGACACTGTTCTGAAGCAAAAATACGCTGATGTTGGCGTTCCAAATTTCTACCAGTTTTATCCCAGAGAGAAGTTTCCAAACTTATTTTGCGCAGCTGCTAGAATTCTAGCGATGCGATGTTTGGAGGTACGTACGTTTGCGAACAGTTTTCTCCAGAATGAAGATCAACAAAACAGCATTACGATCACGACTGACTGATGAGCATCTGATAGCAATCTGGCCACAACACGCGACTTCAGGCCTAACGTCGCTGGTCTGGTCTCTGCCAAACGCTCTCCGCTGAGTGGACAGAATCATGAGTGACGAGCCATCTGCAGTAGGCCTAGTAATTATAGTTTTTTTTTTTCTCGGGAGAGAGGGAACTACAGTTTCTGCTTTTTTTTTTATTAGTGACAGAGGCAACGTCAACTTATTTTAGTAAACTAAACTGCCTGTGCATGTATAAACTACAATAGATGTAATTAATAATTATATAAAAACTTTAATTTAGCATTGAACTGCAGTGACAGTATTGTTTGTAAAATTTAATGAAAAGACATTCTCTTTTCGTGGTGAGGCCCGCTGACTGATTGTTATTTTCCACTGTGGCCCGTATGCTGATATGAGTTTGAGACCTCTGCTTTAGATACTGTTATGACCTTGCCATGCACACCGCCATCCAAGCTAGTACAGAAGTTGTGCACTATTAGAGACTAGACAGAGAAGAATGTTGACATTAGAGAAAGAGAGAACGAATTTCCGCCCAATTCTAGAACCGATATAAAGATGCTGTGCTCAAGGCAGGTGTCCTATGTGTTTGTCACGTCTCCATGTAAATGAATATCTATATCTCGTTGAGTTGCCTCCCTATCATTTCAATTGAAGAAACCAAACCTGAACTACTGGCCAGAATTGCACTGTCCACAGCAGTACTTGCAAAGCTCAAAACAGTCTAGAAAGAAAAAAGCCATATCCTCGACACTAAAACCAGATTAATGCGCTCCTTGGTCATGGCCAATGGCAACATTCTTATATGCTTGCGATTCTTGAACACTAACTTCTTAACCAGAGAACAGGAGGATCCTAATAATAAAATTGCGATGCTACCCAAAGATCCTAGGTATCACATACAAAGAACGCATCACAAACGAAGAGATTAGAAACAGAATTATAACGGCTCTTAAGTTCCTCGATGACCTGCTCATTTAAGTTGAAAAAACAAACAAACAACTTACTCAAACGGATACATACACACATTAGACATACATGAATAGCAGCACCAGGGACCAAGTGTTTAAGTAGTGAATTAAAATGCTACAAAAATAAGGGTATGCGCCGACCGAGGCTCGAACCTGTGACTCTGGATTCGACAGCACCACCTAGCGATAACACACTAAGCGAACTTAGCCTTTAGACAATCGGAATTTCCAAAAAACATTCTTCTGATCCAGTCATTTCGCCTGTATGCAAATTACCACCCCAGTGGTCAAAGGTCACAAGCCCTAGCTAGCCCCTACACTACATCGCAGCTTCCATTGACTATTAACTTCAATAGAGCCGACACAGACAGCATGTATTAGACAAATAATGGCTCTATCTAATTGTGTATCCCTCATAATCACATTTGTTTCAGCACCTAGCTTCAACTCTATATTTACGTTTCTAAAACAGAACAGGAATAAGGGGCAGACAGAGCAAACGAGAAGACAATATAAAAGGATGGACGGGCCTGTCATTAAAAGACATTCTATCCGAGGCCAAAGACAAAGGGAAAGACGTTCAACAGATCGTTAGATAGCTTTACAGTTCAACAGATCGTTAGATACCTTTAAGGTTCAACAGATCGTTAAATGTCTTTACGGTTCAACAGATCGTAAGATACCTTTACGGTTTAACAGATCGTTAAATGTCTTTACGGTTCAACAGATCGTAAGATACCTTTACGGTTCAACAGATCGTTAAATGTCTTTACGGTCAACAGATCGTTAAATGTCTTTACGGTTCAACAGATCGTAAGATACATTTACGGTTCAACAGATCGTTAAATGTCTTTACGGTTCAAAAGATCGTTAGATGCCTTTACGATTCAACAGATAGTTAGATGCCTGTACGGTTCAACAGATCGTAAGATACCTTAACGGTTCAACAGATAATTGAATAGTTGAATATGAAGTCCAGATCTATAGAAAATTAATTACATGATTAACTCAAATAATTTGAGGTAGTTTTGTTCAATAAAGGCTTTTTTAAAAAAGTATTTGTAAAATTTGTACTTGTTCTTTTTTGTTTCAGACTAAAAGTGTCGTGACCAGAATGTGGTTCGACTATGCATATCCCATATCAAGTGTGGCTTTGTTGATTGCGTTAGCTGTGCTTTTCTATTTCAAGTGAATTGCTATTTCTCTTTAACGCAATGTTGTTGTTTTTTAATTTACTATCTTGTATGGTTCTGCTTGTTATAATAGCATACTAGCAAATAATATGAAATAGACGGAGAGAGTTAAAGCACAAAATTATAATAACAGACAAGCAAAGACCAGAGAAAAGACGGAGAGTGTTGAAGCACTACTTACTAATTAAAAGACTAAAAACAAAGTCACAAAATAAGTTTGTGTTGAAAAACAAACTTTAAATCGGTCCCCGATATTTTTTTTTTTCAGGCAGGTAAAAAGGCAGGTTTCAATATTTTCAGCATGAAGATCAGAATCTTAAAACTACAAACTATAAATAATTGTAGTTATTCGTTTGCCTGCTTATACCAAATGAAAACGAGTGTACTTATCGAGAGTGTTGTCGAACCATTGGATTCTTTAGCCGACTAACGACATGATACCACAGGATACATAGATTATTAATGATATTATCTTATCCTTTCTTATACGTTTTATTAACTGATGTTATTGAATGATTACTGCATTGATGGTTTCGTTAAGGGCTAATATCTCATTCAAGGCTTTAAGGAGAAACGTTTTCTTTGGTTATATGTAAATGTAAGTAGTTTATTAATTGTTCTTTTACATTCTATATTCGACGTAGGACCTATACACATACTAAATCCATATTTTTCTCTTACAAAAATAAATGTAGTATCAATTAACAAGACTGAATTAGCTTGTAGAACTTAAAGCATTTAATGTAGTAATAAAAATAATTTTCTAAGCATTATATAAGAAACTAAAAAGTTTGTATAAATGCTTTGAAAATTAACTGTAGTCTCCAGTGTTTTTGTTTTGATATTAATAGATAATAGTTGCAAAAATGGTGTATTTTTATGAACAAAATTTGTCAGAATTGATTACTGGCACATTAAAGATTCTTTGTCGCATCAGTACTATTTGTTTCCTTAAATTTATAATGAGATTACATTATCAAACCACACAGCGAGCTATAGACCCACTGGTATGACCAAAGTTTCCGTTTGCTGTGGTTATGAGTTCAATAAATTCTGTACAACTCGCATCTTCGTATACCCCGCACAGCTGCCATTTGTATGTAAACAGTGTAAATCCCGCCCCGGTTATATGCACGAAAATACGGTAGGAAATTCATTTCCCATTCCATCGTGTTGAAAACGAAATCATTTAAATATATATATATACCAGTGATCTCTAGAGTTTTGAATGTTGTTAAAAAGTGGTTCTTGTATTCAAATAGATAATATGTACATAGATTTTATTCATTACACATTACTAGCCTAATCTGAAATGTGTATTTTATTGAAAACTAACTCATGTTATTAACAATTAGACTTAGAATCTAATACTACTGGTATAATTTTTGTTCAGGACCTTGAGATGTTTGCGAAACTACATCCACTGTAACTTGATGTTGGCAATGTTGATAACAAACACCAAATATATACTCTTATCGTACACTAACATGAAAATTATGGAAGAATCGGTAAGAGCAATTCTAATTTTCTTGACATTTCTTTTCAGAATGTCAAGACACTATGTTGTACTGGAGCCATATTATGTTTTGGCCCTAGTTAGATCTAACTACACATTCATAGAGGAACATTTATTTTCTCTATTTCCAGCATCATGGTTGCAAAGTTATTACGTTCATATATATTTATTTCAACTCGTCCATCAACTATTGGATGTTCGTCGAAGGGTTTTACCTGTTAACTGTCGTCCTTTGGACTTACAAGGCACACATGTTTCGTTTATGGCACTTTCTTATATTTGGCTGGGGTAAGTTTAGGGCTATGTGTTCTCTACATACGTACATGACTTGAACTACATATACAGCAGTTCTTCCCAATCTTCTTCAGCCCTTAGGCCGAATAAATTTTCCACACGCTTGTCGCCGAGGCGTGGTGGCTGAGGGGTAAAACGTTTGGCTTCCGAACCGGGGACCGGGGTTCTAATCGTAGTGAAGACTGCGATTATTAATCTTCGGGCATCTCTGAGTTCAACCAGCTCTAAAGGGTACCTGACATTAGTTGGGGAAAAATTAAGGCGGTTGGTCGTTGTGCTGGCCAAATGACACCCTTGTTAACCGAAGGCCACAGAAACAGATTCTCCCTATAGACCACAAGATCTGAAAGGGGGAACTTTTTTTTTGTCGCGGGCTGTGTGACAGCTAAAATAAAAATGATATAAATCAGACATTTCTTTTGCAAATACGTTGCATACAATGTGATTTCAAAAGTAATTCGAATTAGTGGCATGAATGTAGTTGTTTACGCGAAGCCCATTCCTAAATGGCAGCACGGCAAATAGGTCAAGTTGACAAGCCCATATGTGTAAATTAGATGTTGCAAAGGAGACGGGAAAATGCCACAACGAATCTCGGGACCGCCATCAAGCGCCGGACTCGCGAGGCCGCCTTTGAGTTTGAGTTCAATTCAAAATCTCTTTTTAATCTTGTATTGCATCGAACTAAATGAATATTGTCTTCATCACTGTCTTTCCTCAGTGCGTTACTAAACAGACAAACCATAAGCTGCAAATTTTACGTTGCTTAAACATACAAGAACTACTTCAAAGAACCTCTATTTTTCAAACAACTCTGTTTTTCAAAGAACCGCTTTTTGTATATTATTATTTTTTGTAACCTATGGATTATTTACTATTATTGAGTGTTATTTGGTATATATTTCAGTATTAGTATAGTACAAGTGACAACTAATTGGGTTTTATTCGGTATTTCTTGGTTCTATTATGTATTTTTAATACACGCATTCCTCTTTGAACTGACATATTTTATGCAGACAAAAGGAGTAAAAAGAAGCCAAAGCAATTGATTCTTTCTGTTTTGTAGGCACTCCTTTGGTATTTACTTCCATTTATGCAGTTGTGATGGCTATCTACGATACAGAAAGTTTGTACGTTTTTCTATACTCAGACATTTATTTAGTCATGATAAAGTAGATCTAGTTACTGCGCTAGACAATTTAATGTGAAAGAAATACTTTGAGATTACATGAGATTTGAAAACTAGCACATGTTTATCATGATTAGATATTTTATATACCAATGTTTATTTTATAAAAACAGACACCTTTTTACAAAGCTTTTATCAACTCACTCTGCCTGTCTGTCTGTATGATAAAAAAGTTGAACGGGTTAGTTCTCCCAGTTCCCATTCTCGGATCAATTTAAAATTTGCATAGTTATTCATTGTTGATGATAATAATAAGGCTTGTATTCGAGTCCGAAGATTTATGAGGAATGCAGAATTTCCAGTGGCTACGCAGCACCAGCTGTGACCTACATATTCTGCCACATTCCTTACAAAGTAACATTCCTTGCTCTCTCTCTATCTCTCCCTCTCTCTTGAAAAAAAAAAAGAGAAAAAGACTCTAGATATATCTTTTAAATGCTATTAGGATTTGTTTTTAATTTTACCGCGCCTAAAGGGAAGTGACGTATGGTATATTGAGAAATAAGTACACTTATGGAAAAAGAAAAAAAAATGCTTCAAAAACTACGGAATATGTGGTATTTTAAAAATGCTTTCTATGTTGACTGCGGCCTTTTGGGTAAATATCAAAATATAATAGAAGCGTCTCGATTGATAGCTTGCGTTTTTTGTGTGCAAATAGCAGTCGTCTGGTCGAGAATTGCCAGACACTTACAGACTACGGCAACCGGCAAGTGATCGAGAGTCATGTGCATATCAACATCTATAGGTTTCTTTAGTATCGTCCATTGTCTTTTCATTTTTGTTTTCATTTTCAACCCCCAGCTGTTGGCTTCCTAAGACTCAGGATTATAAGGTTACCATCTATACTATTATTATTGCTTCTTCTTTAGTATTCATCACGGTACGTACACCTTTTTTTTAACCATGTTTCTGTGATTAGCATAAAACTATATTTAATGTAGCGGATACAAGCGTTTCTAACTCGCTACGCCCGTTGGTTTATTACTAGCATATATATTGTTTTATATTGAACGGAGGTTCCTCTTTTTTTATATGTAGGCCTATATTAGAAATTTTGAAAGGAAATTTAAAATCCGATATTATTTAACATCGTTTAATGTTAATTGCATCTCTCTAAGTGAAAGGTTTCCTTTTAAAATTAATTATTCAAGCAGTTCTCCCCCCACCCCCTCCAAATACACCACCTTTGAAATAAAAGACGTCAGTGGAAGTATGTCTTTAATAGGCCACAAACTTCTATAGTGATAACTTGAACAACTTTGATGGAGTCACAAATTGGTAAAAAAAAAAAAAGCAGCTTAAGTCACGCTACAAAAGTATGAATGGCTCTTTTTTTCCCCCATTTATTATTTAGCTGAAGCTGAAATACTTCTTCAAATAAATTTGTTTGAATTTGATCTAGACATTCGCTTCAGTTGTAAGTCTATACATGAGATTATTATGTTAACTTGCAGTCTGAACTGCTTCATTTTCACCTGACGTCAACGTCAATCTAAATGGAACCTAGCTATAGATCAAATTTAATCATTTAAAAACAAGATTTAATTCGAAAATTCCAATGAAATGTCAAAATGGACCCTACAGTAATAAAGCCTACACATTGTTAAAACAGTTTAAACATGGCTGAGAGACCAGAAATGATCGGCTACCTACCAAAGTGCTCGAACTCGAATCTTAATTGGAGCAGGTATTTATAAAATTGCGTCACGAAGCCTTGTGCCAGGGACCCCTGGCACCATTGGTGCACAAATAAGATGTTTTGTGCATAAATGTTGCGCTATAGAAAGGAAATAAAAAAAAAATAAAATGCTTTGAAAAAAACCAAACCAAACAACGTTTCATATGGAGTAAAAGTGCATCAATCGCAATTAAGTTGCGACATAGAAAACAATAACAAAAAATTGTTTAACAAAAATGAATGTTTTAATAAGTGAAAAAGTTCATCAGTTATTTTGAATCAATCATGAAATTATTTTATTAGACCTTGACTAACAATAATAAATATAATTGGGAATATTTTTAACGGCCCTGGAAATGGGAAAAGACTCTACTAGTTTTGTGTGACCTGTCTGTCCGTCCATCTGTCTTCTTTCTTCTTCTTCGTTCTCATTGTTATGTTGAAGTGTTCAGATGAGTAGACCAATACATGAGATGAAATACGCTGTGGTTTCCAGATCAGGGAGCTCTCCATATAGTTTCCTTTCTAGTGGGGTGATTTGGGGCCAATGTCTTATACAGGCCTCTTGGTATAGAGAGCAGTTGTGGAGGACGTGGTCTGTATTCTCTGGTGATTCTCCACAAGTGCAGATTTCACTGGTTCCAATTTTGAGCTTCCGGTACATGTGTTGTCAGTGTGTCACATTCTGTTGTGTCCAGTCCTGAGTCGAAAGATTAGACGTTGGTCTTGTCGGGATAGCTTATAGTAAGCGTCATCTTTCTTGTGATTTGGATGAGAGCTCGTCCATTTCTTGGAGGAGCTACCACCTTCTACCAAGCGCGTCCTCAGGCGGCGGATAGGGGAAAGACCCTTAGATATAAGTGTTAGCTGTGAATAGCAAATAAACAGCCGCGGACCAACTGGTTTGCAGTCATGGAGGATGAGGTGAAGTATTACAGTGGTTAGAATATTTACTAAAAACATCTCAGAAATCCAGGGAAATGATTGCAATAAGCGAGTATAGGGCGCTCTAACTCTAAACCCGGGTAGATGAAACTCGTTAGCTAGGGATAGCAGTTCATCTAGGAGAGAAAACTCCGAAAATAAACACCTGCTGCCTTGCAGATGATCTTGGACGATCAAAGGCTATGGGAGCACACCCAGAAAGAAAAGCAGGCTGAAGTCGGAGTCAATGGGCCTCCTGGCGCAAAACGCATTGACACGCAACCTCATCTATGTTGAAGTTCAGTAACGATTCTAATAGATGTGGCGTCCTGCCTGTGGAATCCCGCCGCACAGGTAGGGGGCCGGGCTCTCCGCCTCGAAGGAGCCCACGCAAGCGAGCTGGTGGTTCTTCTATCTCTGCCTGTGGAGCCAGGAGCAGGGACAAGAAAATAAATACTACTGGCCAATACTCCAAGACCAAAAGTTTAAAAATCCTACAATGGAACGCAGAGGGCATCCAAAAGAAAAAAGAAGCTCTAAAAATATTTTTGCATGAGAAAGAAATAGATGTAGCTTGCATCCAAGAAACTCATTTGAACAGTAATCTTCGTTTCTCCATTAGAAGCTACACCTGCATCAGACAAGATAGAGAAATCAGACCCAAAGGAGGAATCCTCACCCTCATTAAAAATGACATCCCTACCACAGACATAAATATGGCCAACTCCTCAGAATCAGAAATAATGGGAACTAAGCTAATTCTTCCAGATGGAAATATTAATTTATTTAACTCCTACTTCCCACCAGACAAGGAAATAGAGATTGATCACATACAAATACCTGACCAAGAAGACTGTCTTGTCTTAGGAGATATGAATAGTCACTCTTAGAGCTGGGAATACCTAGACCTAAATGCCAGGGGAGAAGAAATTGAAGAATGGCAAGCAGAGAACAGACTTATCCTACTTAACAAACCTGAGGATAAACCAACATTTTTCTCAAGAGCCTGGCTAACATCAACCACTCCAGATCTAGCCTTTGCAACTGACAACTTATCCAAAAAGTGCACCAGAAAATTTGCAGACCAGCTAGCCACCAGTGACCACAGACCCATATTGATCAGTATGGATAGCCCCAAAATATCAGAAAACTCCACCATCCCCAGATGGAACTACAAAAAAGCCAACTGGCACCTATTCTCAAAGCTCAAAGACCTATACTGAACTTCAATAAACTGCAAATCAATCAGATTAATAAGTCATACTCAGCTTTCTCCAAAGCAATCATCTTAGCAGCTAAGGATTCAATTCCTAGAGGAGCAAGAAAAGATTATATCCCCAACTGGTCTGATCACCTTCAACAACTCCACAATGCCACTATTGAAGCCAGAAACACAGTAGAAAATAACCCTTGTACAGAAAATAACATAAATCTAAAAGCAGCTAACGCAGTTTTCAGGAAAAATTACCTTTCCGCCATGAGAAAAAGTTGGCATGAAAAAAACAGAACGGCTAAACGTAGATAGAGACGGCCACAAACTCTGGCGCATAGCCAAATGTCTCAACCAGGAAGAAAACAGAACGACTCCTATAGTAATAGAAAAGGACAACAAACCCCTGAAAGGCCAAGAAGCAGCAAATGAATTCATTAAGTTTTTCCAAAGCGTAGGAAAAATACAAATCAGTGAAAATAGAAATAAAGATGTCAACTCAGAAATCCAAGATAGAATTAAAGAAAACAATCCAGCTTACTCCTTGGGAATGACAACTAATCTTAAAATGAAGGAACTTGATGAATCCCTAAAAGTCCTCAAACCAAAACAAGCCCCGGGCCCAGACAAAATATCTAATGACATGCTTCTTCATTTGGGTCCTCAAGCCAAAAGAAAACTACTACAAATATTCAATGCTAGAAATCTGGCAGAATTCCAAACATCTGGAAAAAAGCCATTATGATCCCTATACTAAAGCACGGCAAACCAAAAAACAAACTGGATAGCTACCGCCCCATCAGCCTCACTAGCTGTTCCTGCAAACTGATGGAAAGAATGATAAATAGAAGGCAGATATGGATCCTTGAGTCAAATAATCTACTCACTGAAGCCCAGGCTGGCTTTAGAAAAGGCAGACCAACAGAAGATCAAATCGCCTTTATCACACAAGAAATAGAAGATGGCTTTCAAGAAAAGAAACCAACAATAATTGTGTGGGTTGACTTTGAAAAAGCATTGACAAAGTCTGGGATCAAGGTCTCTCGCTCAAACTAATCCAGCATCACATATCCCACAGAATGTACAACTGGATAAAGGAATATCTAAATAATAGAAAAGCCTTAGTTTGCATGCAAGGACAAAGAAGCCACACAGTGGGTATAAAAAATGGTGTCCCCCAAGGAGGAGTCCTATCCCCAACACTTTTCCTAATATTCATAAACGATCTAAACCAAAAACTACCAAGGAAAGTTAAAAGCAGCATGTATGCAGATGACCTTACCTTAATTAGCACAGAAGAATATGTAGGAACATCGAAATTTTGACTACAAGATGCTCTCGATATACTCAATAATTGGACCAAAGACTGGGGCATGTCCATCAACACCAAAAAGACCAAATATACCATATTCTCACTGTCAACAAAACAGCAAACAATAAAATTAACATTAGATAAGGAAGCTTTAGAAAAAAATGACAGCTCTACATACCTTGGAGTCACCTATGACCCGAGACTAACCTGGAAAAGCCAAATAGATAAAACACAGAGTAAAGGCAACCAGAGACTATCCCTCTTGAAAAAATTAGCTGGCTCAGATTGGGGAGCAAATCACAACATCCTGAAAAAGACATATACAGTTACGTAAGACCTGTATTAGAATATGGTGCCACAGCATGGGGCTCAGTAGCCCAAACCAACCTAAGAAAAATAGACAAGGTTCAAAATATTGGTCTAAGAATAATGACAGGAGCAATCAAAACAACACCCATAAGAGCTATGAAGGAAACCGCTGCCCTGATCTCTCTGGATGAAAGAAGAGAAATAAAAATCCTTTCCCAATTCACTAAATTGGAAACCATGGAGAGGCACCTACTCAGAACAAAAGTCCATAAAACTGGCACCAAAAAAACACCTCAAAAGGACCAATTTAGTACAGGAATCTCTAAACCTAAAAAAGAAACACCAACTTGAAAAAATTACCCTGGAATCCTCGATACACTATAATGAATCTCCAACCTGGGACGAAAGCCCTCTTCCTACTATAAGGGACCATATTGAAAGCATTTAAAGAAAATCTGATTACAGACCAACAGAGCTCAAGAAAATAGTGAACTGTTTTCTACATACCAATTATCCTACCAATCAGTGGATCAGAGTTTACACAGATGGCTCAACCCATAAAGCCACCACAAATGGAGGAGCTGGAATACTTATCGAATGGCCAGATGGAGGAAAACTAGAAAAATCTATTGCAACTGGAGAGTTCTCTGACAGTCACAGAGCAGAAAGGGAAGCACTAGCACTAGCTGCTACCATCCTAGCAAATCATCCTAATTCCCCACACAGTCAGATTGTCTTACTAACCGATGCAAAAACAACCCTCCAAAGCCTGCAAAACTCTGATTCCTCATATATTAATAACCTCAAAACAGCACTTACAAAGCTCAACAACAACAGCAAAAAAACTGTAATTTAATGGATCCAAGCTTATATAGAACTAGAAGGAAATGAGAAGGCTGACACACTCGCCAAGAGTGGGAGAACTAACACACTAATAAACTCTGCGCTCTATCCAGAAGAATTGAAGAAATTAATAGTGAATAAAATAAATGAGAAATGGACGAGCTCTCATCCAAATCACAAGAAAGATGACGCTTACTATAAGCTATCCCGACAAGACCAACGTCTAATCTTTTGACTCAGGACCGGACACAACAGAATGCGACATCACATGTACTGGAAGCTCAAAATTGGAACCAGTGAAATCTGCCCATGTGGAGAATCACCAGAGAATACAGACCACGTCCTCCAAAACTGCTCTCTATACCAAGAGGCCTGTATAAGACATTGGCCCCAAATCACCCCACTAGAAAGGAAACTATATGAAGAGCTCCCTGATCTGGAAACCACAGCGCATTTCATCTCATGTATTGGTCTACTCATCTGAACACTTCAACATAACAATGAGAACGAAGAAGAAGAAGAAGAAGGTCGAAGATCACGAATATACTGGAAAAAGCATGTATTATGTTTGATGGTAAATCAGTTCCATTACCCTTGGCCCGAGTAAACATTAAAACACCGTATTATACAGAGATCGTAGAGGCATGTGATATAGACTACGATCAAATTGACATTAAATGGACATATATAGCACAAATAGGACATATGGGACTACACAAAACGAAACAAAGAATATTTCAGAATTTTTATTGGCCATCAATGAGTAAGGACATAAAAAGTTATGTGACTTCGTGCCAATCATGTTCTAGAAAAGGAGCAAGAAACATAAAAGCACCATTACAAAGGGTGGATATACCAGATAGACCATTTAGTAAAATAGCGATTGATTTAATCGGTCCAATGTCAGTGGTAGTTATATCCTAACTGTGATAGACGTGTGCTCCAGATGGCCGGAAGCTATCCCACTCAAACGAATTGAAGCCAGAGACATAGTACAAGCTTTTTTTAGACGTTGTTTACAAGATTTGGATTTCCTAAAGAAATATTGTCAGATAGGGGCATTCAATTCAACTATCAACTGGCTACAACATTCTTGAACATGTTTGGGATCCAGCAAAGATTTACAGCCTCGTATTATCCACAGAGCACTTGTGAACGTTTTAATGTCAATCTAAAGAAAGCATTAAATAAAGCAATGGATAATAAACCCAAAGAGTGGGATATGGCAATACCGTCAATACTATTTGCATACAGGGAGAGTCGCAATGAAACAACAGGGTTTTCACCATTTCAAATGATTTATGGAGGAAATCCACGAGGTCCAATGACAATATTGAAAGATTTGATAATCCCACATGATCATGTAGTAACTAATGACAGTTATGATGTTGTGACAGAAACAAGAAATCAGGTTATAAAGGCATGTGAAGAAGCGGATAGACAGATGCTAGAGAGAAATGAATTAAAACATTCCAGAGTGAATGAAAACAGAAAAATGACGGAATTAGAGACAGGACAAGATGTTTTGGGCACAAATTGGCTGTGATCATACAAAGTAGTAAGAAAAATTAGCGATATGGATTATGAAATAGACATTGATTCGATGTTAAAAATATTTCATGTGGATTTGTTAAAAGAGTTTAAACCACGACAAGACGTGAAGAAAGGAGTAAAGATGAGTCAATGACAATGGGTGCCTGTGTGACGGAAGAAATGGAGATAGAGGAAAAGTTTAGACAAATAGAGACAGTGGCAACAGAAAGTAGGCAAACATGGAAGGATGTCGCGGTGAATGGAGTTTCTCTTGAAAGAGCTAAAGAAATCAAGGCACAAATTGAGGATTATAAGAATATTTTTACGGATTTACTCGGAAAACAAGTATTATAGAACATGACATCAAGTTAACTGGCAAAGTTCCAAATAAACTGCCACAATATACGATTCCACTACACCATAGAGAAACATCACAGAAGGAAATTGATGAGCTACTAATACTGGGAGTGATAGAACCATCTAGTTCACAATGTGCTGCACCAGTGGTACTTGTTAAAAAGAAAGTGTGGCAACTTAAGATTGTGTGTGGATTATCGACAGTTGTATAAAGTCATAGAATTTAATCCATTTCCAATGCCACAAGCAGAAGAAATGTTTACTAAGCTAAAAAATGAAAAGATTTTTAGCACGTTGGATCTGTCTAGAGGATTCTGGCAAGTACCTTTAAACAAGAAGCTAAACCTTTATCGGCATTTAAGACACCTTCCGGCATATATCAATGGAGTGTGATGAGCTTTGGCTTGGCAAATGCTCCAGCCACGTTTAACAGAATGATGGCCAAATTATTCAACCATAGAAGAGACACAATTTATTATTTAGATGATGTATGCATTTTTAGTGAGCAATGGGATGAGCATATACAAAGCCTTGGAGAGGTTTTTAAAATTATCAAAGAAAACAATTTAACATTGAAACCAACAAAGATAAAAATGTATCTAAAAATTGCAAAATAATTATGAGAAGCGAGTAGGCCTACTCTTATTTTTGATGTTCAATTACTAGATCTAAATATTAAATTATATGCTACATACGTTAGGGTTGAAATTTTTTTAACTTCTTATAACTACTTTACAAAACAACACCTTGTTTCATTTTTTTTTAAATTTCACATTTTTTTTGTGTAGTTTTAAAATACCTCCATGTCAAGTCTAGATATAATATGTATAGCCTAAGTCTATGATATAATATGTATAGCCTAAGTCTATGATATAATATGTATAGCCTAAGTCTATGATATAATATGTATAGCCTAAGTCTATGATATAATATGTATAGCCTAAGTCTATGATATAATATGTATAGCCTAAGTCTATGATATAATATGTATAGCCTAAGTCTATGATATAATATGTATAGCCTAAGTCTATGATATAATATGTATAGCCTAAGTCTATGATATAATATGTATAGCCTAAGTCTATGATATAATATGTATAGCCTAAGTCTATGATATAATATGTATAGCCTAAGTCTATGATATAATATGTATAGCCTAAGTCTATGATATAATATGTATAGCCTAAGTCTATGATATAATATGTATAGCCTAAGTCTATGATATAATATGTATAGCCTAAGTCTATGATATAATATGTATAGCCTAAGTCTATGATATAATATGTATAGCCTAAGTCTATGATATAATATGTATAGCCTAAGTCTATGATATAATATGTATAGCCTAAGTCTATGATATAATATGTATAGCCTAAGTCTATGATATAATATGTATAGCCTAAGTCTATGATATAATATGTATAGCCTAAGTCTATGATATAATATGTATAGCCTAAGTCTATGATATAATATGTATAGCCTAAGTCTATGATATAATATGTATAGCCTAAGTCTATGATATAATATGTATAGCCTAAGTCTATGATATAATATGTATAGCCTAAGTCTATGATATAATATGTATAGCCTAAGTCTATGATATAATATGTATAGCCTAAGTCTATGATATAATATGTATAGCCTAAGTCTATGATATAATATGTATAGCCTAAGTCTATGATATAATATGTATAGCCTAAGTCTATGATATAATATGTATAGCCTAAGTCTATGATATAATATGTATAGCCTAAGTCTATGATATAATATGTATAGCCTAAGTCTATGATATAATATGTATAGCCTAAGTCTATGATATAATATGTATAGCCTAAGTCTATGATATAATATGTATAGCCTAAGTCTATGATATAATATGTATAGCCTAAGTCTATGATATAATATGTATAGCCTAAGTCTATGATATAATATGTATAGCCTAAGTCTATGATATAATATGTATAGCCTAAGTCTATGATATAATATGTATAGCCTAAGTCTATGATATAATATGTATAGCCTAAGTCTATGATATAATATGTATAGCCTAAGTCTATGATATAATATGTATAGCCTAAGTCTATGATATAATATGTATAGCCTAAGTCTATGATATAATATGTATAGCCTAAGTCTATGATATAATATGTATAGCCTAAGTCTATGATATAATATGTATAGCCTAAGTCTATGATATAATATGTATAGCCTAAGTCTATGATATAATATGTATAGCCTAAGTCTATGATATAATATGTATAGCCTAAGTCTATGATATAATATGTATAGCCTAAGTCTATGATATAATATGTATAGCCTAAGTCTATGATATAAGCTTTGTAAAAACAAAACAAAATAATATTATTTCCGAACTTATCCTACGATAAGACTAGATCTAGAAGAAACGGAGATGTTCATTTTTTAAGTTCCAACATTTATTACACAGTGCTTCGTGCTAAGGATATTCCTTTCTTGTACATAAAGGGCTGGCAATTGTTGCTTTCTTAAAAGTGAGGAACAGTCGCTATTTGTTTTGTGTCGGTTGTCTGTCGGTCTGTCACAATTAGATCGTAAAAAAAAACATCTAGAATCTTGACTATTCTTTGTCTATAGGCGGATCTGGTGGGGGCACCTGTAATCTTGTTTTTTGTTTCCTTTTTTTTAAAAGACGCACAGACAATGACTTATTGATACAAATCTTCTTCTTTAGATTAATTTCCTCATTGTGATCTATGTGGTGTGGACCCTCTGTCATAAACTGCGAGGAAATACAACAATTGAAATACAACAAGTCCGGTAAGTTAGGTTTTGTTTCTGTAGAATCTGGTGTATCTAGTGATAAGAACCAATCGGGATTATATCAACCTGAGCTAAAATAAAAAAATATATATGAGAAAATTGCAATTTCTAAACTGGGTTTAGTGTCATTAAAAACTCTTTGGACGAAGTGTCTATTGAATATCAATCATTTAGAAAGTAAACTAAAGCACTCCTGTCAGATTTAGCGATGTTGATAATGATGCATTTAGCTAAAGAGTCTTTTTTAAATCCAGAAATTCACAATCACAGTTTTCCAGAACCATCTGTTTCGAAGCTAAGCGCATTACTTCTCAGCCACCACGCCCAATCCTTAAAATAACAACACGTAAATGTATTAATTGCTAGCTTGTTTGGAAGTTGAGATAGTTGTTAACCTAAAAGTATTCTAATCTCTTTCTTCAGTGCATTCAACACCAGTGACAATAAATGCCATCCATTCCTGTTATTTGATTTAATTCTCATCGAGTTACCATTAAAAACATTTTCGAGTTAAAGAATTAAAATAAAATTAAAAATTTAGTAAAAAAAGTACTTTGAATAGCTGAGGACATAGTCTAGCTACCGTACTTCAGTGGCCTAACACAGAAAGATTGGTCTTGATTCGTCACATGATTATTAATAGTAATCCAATTAAATATGTTAAGGTCAAATCAAGGAAATCTAGCTAATCAGAGATGTTGAGGTCAAATCAAGAAAGTCTAGCTAATTAGAGATGTTGAGGTCAAATCAAGAAAGTCTACCTAATTAGAGATGTTGAGGTCAAATCAAGAAAGTCTACCTAATTAGAGATGTTGAGGTCAATGCAAGAAAGTCTAGCTAATTAGAGATGTTAAGGTCAAAGCAATGAAGGATAGCTATCAGAGATGTTGAGGTTAAATCAAGAAAGTCTAGCTAATTAGAGATGTTGAGGTCAAAGCAATGAAGGCTAGCTAATCAGAGATGTTGAGGTCAAATCAAAAAAATCTAGCTAATTAGAGATGTTGAGGTCAAATCAGGGAATTCTAGCTAATTTGAGATGTTGAGGTCAAATCAGGGAATTCTAGCTAATTAGAGATGTTGAGGTCAAATCAAGAAAATCTAGCTTATCAGAGATGTTGAGGTCAAATCAAGAAAGTCTAGCTAATTAGAGATGTTGAAGTCAAATCAAGAAAGTCTAGCTATTCTTTGATGTTGACTGTGATGGACCTCGTGTATAACGTGTGTGAATGGCTCTTTCTATGTAATATTTTTTTTGAGTTGCAACACATTGGTCCATCAGAGATAAATGGGGAGCAGGCACGCAACGAGACAAACAATGTAGAAAGATACAAATGTTGAAAAATTAAAGAATATTTATTTACATAAATGTACAGGGTAGAATAAATGGGGGGGGGGAATTACATCTATCTCGTTAGCAATATTAAATCATTATACTAAGCAGCTTATTAGAACTTAGCTGGTTGTTATTCTGATGTCGCAGCTGGCTGTGTTCCTGGCTGAAGGTGGCGCTCTAGCGGGTAGAGGGTCGCCGGTGATACAGTTCTTATGGAGTCACAATCCAAAGTTATGATATCTGTAGTGGGCACAGTAGGGCGGGTGGCCGGCTACAGTGGGCACAATTGTACTTCGGGCAAAGGTGATCAGCCGTGGGCAGCGTCATTAGCAGGATATGTCCAGTGAGTCGCGGAGATTTGGCAAAGCTATAACGTCTCGCACAGACACGTGGTCTATAGGGACGTCGTGACTAATAAATTGACGAATGGTCTGTCAAATAGGCAGACAAGTAGAGCCAATAGCGCCAAGTAGGTTGGCAAGTGGTGACCTGTAATGCTGAATAGCACTTATTGGGCAAGTGATCCTAAAATGGTAGATCCAAATAAATAGGTAGACACCTGGCTGTGGATAAACCAAACAAGTTTGGACATGTCTCTCATACATCTTATCGATGCCCTTGACTGAGGTACATTCGTCACATTGGTGAATTTGGTTTGAGCATAATGGGGAGATGATAACAAATGGGATTTGGAAAATAGATGGCTGATAATAACAATTTAAAAGTACATAGTAATGGAGGTAATAATCTTAATTAAACAACATGAGTGGAAAGTGAAAAGTGGAGGGGAATGGACGATGGTCGGCGACCATGACGCTATTGTAACATGCGGAAGACGGCCAAGACCAATGGAGTGCGCTTGAATGGAGAGAGTGTCCGTTCAAGGGGCGCAACTCTCGTCAGAGTAAAATGAGTAAAAGGGGATATATTTTTTTTCTAAGCGCAGTATTATTGCGCTAGTAAAATTATCAAGGCTGTCAGCCGAGATAAAGGAAATAAAATACGATGTACAAATATATACAGGTTTGTGTCAATGATTAATTGAGCAACGTGACATAGATTAATGCAATATATAAATATACAGACATGCAATGGTTTTTTCCTACTTATGACAGTGTGAAATACACAGTTCACTAATCAAACATAAATGAAATAAGAAAAATACACATGATAATATCCAGTGAGAAATATACAGAAAGTAATTAAGATGGAATGTGATTAATTTCGGTTTATCTCTTTAGGAGTAGGAATAAATTATTAGTCTAGTCTCGACTGTCAGCGAGAATGAGGAATGATAGAGTGTATCTGCCCCGCCTTATTCTGCCTTATTAATTTCGGAAGAGATGGGCGGAAACAGGAAAGGCTATAGACTAAGGATTATCTCTCACGTGGGTGAAGTCTGACAAGGGTCACACCTTGGAGTGTTACGAGGCGTGGTGACACGAACAATCACCTTTTCCCGGTCAAGGAGAGATAAACGAGAAATCTTGGCCATGGTGGTGGACTCAGTCTAGCAAGAAGAGGAAAAGGTGGGGTTTGTGCTGAAATTGGGGTTAAAAGTAAGAAATAATTAAAATAAAATAAATAAATAATAAATAAGTAATAATTAATGCTTGGATAAAATTTAGTGACTCTGTCAGCAAGCTTTTGACTTGTGACATCGACGTCAAATGAAGAAAGTCTAACTAACCAGAGATGTTAAGGTCAAATCAAGGAAGTGTAGCTAATTAGAGATTTTAATGTCAAATCAAGAAAGTCTAATAAATAAGGCCAGGCTGGTGAAAAGCATTACAGAATATAAGGGAATTAAATTTAAACATTTTAATTGAACATTAGAATTTTAGAAGATTCTTGTATTACGCGATGATTCTGGAAAGAAACGGAGTATGGTTAGAATAAGATGTTATTGAGAAAGTTGAATTAGTGGAGTTCTTTGAGTGGAGGAAAACTCAGCGTGGCGCCTCGTGGAAACGTCCGCCCGTGGGAACGGGAAGGCTAAGAACAAGAGCTATAACATAGCCTCATATTCGTACCATCAACAGTCATTAGGAAAATTTTATTATTTCACATATTTTATTCGTAGACAAAGTACTTTATAATTACTTTATAATTACTTTATAATTACTTTATAATTTATCATTAGTCTCCCCTCACCATTGTTATCCCCTCCCCTTTGCTGCATTAACCTCTTTAAAAAAATCATTTAAACTAGTGTAATCTAGTTGTACGCTACCTGTAGGTTCTGTTTCCCAACCTGTAAAGCACGCTAGTCTATGGTGTTAGAACCCCTTCAGACCTAACAACACCAAAACTAATGTACTATATTTTAATTGAATTGCTCCATTGGCGCACGACAACAAGCTATTGTCCTAGGACAGATGCATATTAATGCATGAGCTGTGGGTAACTCTGCCGCTTGATCAGTCACTTCAGATTCTGCCCAGTCTCAAGACGAAACCAAAGCCAGTGACTCATCTGGGTGCATCCATTGTCTTCCTAGACAGAAGGAGCCGTACATATGTTTTATTACCTACTGTCACGTTTTTGTGTGTGTTTGTTTCACTTAATTATATTAATGAAATTAATACTACATGACACTAGGTCTCTCTTTCTGTTCTTTTTTTCAGCAAAGCCACTCGGGCTATTATAGTATTGCTTCCAATACTGGGCGTACACTTTTTGGTGACCTTCATTATAGAGGTTATTACAACTTCACCTGCTGTAAATTTAGCCTTTTATTACATTCGAAATGGTCTACTAGCTATACAGGTAAGTCGACTGGACAAATCAAATATTTTTTTTTTACATTTTACATACCCCTTTGTCTGTTTGACCTTTGGGGCACCATGCAACATTTGTCGACTGCCTTTCTCTAATCCTCTCTGTCTTTGACTTAGTTAGAACCTCTTTCAATGGCAGGCCCGTCCATTCTTTTATGTTGCCTTCCCATCACTTACTCTCTCTGCCTCTTCTTTTTTCCTGGTCTTGTTTCTTGTAGAAAGGTCTTTACGTCTTTAAAAACTATGCAATACTGTACATTTTTTTGAAACAGACGAAATATTAGCCTCTACTATTTTAATTATAAATAGACCTTGATTTTAATTATTTGACGGTATAGAATTTGACCTTTGTTGTGTGGAGGGAGAGTGGCCCTTGAGGGACTGCAGGCACGACATGGCCTAAATTGTGCCGATGTGCCCAAAATCACAAATCACAAATCACCATTGGCTGTTTGACAATCTAGAGCTGAAGTGAATAATAATAATTAATTCATTAAATATTTGTATTAAATGTAGAAACTTATTCTAAATGTACACACGAAACACAGTACTTTAAAATAGTCTTAGATCCCTGTCCTAGGGCAGGGGTCGGCAACCTTTTGAGTCGGAAGAAAATTTAAAAGTCTGTAAAGAGCCACACGTTTTTTTTCTAGCCAACTATAAATAGTACTCACACAAACTTTTTTTATAAAAACAAAAACACCCAAAAAACAATTCATATATAAGTAGTGTTTTATCAAATCATATATATTTGTATGTATGTATGTATGTATGTATGTATGTATGTACGTATGTATGTATGTATGTATGTATATATATATATATATATATATAAATAATATATACAGCTCCTTCTTCGTAATCGAAGTTGAGCACATTTCTTATTTCTTTTGGACTAGAAGAATACTGTAAAGTCCCATCCTCACTTTAAAAAGCCGACCGTTACGTGGCATTTGTGGGTTTGGTCAGTTGCAGATAGGCCTGCTTCTTCTCTCAGCTTTTGTGGGTTTATCTTTCGCCCTTGCCCCTCTTCTTGCTCCGAGACTCGCAGCTTCATGCCATGAGGAGTGATCAAGAGCTAGTGCTTCCCAGCCATGAGGAGTGATCAAGAGCTAGTGCTTCCCAGCCATGAGGAGTGATCAAGAGCTAGTGCTTCCCAGCCATGAGGAGTGATCAAGAGCTAGTGCTTCCCAGCCATGAGGAGTGATCAAGAGCTAGTGCTTCCCAGCCATGAGGAGTGATCAAGAGCTAGTGCTTCCCAGCCATGAGGAGTGATCAAGAGCTAGTGCTTCCCAGCCATGAGGAGTGATCAAGAGCTAGTGCTTCCCAGCCATGAGGAGTGATCAAGAGCTAGTGCTTCCCAGCCATGAGGAGTGATCAAGAGCTAGTGCTTCCCAGCCATGAGGAGTGATCAAGAGCTAGTGCTTCCCAGCCATGAGGAGTGATCAAGAGCTAGTGCTTCCCAGCCATGAGGAGTGATCAAGAGCTAGTGCTTCCCAGCCATGAGGAGTGATCAAGAGCTAGTGCTTCCCAGCCATGAGGAGTGATCAAGAGCTAGTGCTTCCCAGCCATGAGGAGTGATCAAGAGCTAGTGCTTCCCAGCCATGAGGAGTGATCAAGAGCTAGTGCTTCCCAGCCATGAGGAGTGATCAAGAGCTAGTGCTTCCCAGCCATGAGGAGTGATCAAGAGCTAGTGCTTCCCAGCCATGAGGAGTGATCAAGAGCTAGTGCTTCACAGCCATGAGGAGTGATCAAGAGCTAGTGCTTCACAGCCATGAGGAGTGATCAAGAGCTAGTGCTTCCCAGCCATGAGGAGTGATCAAGAGCTAGTGCTTCCCAGCCATGAGGAGTGATCAAGAGCTAGTGCTTCCCAGCCATGAGGAGTGATCAAGAGCTAGTGCTTCCCAGCCATGAGGAGTGATCAAGAGCTAGTGCTTCCCAGCCATGAGGAGTGATCAAGAGCTAGTGCTTCCCAGCCATGAGGAGTGATCAAGAGCTAGTGCTTCCCAGCCATGAGGAGTGATCAAGAGCTAGTGCTTCCCAGCCATGAGGAGTGATCAAGAGCTAGTGCTTCACAGCCATGAGGAGTGATCAAGAGCTAGTGCTTCACAGCCATGAGGAGTGATCAAGAGCTAGTGCTTCCCAGCCATGAGGAGTGATCAAGAGCTAGTGCTTCCCAGCCATGAGGAGTGATCAAGAGCTAGTGCTTCACAGCCATGAGGAGTGATCAAGAGCTAGTGCTTCCCAGCCATGAGGAGTGATCAAGAGCTAGTGCTTCACAGCCATGAGGAGTGATCAAGAGCTAGTGCTTCACAGCCATGAGGAGTGATCAAGAGCTAGTGCTTCCCAGCCATGAGGAGTGATCAAGAGCTAGTGCTTCCCAGCCATGAGGAGTGATCAAGAGCTAGTGCTTCACAGCCATGAGGAGTGATCAAGAGCTAGTGCTTCACAGCCATGAGGAGTGATCAAGAGCTAGTGCTTCCCAGCCATGAGGAGTGATCAAGAGCTAGTGCTTCCCAGCCATGAGGAGTGATCAAGAGCTAGTGCTTCCCAGCCATGAGGAGTGATCAAGAGCTAGTGCTTCCCAGCCATGAGGAGTGATCAAGAGCTAGTGCTTCCCAGCCATGAGGAGTGATCAAGAGCTAGTGCTTCCCAGCCATGAGGAGTGATCAAGAGCTAGTGCTTCCCAGCCATGAGGAGTGATCAAGAGCTAGTGCTTCCCAGCCATGATTGTCGATGTCGCACTCCTTAAATGAGCTCTTATGAATGTCTTTATATATTGACCTCCCTGAGAGCGCTTTCCTGCGCACAACTCCCTGTACAGAAGTCGTTTGGGAAGGCAATTGTCTGGCATGCTGACCACATGTATTGCCCATCGAAGTTGGGACCTTTTTACTGTCGACTTGATACTGTTTATGTTGGACAGCTTTAAGATTTCTGTGTCTGGTATATGGTCGGACCAACGCACATTATGGGTACTCCTTAGACAGCGTAGGTTGAAGGAGTTTAATTTTTTGGTGTGGCGGAATATAGGTTCCATGACTCTGATGCATATAAGAGTGACCTGAGAACCCTAGCACTTTAGACTTTCAGTTTTGTGGATAAGCCAAATCCTCTCCGTTGCCACACTTGTTCTTGAAGTCAGCCAAAAGCAGCACTGGCACGAGCAATACGGAAGTCAACCTCATCATCTAGGTTGACTTTTGCTGATAAAGTGCTTTCCAGATAGACCAACATTTGGACAATCAGAAAATATATAAAAGGCATTATTAGGTAATACGTTTTTGTCAGTAACAACTTAAGAAGCAAACATTTACTTACAACATTAAATAGTACTTCAATAACAAACCATTGAGCAAACCAATGCAATGGGAGCGTTTGCCTTGCATGGCTTTAGAAAGTTTGAATACATTTGACTCATAACTTGTTTTTACTTTCAAACACGACTCTAAATTTTCATTTGTTATTTGGCTTCTTACTTTACTGTTAATTGTAATCCTTGCTTGCTTGCACATACATGTCGATCCAAAGATAGTCAGCACTCAAAATGCCAACTTTTTCACCTCACTTTAGCAATCTGGAATATTATGTCATGCTCCAAATCAACTCGAGGCATTCCTTTTAAATCTGTCCAATTCTGTTGCGTTACGTTGCGTTGCTTTTCAATTCTATAAAGTTCTCACCCCACAAAGCTTTACTTTTTTAGATCAATTAAATGCATTTCTAAGGATTCAGTATCATTTCAAATGAATCAATGTAGATTTCATTACTTTTTGTGTTGAGATGGTGTACTAGAAATGCTAGAATGGTTTTGTTGGTTTTAAACTGCTCACATCTGTCAATAAATTCATATTTGATTTTTTTATAACTCTGCTGAAGTAATTCGAGTCAAAAGTTACATTGGTTTTATAACGATACTGCTTTAGACGTTTAAAATGAAGTAATGGACCACTCTGAATTTCTTCTGCAAAAAGAATTCATTTTGCTACAAAACAAATCAATTCTTCTACCAAAACATAGACTGTGTTTCCCTCTCTTTGCACTTTTAGATTCAGCTCATTTCATTTCTCTTATATCAACCATAAAGTAAAAATTTTGCAACTGTCGTTCTCTAATTCGATGTGTTAAATACTTTTTTCCTTTATGGATGTATTTATTTCATTAAAGCACAAAGCAAAACGTTTCATCAACTTAAATTTCGAAAGTCATAGCAATATGTTTTGGGAAGAAGGAGGTCGGAATAATAAGTCTCCATTTCGTTTAAGAATTCTTTAAAATGACGATGGTAGAGTGCTTTTGACAAGATGCTGTTAATAATCTTGATTACCAAAATTCGATAAAATAAATAATATTTGCATGCGGATTTAAAGAGCCGCAGCTTCACATCCAAAGAGCCGCATGTGGCTCGCGAGCAATAGGTTGCCGAACCCGGTCCTAGGGCAATTAATGTTTCTGAATGTGCATTTTTTATTCCTTGGCCCTTAAAAGAGAAAAAAAAAAGAAAAGAAAAAATATTGGAGATTTGAAGCTACTACAGCAAGAAACTTTAAAAGGGTTTACATATTAAGTGGGAGATAAGTATACAAAATAACACGTTTCCATTACGGATGGATAGAAAGAAACTACATCGTTAGGTGAGTGTTAGGAGTGTTTTTTTTTTAAACTGTGGATTGCTTCTATGCAATAACAAGTGTACGTTGTAGCAGTTTCAACCTACATTTAGTATACAAACACTTTACACTGCAACTCTAACTCTCTCTCTCTCTCTTTAATCCTTTACAACCTAAATTTAGTATACAATCACTTGACACTGCAACTCTAACTCTCTCTCTCTCTCTCTCTTCAATCCTTTACAACCTAGATTTAGTATACAATCACTTGACACTGCAACTCTAACTCTCTCTCTCTCTCTCTTCAATCTTTTACAACCTAGATTTAGTATACAACACTTGACACTGCAACTCTAACTCTCTCTCTCTCTCTCTCTTCAATCTTTTACAACCTAGATTTAGTATACAATCACTTGACACTGCAACTCTAACTCTCTCTCTCTCTCTCTTCAATCCTTTACAACCTAGATTTAGTATACAATCACTTGACACTGCAACTCTAACTCTCTCTCTCTCTCTCTCTTCAATCTTTTACAACCTAGATTTAGTATACAAACACTTGACACTGCAATTCTAACTCTCTCTCTCTCTTCAAGCTTTTAAATTCCAACTTCCCTCTCCAAATTCTAAGTAACTAACTGTACAAAAATCAGGCCTTAAGACCCTTTTCTTAACCCGTAGTTTTTCACATGTACCTGTACAAACACAGCACGTAGATACTTGCCTCGCGTGTCACAGTCCCCCACCCGTAACGTGCCAACAAACATCTTTCTCTCATCCAGACATTGACCCATGCCCCTCTCGTCTGTCCACAGTGATACAAACAAAAATATACAGCAAATAATCAACTCATTCTGAAATTCAAATTTGTAAAGTGAATAGTAAGACAATGTAAGAGACTCGTTTATCAAAAGGGCTTTTAGAACTCGCGGTCTTTGAGGCAGAGAATATATGTTTCTATGGCCGAAGGTGAACGAGAAAGTCTTGTGGCCAGCAACAAGACCAAGCGTCTTTGCTTTCCCCTAGCACTGTCAGGTCCCCATTAGGTCTGTATATAGTCAGGGGAATCCTAAAAATCCCCGTAGTTCATATCCCAGTTTTCCCTGTGACTCGAGCACTCGAGAGTTTTGAGTCGAAAGACAAAAGCTTTTCAACAAAATATAAAAAAAAATTCATCAAGTGAAAACAAAATTGAAATTAAAAAAAAAACTAATTGAACAGAAACATTTGGTACTCCTCATCGACAAAACGTCCAAACCCATATTGGAGCTTATATTTCACGTGAAAGTTGCAATGTAAAATCAAACTTGTACATATAGGCTCTGCATATCCAGGTTTCGCCCGACCACATTTTGCACACCAATACGCGAGTTGCTATCTGAATAGAGCTATTTTTATAATAGCTTTATAAGCTCTATATAAACAGAAATTATTTTCTGTAAAAATAAATATAATAAAATATTTTTCTTGTTTGTATTATATCACTAATATTCGCAATATTATACAGTACATAATAATGTCGTATTGTTTCTATAGTTGTAGTCAAAATAAAATCCTAAATTGTGAGTATTAGCGTCTGTGCAATTTGGAAGATCATTAGATAAACTGTTGTTTTTTCCTTTCAGGGTATTTTGGTATCTTTGTTCTACTGTTTTATGAACGGGGAGGTAAGTGAAAGAAAATAATCTCAAATAGACTTGACTTTGAAGTCAAGTGCAGAACTTAAAGTATTACTTATTTCGCTGAGTGTGGTTACTTGAAGTCAAACTGCATTTCCATTTTGATTAGACCAATAAAATTAAAATATCTTATATAAATCGAGCTATCAGAAGCAAACAAATAAAACAACAACAACCTCTGTCAGCTACTTATTTTTATAAACTGTTGCATAATGAAGTAAAGAAACTATGGGGAAAATACAAATAAAATGAACAAGAAATAGAAACGGGGTAGAGATAATGTAAAAGTGAAATTAACATTACAAAAGTTTCCTCTAATTGGGTCACTTTGGTAGTGAGAACTTAATCTGATTTTTTTTTATAATTATATCAACTCATTGATACTATCTTTGTGGTAAAAAGTTTGCACACGTTATTTCTCTAACACCCAATCTCGAATTAAGCGGAAATTTCGAACAACTATTTCTTTTAACTGACAACACACAAATCAATAGAAAACATAAACAAAAAGTTAATTGACTAGTGGTTATTAATTATTTTGTTTGATATCTCGAACAAGGGAAAAAATTTACTTCACAGAAGTGGGGGTATAAGCTGAGTAAGCTGAGTAAGTCCCTTTTATAGGTATAAATATCTATAAATTGTAAAAAAAACAACAATAATAATAATAATTACAAACAATATTTAACTATACAATCGTCTCTAGTCATAAGCACCTCACTAGCAAAGCGGTTAGAACTTAGGCCCGAGGAACGGGTAAAGATCGCATATTCTTCAACCTGCTCAAGAGACTTTACTACAAGAAGTCCTGCCATACTGTCTGAACGACTGACTTATTGATGTATAGATTTATTGACTTATAGTTGAAGTGCTCACAAGCTGGTATCTACAACGAACTGCAAGGACATAATACCATAATACATTTCATGTCTTTGATCATAGCGTATTTCTATTCCTGCAGCAATAACATTGTTGAAGTTTCATCTGTATCAATTCTGGTGTATATGTTGTCAAGAAATAAACAATGACTGTTTATGTTTCAAGATTTTAGCTCTTCTTTGAGCAAAAAGAAACGTTTTTGTTGTGTCAAGAAGTTAAAGAGAATGTTAGGCAGCCAGCGCAACGACCAAGGTATTCTTGCTGCATACGTCTTTGAAAAAAATAGGAAGGTCTTCATTTCAAAAAGATTAAACAGTATGACTATAATGATAGTGTAACGAACAACAAATACAAAGTCTTATTTACCAATTTAAATACATACACAAAAGCTTTTAAGTCTGTGTAAATTCAAACAATCATAAAGTCTCACATATCACTATCATGCATGCTCTTCAATTCGACACTGGAGAGAAATATACACATAAACACGAGGGGAACAATTGCTAATTACTTCAGGAGAGAAAAAATAGGTCCACAATCAACAGGGACAATATACAACCAACCTCAACAATACCTTGTTTATGCCGATGACATTGCCTTTTTGGGTAAAGAAATGTCTGACATTGCTAGAGCTTTCACACAACTACAAAAAGCATCTCGACCAGCAGGGCTTGAGGTCAATGACAGTAAAACCAAGTACATCACCATGACAAGAGACAAACAGAGTGACATTATATTAAAATCAAAGACTACAAATTCGAAAATGTCCAAACTTTTAAATATCTAGGAAGTACAATTAATTTAAAAAAAGAACCTCTAACAGAAATAAAGGAAAGAATAACAGAGACACAGAGCATTTTAAGGCACCGACCATTTACTTAAAAATAAATAAAACAATATCAAGAAAAAACGATCTACAAAAGCATAATAAGACCAGTTGCCACGTATGCAAGTAAGACTTAAGTACTGACAAAGATAATCGAAAATGTACTAGATGCTTGGGAACGAACAATGCTTAGGAAAATCGATGGTGCTCTACAAGATGTAACAGGGTGGAAGACACGCACTAGCCATGAGATATATCAATGGTATAAAAACCCACCGATAGTGACAGAAAAAAAAAAGATCAGACTACGTTGTGCAGGTCACCTTGAAAGAAGGTCACAAAGCAGAGGAGCGAACACTGTATACCGTCTAAAACTAAATAGCAGACCACGAAAAGGCAGACCCCGAATGCAATGGATTGACGATGTAGAGGAAAATCTACAACAGCTTGGGGTTTGGGCGTGGAGACGAAAGGCTCAGAAGAGATTAGAATGGAGGGATGTGTTGAAGCAGACCAGGGGCTGTAGCGCCACTGGGATGGATGGATAGTCAAATTTGTATCCTCTACTTTATCAATAAGTTTTTTTTTATAGTATTTTTTTTAGGCTACACTTTCTTTGATGGTATAAAAAACAAAGCATATCAAACTTTGTGGAGTAGAAGAGATGAATCTACGTGAGGATCAAACTAAAACCTTCTGAAGAAATGATGAATTCATCGGAGGATGAAACAAAAACCTTCGGAAGAAATTATGAATTTACCTGAGGATCAAACAAAAACCTTCGGAAGAAATGATGAATCTGCGTGAGTATCAAATAAAATCTTCTGAAGTAGAGATGAATTTAATTGAGTATCAACAAAACCTTCTGAAGAAACAAATCTACGTCAGTATCAAACAAAACCTTCTGAAGAAACAAATCTACGTCAGTATCAAACAAAACCTTCTGAAGAAACAAATCTACGTCAGTATCAAACAAAACCTTCTGAAGAAACAAATCTACGTCAGTATCAAACAAAACCTTCTGAAGAAACAAATCTACGTCAGTATCAAACAAAACCTTCTGAAGAAACAAATCTACGTCAGTATCAAACAAAACCTTCTGAAGAAACAAATCTACGTCAGTATCAAACAAAACCTTCTGAAGAAACAAATCTACGTCAGTATCAAACAAAACCTTCCGAAGAAACAAATCTACGTCAGTATCAAACAAAACCTTCAACCTTCTGAAGAAGAAATGAATCTACTTGAGCATCAAATCCTTTTATTGAAGTACTCAAAGCTAAATGTCTCCCACAAGCCGATCGTTAAAAGTAAAAAAAAAACCCAGCTTGTCTTGATACTGTAAAATGTTTTAATGTAATCATTTTATAAACAATTTTATTTCCGCAGGTTCACACAGCTATTCGTCAAAAGTGGGCTGTATTTCTAGAGCATAGATCTATTAAAGCATCTTTAAGCGGGAAAAAGAGTGGTCATTCTGGTATCAGAAGTTCTTTCGACAATAAGGACATTTCCCCTACTCTCTACGACAAGACAGAAATTGCGCAGCTTTCAATGACGCCCACGGGCATGCGCCAGACACCTCTCGCTAAGATAGAGAGTTCTGTTTGATTTAAATGAAGGAGAGGGCTTAGAGGAACATGATGTTTAGACCTATATTTCACATTTCCACAGATGAATTATATTTTTATTGGTATGTGAAGGAATTGCTACTACACAGAGCTTTAATCTTTTGATCAGCCTCTCTTGTAATAGACAGTTGGTCACTTCAGTTTTATTATTCTTTTATTAAATTTAAATTTTTGAGCTTTAGTAGACGTTTACTGACCAATTGCAAGACATTAGGAATTGATAAGACAGTTAAATGGGTTAAACTACAGCTGAATATACTTCCTGAAATTATTCGTTGTATCTTGTCAATTTATAGCGTTGAGTCATTCAATGTTTTTAAATGCCGAAAATAAAGAATTCATTTTGCAACATAAGCTTTTGGCTTTTATTTTAAAAAATGTCTATAGATATAAGCAAATACGTTTAGATTTGAAAATTCTCCTTTGTTTTTCTTTTACGCATTCAATCATAATGTAATTGTATTCGTATATTAAAATATGAATATTTGCTGCAGATTTTGAGGCAGACATTTCCTTGAGGTAAATTACACATTGATAAAGTTATTGATTAATGTGCTTACTTAATCATTTGTTGCGTTGGTCAAATGTCTCCTGTACATCATGTTGCGGCTAAAGAAAGTTGACATTAATAATACATTCTTTCATTCTTTTGTTCAATGTATATTTTATACCGAATGATATAAAACGGACAGTGGTGACTGTTGAGAAGAAAGCCAATAGGTTCTGTACTTAGATACCTGGAGTCCTTGGTAGCACCTCCTCGTGGTGACTCATTTGAGTTTCTAGTAAACTCTATGGATAAGGGAGTTGTCCACAACAGAAAATACGGTTTCAGAGCTTCTTAGGCGGAGGGATACTGACAACACCACTGCAGTCACAAAACCTTGTTAATGTCCAAGGGCTGAGCCGAAGGTTCTTCGAGCCCTAAGTTTGAAAAAAAAACTGTTTGGACGCCAAACAGTAAAAAAAAACAACCTGTGTGGACACAGTTCTGTTTGAGAGAGACCCTAGTCAATGCCTATGTAAAGCATTGATGTTTCCAATGCATTTGGCCCCCGACGCATGCTTGGCTGCACATGGCCGAAAGCCGAGTACACCTGGAGCCTCCGCCATTTTCTTTCGTTATACCAAGCTAACTGTGGGGGACTTGCCATGGATGTGTGACAGGTTTGTGGGGACTTTTTACAATCCCGCCCGTGCAAGAGGTGGACGCTCGTCTACCCGTGGGCATCCCCATGGGAGTTATGTTTCGCCATTCATTTAGCCTAGCTACCCCCTCAAGTAGCCGTTTCCACCCAGGTACCACGATGAGGCAGAATAGCGTACCCGGGAGTCACGAAACCACACATTTTAATAGTACTCAACCATTTCCGGTTTTGGAGCATCGTAGGCGGAGAAATACTGATAACACCCACTGCCCGTTGATAAACTCCTGTAGCTATTAAAATGCAAATTACATAATAATAGTACTCCACAATTAACGGTTTAGGAGCATCGTAGGGGGAGGGATACAGGAAAACCATTGCTCTATGGTAAACTCCTGCAGCCACAAAACCTCAAGTAACAATAATACTCAGCAATTTTATTGATTTTACTAATGTTTTTCAAATGTAAATATTCATTAGTTATAAGTCTATTTACATCTGATTTAAAATTCAAGCTCCATTCTCTTATTTCCTGCATGTAAACATTCTCTATAAAATATGTAAAGCATACAGGCTGGTCGAATTCTTGACATAGTTTATGTTTTAAAATCAGCTTTAGATTTTCACTGGATTAACCGGGCTTGGCGCCATTTTTGGGTTTCACGTCACATTTTAAGGAGTCCCCGAAAGAGGAATAGCTATTATTAGTTTTGTATGTTGTCTGCTCGTCCGTCCGTTCCGTTTAGATTACAGAAACTAACAAAGATCTGAAAAATTTAAAATCATGATATTTTCGAACTTCAATGCTCAAAGTTCAACGGTTACTTTTTAATTTTCTGAATCATTTAATTTTAAAATTGAAATCAAATATGCAAGCAGTTTTTTCATAGAAATATACTATTTTTACAACTGTTCACTATTAATAGTAAAAAACACGGGAGACTATATTACAAAGGGAGAACATTTTCCTGTGGATGTATATATATGTATTTAATTCCCTTATTACGTTTTGACACGTTGCCCCCCCCCCCCTCCTTACAATTCTCGGATCAAGTTGAAATTTTGCACAATTATTCCTAGTCCATGACAATACACGAATCAATCCAAACAATTAACCAATTATTTCATCCGTTTGTAATTTTCTTTCATTGGACAGAAAGGAAGTGAAAGCCTGCCATTTTCAGATAAATGGAAGTAATTAGTAGTTCTTTCCTTAGATTTTGATTTTTTTTTTATAAAGAATTTTATTACATAACTCATATCAAACTCATTCTGTCAATCTTGGATCATGCTGAAATTTCGCTCAATTATTTTTTTTACATACGAAGACACGAATCACTAAAAAACATGTTTCACCAATTATTTAATTAACTATTGGTAATCAATCATTTTATTTGGTATCTCGAAAAAGGGAAAGAAGTGATATTAGTTCCCTTTATAGGTCGTCGTCTGAGGTTAAGTGAACAAAAACATGAAGTAGAAACAAAAGATAACAATACAATCTTCCATTTTCATAAGCTCTTTGCTAGCAGAGTGGTTACCATGTTGGCTTGAGAAGCCTGAAAAGACTTTAGCCCACGAGTTGGAATTCAGATCGTTGGCCCTTTTTTAATACATACATTTAAAAAGCTATAATCCAGATACCCCTTTCTCCCCTACCCATTTCAAACTGGTCTCCATACCAGTGAAAGGATCATAGCCTATAAAATCATGAAACTGCGCTAAAAAATAATTGGTAATAAAATATTTATAATTCTAATTTATTATTGTTAGTCTAGATCTATTTAAAATTGAATGACATGACTGATCCTAACGAATTGATACACTGTTAACATAAGCTTTGCTTTTTGCTTATTTGTATGCTTGTTTTGTTTTGTTTGTTTTGAGTGTTGGATTCGGTCTAGAAGATGAAAACTCCCCAAATAAAACCTTCAGCAATGTGTTGTTTACATCCATCTTAGACTACTGATCCACTGTGGTCGACATTTGGCCTAAAGAGTGGTCCTGGTCTGCGCAATCCACATTCCACTATAAAATACTTAACGCAGGTTTTTTTGGTGTGAAGGTGATCGATGTAACCGAGGTGCCTCAAGTAAACGCTTTAAAGACCAGCGCAAACTTGCTTTAACTGAGATAGAAGAGAGTACCTGGGCGCATGCGGCCTCAGAACGAGACAGCTGAAGATCACATACAAAAGCCGAAGGATACACTTTTGAGACCAAAAGAATCTCTGCTGTCTTGGACAGACGTAGACGGCGAAATTTAAAATGTGCTCCTCCTCGATCACGAAGGGGGACGAGCTGCAGGATATATACAGATGGTGAAAAGAAAATCTAATCGACCACCGGCGGACAATGGTTATGCCTGCACTAGTTGTTTCAAAAAATGTAGGTCACGGCTTGGGCTGCGTAGCCATGAGAAATATTGCATTATCATTAATTCTCGGGCTCGAATTTTTATTATTATTATTGCCTGATCATGTGACATGTTTCTGTACTATAAATAGCCTAAAGTTGCACCATATAGCACTGTGGTACCATTATTATGTGTTCATCATTTAATTCAAGTAATAAAAAAAAAAGCTATAATCTTATTTAAAAAAGATTGTGTTTTTAATTGAAGAAATGGTTGGTTAGACTTTGTCTAGACACAACAATATGAATCAGACGGTAAGTTTGATCAAACATATATATAATCATCTTTCTAGTATTTGCAAAAGAAAGATCTTAAAGATGCAAATTTGATCTATGTCTGTATTACATCTAAATCTAGACTATATCTAGATCTAGATTCATTACGGCATTACGCTACCATAGTGGACATGGTATAATCATATAATCCTTATCAAGTATTATATTAAAAAAAAATATCCCTTTTTTAGTCCGACGATTATGGATTAGTGCAAAATTTTTTCGTGGATACAAAACCCCAGATATTTTTATATCAGTGCATGGAATGGGTTTCCAGTATCAGCCAGGAAAAAAAAGGGAAACGAGTTTTAAGTCACATTGATTACAAGGTTAGTAAGAAAGCTTAGGAATTATATATATATATATACAACAGATTGTTATCAAATTATATTAAAATCTTATTATTTGATTTGTGAATGGATCTAATTTTTAATAATTTAGTTTAATGTTTAGTACTTGAGCTATAACGGGGAAGTAACCCTTAATGATTTATGGGTACGACATGGCCTAAACTGTGCCGATGTGCCTACTCCACCCCGTCCCCCTTTCCCTCCTTCTGCCCCATCTCTCTGTCCCTCTCTCAATCTTTCAATCTCTTCCACTCTTTCCTCTCCCTCTCTGTTATCTTTACGATTAAATTCGACACATTGATATTGACGGAAAGTTCAAACTTTGTTTTGGAGGGCGCTTCTGTTAGACATGGATATATCAGAAAATTTAGAGATGACATCATAGGATAGAATTATTCCAGAATCTGAATAGGAGATTTACATACCGGAGTTAGAGCGGCCGGGATAGCATGTACAGTAATGTGTTGAAAATGTTGCCTGTTTTGTGCTGTATAGCGTGTGTTGTAATGTTTTTGTTAACGCCAAAGTGAGAAATCCGGCATTCTATAGAATGTCTTCAGATTTCAGGCGAAGTAAAACATGATTTCTCCATTTCTTATTTTGCCTAGGCATTAGGCCTATATAGAATGAGAAGAAATACTTTAGGCAAACTGTAAGATATTGCTGAAAGCAGCAAGGGGCAAAGTTTTCAGGAGCTGGCCAATAACTTTTAATAGAAAAAATAAAGCGGGAAATATATATATTTTTTATTAATATACCCCCCCCACACACACACACACAAAATTAGATTTCATAACAGAACAAAATTTTTGCGATGTAAGAAGCTGCTAATGTTCGATAATAGGTTGTCATAATTAGGGTTACATTGGGAAGAAGTTATTCTAAACATTGAACGCAGGTTGTGGTATTATAATAACTGGTTTCGTAATATAAAAAAGGCGCTCAGTAATAGACAAAGAATTAAACATTTGACACATTCACATTGTCTAATCATAAGATATTTAATTAATTCAAACTGCAAGATTTCTTTCACAACTTCCAAATACACCAGCGATTCTTAAACTTGTACAAATGACGATACTTTTCCTCAACCCCCTATGAACCAAATTGTTCACAACTCCAGCAGCCTGCAGGGTAGTGACGTTTAACGTGGCAAAAAGAGATTGGTCTCCCCTGACCGTCACGGATCAGTGTTCAGGCCCACTATGACGATTGATCTCGGATGGCAATTTAGGAAAGTAGCTCGCAGTAGATAGCCACTGAAACAGACAGTTGTTGAGCTCTCACAAAGGCTGCGGGACAAACATTTGAGAATCACATGAAAGTCTTTATTGAAGACAGGCGCAGAAGATGGAAACAAAACAGACCGCCGCTTACAACGGCTTTGTCTGCATGAGTTGCAGAAAAGTATGTAGGTCGCAAATGAGCTTGCGTAGTCACGCAAAAAAGTGCACTTATCCTCAATCCTTGTAATCGAAAACATGGCTATTATATATAAAAATATACATAAACTGTATGAATAGATGCTATAAAAATATGTAGAATTTCATTACTGTTGTTCGTGTATAATTGCTTTCTATAAATTAAATATTAATCTTTCTGATATTATATCGCTACCACAGGAGGCTCAGGTCATTTAAAATCGATGTATTTTTAGAAGAAAAAAATGCTAACATTTTTTATTTTGAAAACAAATGTTTTGATTGCATAAGACATAAACAATCCGTAGGAAGGATCGAACCTAAGCTATGTAAGCTGCAAACTACTAGGTTATTGGATTTTCCATAGTTATTCTAGTTTTTTTTTACACTTAAACCTGACGGACAGACGGACTGACGGACGTGATTAGTAGCGGATTTCTCCCTTGCGACTGCCTCTAAGAATGATTTCTAAAACTTTGGTTTTGGTTATTGAAATATAAAGTTGATGGACTGACGGACTTAATTAATAACCTCTCTTCACCTGCCTTTAAGAATGGTTACTAAAACTCTTGTGTTTTGGTTTTCGAAGACGTGACAGACAGATGGACTGACGGACACAATAAATAGCGGTACTTCCTCTTCTTAAATGATTTCTAAAACTTTGTTTAGTTTGTGTATTGTAGAGGTCACGCTCTGTTTGTTTTCAGACAGCTAGTGCAACCCCCTTGAGCTTCGTTGAAAAAATCCTGCTTACGATGACAGAAGAACAGAGGGAATCATGGCGACGGACAATTATCGCGTGCACCAACACTACTTACGAGTTAGGTAATTAATTTTAAAAGTGTTGTCTCCTTTATATATATACATAATTTGGGTATTTAAATATGATTTTAGTAATTAATCATAACACAATTGTTTCCTTGCTACACACTCTTGAAATCAGTACATATAATTCTCTACCTCGCTCAACCATGCGGGACAAGACGCACGCACGCCGACTCTCTAACCCTCGATAAAAAAGTCATGGAAAGATAACTCTTTTATTTCTGCAAGTCGAACTAGAGTTAACCCACGTAACTTTCGCGGCGACAAAGAGCGCGGCTCAGAAAAAAGAGACGGAAGGGGGAGAACAAGTAATCTTTGCTGTATATTTATTTCTCTACGTCGCCCAACCTCTTACTCAATTTGGACAACTGTGTCTTTCAGAAAGTGTTCATCCATCACTAACTAGCGGCATATGCTACGCCGCGGTTTGGCTCGTAATTAATATAAGCAAAGTTTTCACTTTGAAATGATTTTTATGGACGTCTTAAGAAATATATATTTCCACATTTGAAAGACAACTGTAAGTAACGAGCTTTTTGGTGTATTTGCTAAACAGAAAATAAGAAGTGTTGCTCATCTATGTATTTTAAAAGATTTACCCATATATTTATATGCATATAAGTTGGACCAACTTATACATTTTGACAATCGCAAAGTTTTGGCTAATGAGTGTTGCACTATACTGTGACTATACTATGTATAGTTTGTTTTTAATATAGGATTTTAAAAAATAATTTGGCTGTTTTATTACTAGGCCAATTCTCTCTACATGTTTTCGTTAGATTTTGTTACTAAGGGTCTTCCGTTCGAAGCTTAACTTTGTTACAAAGCTTATATCTGTCTTTCTGTCTGGTAAATAGTCTCCATACATAATTTCTGACACACCCAAACACAGATTAACCTGAAATTTTGCACAATTATTTCTTTACTCGACAAAACTAGAATCAATTTCAAAAAAATTAACAAATTAGTTAATTATCTAGGGATGATTTTTTTTTTGTTTGGTATCTCGAAAAAGGGAAAGATATTGCACTTAAATAATATGGTAGTATAATTTGAGTTAGTCCTCTGTACAAGAGATTACTATAAAACCTTTTTTTTTTCATAAAAGATCCACATAAGCCCTTTCCGATCGCAGTGGTTAGTATGTTGGCTTTAGGAGGCCAGACCAGAGATAGGATCATAGCGTATCGAGAAAGCTAAAAGCATGAAATTGCGCCTAACAAAAATTATTGGTAAAAATATTATTGTTACTCTAGATCTATTATAAACCCAATGACATGACTGATCTAAATTCATTGATACCACTACACTGTCAATTTGTGGAATATAACTGGGCGAAAACCCAAAGCCCATGTTATTAAAAAGCGAAGTTGGAGCTGGATAGGACCAACCCAGTGAAAACCATCTACCATTGTTTCATGGCAGGCACTTGATTGGAATCCCCAAGGAAAGATGACACTGTGCAGGCCCAGGCAAACCTGGAAGAGGTCAGTCATAAGTGAAACTAAGAATACTGGAATGACATGGGAGCAAACGAAGAAAGCTGCTCAGAACCGAGTTAGGCGGAAAGGTGTGGTTGCGGTAAAACTTTCCCCTTATTCCCGAAACAAATAACTAATTCCTAATCATGTCATAACAACTCCTCCCCCTCCCGCTAAAAAAAATTGCCAGTCAATTTTTTATCTACTGTCTTAGTCTTACATTGTGCAAGGGCCAAAATGTAGGGAAACATAAAAGACAACACAACTTGAGTCTTGATTTCGGTTTCAACTTCTTCATCATTGTCCCAAACTCAAGTTGATCTGAACACATATTTCCCTCAAATGTCACAACGTGATACTGTCCAATGTGATGTGCCATAGGTGACCGCAGACATAGGTGTCTATCTATACTTTATCACATCACGTTCCAGAGGTTACACCACTTTCCCTCACACGTCAGGACAGACATTTTACCTAATATGACAAATTAACATTTATCAATAATCGTTCTCCCACTATACACCTAACGTTCGTTCGGGCATTTACAAGTGTATTTTATTTCCTCTCTCCACTTACTTGTCCCAGCGCGACCTAACTCTTTACTGATGTATGAGCATGATCAACAACAAGGAATAACTTATAAAACTTACTTTCCCTTGATATCAATACCTCCTCGCCTTATAAATGCCCTATCTATTCATACCTCCATACATACAATTCATACATATTCATACATAATAAATAACTAACATGAGTCAATCTAATACTAACTAATACTACAACAACATAATACCCAACTGATTATGACTACTAGCCAACTCAATTAATAAGAATAAACAATTTAAATAAAATCCAACTTATTTACACTACGGTTGTATAGTGTTATGTTTCACAGGCTATCTACACGACCCATACATTTGTTCTCTCCAACTGGAGTTAACATCTCTTCTTACACCACTATAGCCCGCGTGTGTCCTTCTTCCTCTGTATGACGTGCGCTTACCGCTACCACAGTCATTGCTTCTATCATCAATGTCGGATACAGACCTGTGCCTCCTATCCGAACTCGCAATCTTCTGTTCAGACTGTTCTGCCCTACTCCAACAGTCTTTAGCGATGTGCCCATGTTTATGGCAGTTAAAACAAATTCTGTCCTTTCTAAGTTTGTTTCGCCTCATGTTGCCATACCTGTTTGTCCAACTTCTAACCTGTTTGTCAGTAGCGGCCCTGACACCTGCTACATTTCCAAGTAAAACATCTCTAGATAACCTCGGCATGGCTACCCCTTCACAATACCCTGTGTACAATGGAGATCGAAGGAACACTTTGCACGCTTCGAACCTCTTAACTGCGCCGTCTGCCAATCTGACTGATTTGGTATAGCCTAAATAATCATTGGACTTAACTAATCCCCCTCTAATCGCGAGTGTACTGCTAGCTGTGTCCCGGATCACATTTACCTGTTTATTATTTATCGTGCCCGGATATAATTTAAATCTATCTTCCCCACAATCAACGTAGTTAATTTCTTCATCTGGTTCACTATCTCCATTATCCTGTTCCCTACCTTGAATGTTCCTCACAAAATTAACCCTATCTGGTGGCCGATTATCCCTCTCTTGTCTACGGTTTCCTTGATTACCTCTCCTATCACTAGTGCCACTATTATCCTGTGTATTCCCATTGCCAGCTCCATTCCCTCTATGTTTCCTACACTGGTATGCCATGTGTCCCTTGTAGATAGATCTAGTGTAGATCTACGTTTGACTGGAGGTACTACCGAACTCAAAACTACTTCAGTAACACCGGCGAAAAGCCGAAACAAACAAAATATGTAGTCGACGCTGATGCTGTTTACAAATCCATTTAATTACTAAGAAGGGAATCGTCCTATGTCAACTATGTCCGTTAATCCGTATCTATATTCTACTGCTCTACACAAAGCATCCTCTTTCTAGCGTCACTAAGAGCGTTCTTGTTTTTTAAAGATCTGTCACGTCATTTGTCGCTAAGTAAAACTTTCCCCTTATTCCCGAAACAAATAACTAATTCCTAATCATGTCATAACAACTCCTCCCCCTCCCGCTAAAAAAATTGCCAGTCAATTTTTTATCTACTGTCTTAGTCTTACATTGTGCAAGGGCCAAAATGTAGGGAAACATAAAAGACAACACAACTTGAGTCTTGATTTCGGTTTCAACTTCTTCATCATTGTCCCAAACTCAAGTTGATCTGAACACATATTTCCCTCAAATGTCACAACGTGATACTGTCCAATGTGATGTGCCATAGGTGACCGCAGACATAGGTGTCTATCTATACTTTATCACATCACGTTCCAGAGGTTACACCACTTTCCCTCACACGTCAGGACAGACATTTTACCTAATATGACAAATTAACATTTATCAATAATCGTTCTCCCACTATACACCTAACGTTCGTTCGGGCATTTACAAGTGTATTTTATTTCCTCTCTCCACTTACTTGTCCCAGCGCGACCTAACTCTTTACTGATGTATGAGCATGATCAACAACAAGGAATAACTTATAAAACTTACTTTCCCTTGATATCAATACCTCCTCGCCTTATAAATGCCCTATCTATTCATACCTCCATACATACAATTCATACATATTCATACATAATAAATAACTAACATGAGTCAATCTAATACTAACTAATACTACAACAACATAATACCCAACTGATTATGACTACTAGCCAACTCAATTAATAAGAATAAACAATTTAAATAAAATCCAACTTATTTACACTACGGTTGTATAGTGTTATGTTTCACAGGCTATCTACACGACCCATACATTTGTTCTCTCCAACTGGAGTTAACATCTCTTCTTACACCACTATAGCCCGCGTGTGTCCTTCTTCCTCTGTATGACGTGCGCTTACCGCTACCACAGTCATTGCTTCTATCATCAATGTCGGATACAGACCTGTGCCTCCTATCCGAACTCGCAATCTTCTGTTCAGACTGTTCTGCCCTACTCCAACAGTCTTTAGCGATGTGCCCATGTTTATGGCAGTTAAAACAAATTCTGTCCTTTCTAAGTTTGTTTCGCCTCATGTTGCCATACCTGTTTGTCCAACTTCTAACCTGTTTGTCAGTAGCGGCCCTGACACCTGCTACATTTCCAAGTAAAACATCTCTAGATAACCTCGGCATGGCTACCCCTTCACAATACCCTGTGTACAATGGAGATCGAAGGAACACTTTGCACGCTTCGAACCTCTTAACTGCGCCGTCTGCCAATCTGACTGATTTGGTATAGCCTAAATAATCATTGGACTTAACTAATCCCCCTCTAATCGCGAGTGTACTGCTAGCTGTGTCCCGGATCACATTTACCTGTTTATTATTTATCGTGCCCGGATATAATTTAAATCTATCTTCCCCACAATCAACGTAGTTAATTTCTTCATCTGGTTCACTATCTCCATTATCCTGTTCCCTACCTTGAATGTTCCTCACAAAATTAACCCTATCTGGTGGCCGATTATCCCTCTCTTGTCTACGGTTTCCTTGATTACCTCTCCTATCACTAGTGCCACTATTATCCTGTGTATTCCCATTGCCAGCTCCATTCCCTCTATGTTTCCTACACTGGTATGCCATGTGTCCCTTTTCCTGACAGTTAAAACATGTAACCTCCCTAAGGTTTCTATCACTTGCTTTAGGTCTATCTATTCTCCTATCATAACTTTCCCGGTCATTGTTTTCATTTTCCCAGGACCTATCCTTTATGCCATCATAACTATCCCGACTATTGTTCCCACGTTCCCTGGACCTACCATTTCTCCTACCATAGGTGTCCCTATCACTAACATCATTCCTTCTACAATACTCCCTATCATTGCTATCATTTCCCTTTACATAATTTACCAGGTCAATAACTTTTTTGTGGTCTCTAACTGAAAGTGGGTTGTTTGGATAAGCATTCTTAAAGATCCTAATAATTTCTACCAAGTCTTCAATTACCTTAGGGTTTCTTTCTTTTATAAAAGACTGTAGCTGAGGGTCGCACTTGTTGATAAAATTGTCAATTAGAATAAAGTTCTTCAACCCCTCGTAGGTGTTCTCCACATTTTCGAATCCGAGCCATTTAGTGAAGAAGTCCTTCTCTGAGTTGATAGTTGTTTGTGGATCAACTTGGCTGGATGGAGTGTTTTCGTAATACTTCTTTCGGAATGTTGCCGCGTTGTGCCCGTATGCGTTTAGCAGTTCCTTCTTTAGCACCTGATAGCTATTTTGCATCGAGTGATCGTGGTTCTGGCAAATCGTGAGGGCTTTACCATGCACGAAGTCCAACAAGATTTCGGACCACTCCCTCTCTTGGACATTAAACTTTGCTAGTTTAATCTCAAAGCGTTTAAGATAGTCGCCGATGTCGTCCTTATCTTCCGCAAAAGGTTGTATTTTCTTTTTCATCCATGCGGCGCTACTATGGCTTTCTATGTTGGCACTATTGTTGCTGTTCCCTTCGATGGGCACACTTACACCAGCCTCTATCCTCATCTGCTCAACTTGAATTCTCACTTTTCTGTCCGCCTCTTTCTCGATGCGTTCCGCTTCTCTGACTTTTTCCCGTTCTACACGGTCTGCCTCTTCTTTTTCTTTTTCTCTGGCTCTTTCAGCTTCTCTGACTCGTTCCCGCTCTCTGCGATCTGCTTCTTCTTTTTCCTTTTCTCTGGCCTTTTCCGCTTCTCTAACCTTCTCTCTCTCTAGGCGTTCTGCTTCTGCCTTTTCCTTTTCTCTGGCCTTTTCCGCTTCCCTAACCTTCTCTCTCTCTAGGCGTTCTGCTTCTGCCGCCACCATCTGCTGCACATAGGCAGTTAGTTCTTTGCCTCGCAGTTCTAATTCTGTCTTGGCTTCATGAATTAGCTTTTTTCTAAATTCTTCTAGGTCGTAACCTGAAGTAGTTGCCATATTCCTTATTTGTTACTTTATCCTACTTTATGGTACCTCTTATACCAACAAACAAAACCCTTGGCGTCTAACTACCAACTTAGACTAATAACCACTTCTACCCTTTCTCAAGATACACTTAGTATCCTTGGTACAAGTGTGTAGGCTACCCTTTGACCCGACTGAATACGATGTGCGACACACGCACCCTCAACCGACACCGTGTTACTCAACACGAGTGGCCGGTAAATAGACCAACCTGTCTATTTACAAATACCAAAAATTACAAATGGGCAATCAGGATTCACCTCGATTGTTCCCCAGATCTAGTCTAGATTACGCTAGATCTTAGTTACTTCTTACCTGCTTTCACAGCCTGGAGTGTATATAACTTACAACTTATACAAATAAACTATGAAAATAAACTTAAATACGATGAACACCAAATTATAGATCTAGTTTTAATGAATGAGACTTTCGTCTGACAGTAAGACTTAAGACGGGAGTATTGCAAACAATTAATACATGACGTTACTAACAAAAAATGCTTAACTAAATGATTCACACTCACATACAGGACGCATTAACAGCTAAACATATATATGGACCTCTTGCTAGATTACACCTAATTTTAAGGATATCCCCAATCCACCACGATTTAACCTGGTAGTGATAATCTAGCGAGTGGTCACTTCCCTACAGACTCTAATTATTCTAAGGAGAAAGTAGTTAAATAACACTTGACTTATCTGTCTAAGAAGCGGCGATAACTCCACAGTCAGTCTCGGGTCCACTCTTCCTACGCTAATGTCTGTCCCGGCGGCAAGGCTCACGGCGATGTCTTCCCTAGCGGTGAGACAAGAACAACGAACGTTTCGGCTCTCCAAGGTCCTCCGGTACTGGTCTGCAATGGCTCCGGTTCTTCGGTGGTACAGCGTCTGGTTCTGGTGTTCACGGTGATCTGTCGTCTGGCTCCGGTTCGTCGGTGGCGTAGAGTCTGGTTCCGGCTGCTGGTTCCGACGCAGGTACGGTGGTTCCAGGTGGTCGTCTGTGCAAAATGAATCTGGAACGGTCCAACTATTGACACAGCGACAAAGTCAAAGTCCAGTGCTAAACTACCGGCTATCTGGCTATCTAACGTGTAGCACAGAATTCAGCCGAGCTGTAGATCAAATTAGCACTACTGTACTTAAGTGCCGTAGGCAGTACGATGTCTCCTACGTCAAAAGTTCTTTGGCGTGACCCCAACGGTCGATCTTGGCCTTGCAGAAGGTGACCTTCACGTTCGTTCTCACTATGCCGGGCAGGCGATATCTCTTCAGTACGGAATCGACAGGACGGTTTTCTTCCCTTCCACAAAACTGTAGCCTTCTCGATACAGGCTTCAATACGATGCCATAACGTATGGGCGTTTACAAATCACAACTGTAGATCTAGATCTATATTTCGTTACCTCCTAGTTCTACGAGTCCAGGATCTCACTGGCTTTCCTTCGCCGACGTAGCTGTATAATCAGGGTCTAGCTGCAGACTAGGCCGATGACGTTAACTTCTGCCTCCTCCTAACAGAGGGCTTCTATTCTTCTTGATGTTGCTGCCAGTAAGCTCCGAGTCGGGGGTCGCCACGTTGTTCAGGCTTCCGCGCGGTGTTGATGCTTGTAGATAGATCTAGTGTAGATCTACGTTTGACTGGAGGTACTACCGAACTCAAAACTACTTCAGTAACACCGGCGAAAAGCCGAAACAAACAAAATATGTAGTCGACGCTGATGCTGTTTACAAATCCATTTAATTACTAAGAAGGGAATCGTCCTATGTCAACTATGTCCGTTAATCCGTATCTATATTCTACTGCTCTACACAAAGCATCCTCTTTCTAGCGTCACTAAGAGCGTTCTTGTTTTTTAAAGATCTGTCACGTCATTTGTCGCTAAGTAAAACTTTCCCCTTATTCCCGAAACAAATAACTAATTCCTAATCATGTCATAACACTATGTTACTGATTGATGAATTAATGCGTAACAGCTTTTATAAGCAGATTGTTCTATCACAAACTAATTTGTGTGATATATGAAATCGTAGGCTTATGTATGAGGCCACCAACTGTAAAGGGGGTGTGTGGGATGGTTTATGTAAAATATGTAAATATATAACTAGTTTTCAATGTAAATCTCTCAAAAGCAAAGTGCAATCTGGCTTGTATAGTGTGTAGATGTATGTGCTCATGAATTTCAGATCAACAACTGGTCATCAGGCTTGTAATTTAAAGGTCAATGACGCTTCTGGTTCTGGCACCAAGGACAATACCGATAGTAGGTGTTAGTTAATAGTTGGAATCTGAAGCGTTGCAGTTTAATTGGAGCCATTGGAGCAATGTGTGACATGTAGAGCGCACTGGTCCTCCACTGCACCCCAAACCGGCTCCACTTGTCTGAAGTCGACACTGGATTCAGCGCAAATCTCTCTCACTTTAAGACATTTTCATCGCGCAAGCCACACATCTTATCTTATATAATACAGACGTTACTTCAAAAATGAAGATGATTACGTCCTACGCGTCATGCATTAAGTCATGCATATTAACCAATGACTTCAATTCTGACAAGTCACTAGTTTTCCTAGCTAGCTCAGGCAACCCATTCCATGCTCTAATAGCACTAGGGAAGAAGGAGTATTTGTACACATTTGTCCTAGCATATGGGACGAGGAATGCGCCTTTATCTTTGTGTCTTTTAGAGTATTTTATTAAATTTGGTTTTTGTATTTGAAGATTAAGGTTCAGTGTTTTATGTATAATTGCTACTTTACTTTTGAGTCTTCTGTCCTGAAGGCTTTCTAAATTTAGTGATTTTACTAATGGTGTTACTCTAGTCAAATGTGAATATTCATTTGTTATGAATCTCACTGCTTTTTTTGTGTCTGTTCCAGTTTCTTAATGTTTTCTTGAGTTGAGGGGTCCCAAACGGAGGATTCATATTCTATGATGGCCTAACCAAGGTTAAATAACATTTTAATTTTATGTTCTTATTTGATTTATAGAAATTTCTTTTAATAAATCCTAATGCTTTGTTTGATTTTTTATAGTTTCATCAATATGTGGATTCCATGACAGTTTTTCATTTATTATAACACCTAGGTATTTTGCGTTTTTAGTCTGTGTTACTGGTTTGCCATGAATAAGATAAGTGGAATTAATTGTTTTAGTTTTTATGTTACAATTATCAATGCGACATGCAGTATGCATGCCAGACAATCGCTTTCCCGGTTTGAAAGCCAAGCGCGTTACCGCTCAGCCACTGCGCTGCCTTTATTTAGAAGCTAGAATTTCCGACATTAAGAACATATGTTAATTTCGATATGATAAGAATGTGTTCTTCAATAGCCCCCTTCAATTTGCCCTTACAATATCTAACCAATGAATCGAATCATTATTTCATTAGAAGACGATTTGGCCATGTTACAAGTCTCTTCTTGAGATGTTTAGATGCTACAAGATGTTCCTGGGACGTGCAGGGGATTCTGTAGATATTTCTCTAGATCTAAATATGTCTTAGAGACTCAAATAACGAAGATCCCTTTCAATTCAAATACAGAACTTTAGTTCAATAAATGGGAATCACTGTAACGTACAGAATATACAAAATACAACTGTATGAAATGAATATCTTCTTTCAAAGCTCACTAACTAATAGATTTAGATTAACTCTTTCTCTCCGTAATTATTTTCATGTTCCGACGGAATTATTCATTTTGTCCAGTACTTGTTTACAGGCCTTTTATGAATGAACCTCAATAAAGTTGTTGTTTGTTATCACATAATGTTTTATTTTTGGTATACAAGTAAAGGGAAATGCAAGCTTTTTATATAACACTAATTAAAAATAAAAAATTAATTTAATGGTGTCAGATCAACGATGGTATCGTCAATTAGGAGAGAAAGAATTACTAGATCAAATGTCACAAGCTTCAATCTCTCACGACTAAACTCTAGAAATTGTCCCTTCAAGTGACATCTCCAAAACTAAATATGCAAACCCCGCTCTACTGAATCACTTCCTTAGCTCCTCCCCCAGACGCTTCCTCTAACCAATTCAATTATTCCCAGAGACCGCCAAGCTAACACGTGTTAGATGACGTCATGGATTTTTCTTTATACCAGCAAGTGGGGTTTACCATACTCCTGCGCGTGGGTTTTTCCTTCAGTTAGGATCAATTATACTAAGTTTATTACAGAAGTTAGGTTTATTTAAATTGATACGTGACAGGCCGCTATGGAAGTAAAACAGATCCCACACGACCTCCATGGCACCGAGAAGGCATATGGGGGAGTTTCCCAGGTGATTACATTTAACCCGAGTGTCGCGGGATACGAGCCATCGGTAATAGGGCATTAAATATAATGTACATCTGCTTGGATCTTTCCCAGACAAAAGTTCGGAGAGGCCTGTGGAGGCCCGCTTCTTTTGAGTTTCAAGAGACTTAGGACTATTACAAAGAAGAAGAATGTCGCAACGTTATATACAGTTATATCACTCTACCATAAAACATATAACATTATTATTTCGAATGACGTGGTAAAACTTTGTTATGTAATAAACGTCCGTAAACTTTAGGACTTAATATTATTTGTTTATAAAACGTCTTTGAGTCTTGTCAGTACTTTTGAAAAGAGTCGAATTCTAGAGTCTCTAAATCAGTTCATTTCTAAGAACTGTCATGTTTGTCTTTCACTTCCAGAACCTTATACAACGTACTGCGATATTAAAACAGACATCGTTTGCTGGCCGCCAACCAAGGGAGGCAGCACTGCCGAAGCCCAGTGCTTTGAGCATCAGTTTACCAACACTAAAAGTACGTATAGTTTCAAGATATTGACATAAGTAGGGAGGAACATTTTGATATTAACATAAGTAGGGAGGAACATTTTGATAATGACATAAGTAGGAAGGAACATTTTGATATTGACATAAGTAGGGAGAAACATTTTGATATTGACATAAGTAGGGAGGAACATTTTGATACTGACATCAGTAGGGAGGAAAATTTTGATATTGACATAAGTAGGGAGAAACATTTTGATATTGACATAGGTAGGGAGGAACATTTTGATATTGACATTAGTAGGGAGGAACATTTGATATTTGACATAAGTAGATAGGAACATTTTGATATTAAGATAGACTTCTAGTCAGTATTAAGTTAGACTTTTACACTTTTAGTGTGATGTTAGACTTTGTGTAGTTATCTGATTACTCCATCTGCTGTCATGGCTATTCAATCGGGCTTTATCATGTCTATTAATAAATTTGATATAAATGAGAAAAGCACATTTCTATTCCATATGATATGCAAATTCGTAAGTGCTCCTTCTTCCCTAGTGCAATACAAGCATAGAACAGGTTGAATGAATCAGACAGAAAATAAACAACTTAGCGGAATTTATATCTCTAATTAATTATCCGTTATTACGTTGTTTCTTTTTCAGACAAAGCTCGCAGATTTTGCTTTCAAAACGGAACTTGGTCCAAGGCATATTACTTAGACTGTTTTAAACAAGATCTGAACAAGGCAGATGTTTTGGTATGTTCATGAACTCAAAATATTACTGTGGCGTTAAGGAAAACTTTTTGTACATGTTCTGGTTAATTCTCCCACATTCCATTCTCGAATCAAGTTACAGCTTCTCCTGAATCAATCAATACATTAACCAATTACTTCATAACCCCCCCAAAAATAATTATAGAGTCAGTACCACACTAAGACAAGATGTGTGAGATACAATAAAGAGAATTCGATAGTCCGCTAAACATTGGAAACGAACAATAGATAACCATAAAGCCGTATATTTACTTAACTACTTGGCTAGTTCAGTGGCTACCTAGTGAGTCAACCTACCCACATGGTGGCTAAAGCGTCGAGTTTGAAGTGAGACTTGAGCAGATTTTTAAAATTTTAACTTGCTTTTTAAAAACCCAGCACAGATACCTTCTCCACGTATACCTTCTTCACGTACACTTTCTCCACGTATACCTTCTTCACGTACACTTTCTCCACTTATACCCTCTCCACGTATACATTCTCCACGTATACCTTCCCCACGTATACCTTCACCACATATACCTTCCTCACGTATACCTTCTACACGTATACCCTCTCCACGTATACCCTCTCCACGTATACCCTATCGACGTATACTCTCTCCACGTATACCCTCTCCACGTATACCCTCTCCATGTATAACCTTTCCACATATACCTTCTCCACATATACCCTTATCACGTATATCCTCTCTACATATACCCTCGTCATGTATACCCTCTAAAATGTATAACCTCTTTACGTATACCCTCTCCACATTTATTCTCTCCACGTATACCCTTTCCACGTATACCCTCTCCACGTATACACTCTATGCGTATACTTTCTCCACGTATACCCTCTCCACGTATACCTTCTCAACGTATACCCTCTCCAGGTATACCTACTTTACGTGTACCTTCACCACATATACCTTCCTCACGTATACCTTCTACACGTATACCCTCTCCACGTATAGCCTCTACACGTATACCCTATCGACGTAAACTCTCTCCACGTATACCCTCTCCACGTATACCCTCTCCATGTATAACCTTTCCACATATACCTTCTCAAAATATACCCTTATCACGTATATCTTCTCTACATATACCCTCGTCATGTATACCCTCTAAAATGTATAACCTCTTTACGTATACCCTCTCCACATTTATCCTCTCCACGTATACCCTTTCCACGTATACCCTCTCCACGTATACACTCTATGCGTATACTTTCTCCACGTATACCCTCTCCACGTATACCTTCTCAACGTATACCCTCTCCAGGTATACCTACTTTACGTGTACCTTCACCACATATACCTTCCTCACGTATATCTTCTACACGTATACCCTCTCCACGTATAGCCTCTACACGTATACCCTATCGACGTAAACTCTCTCCACGTATACCCTCTCCACGTATACCCTCTCCATGTATAACCTTTCCACATATACCTTCTCAAAATATACCCTTATCACGTATATCCTCTCTACATATACCCTCGTCATGTATACCCTCTAAAATGTATAACCTCTTTACGTATACCCTCTCCACATTTATCCTCTCCACGTATACACTTTCCACGTATACCCTCTCCACGTATACACTCTATGCGTATACTTTCTCCACGTATACCCTCTCCACGTATACCTTCTCAACGTATACCCTCTACAGGTATACATACTTTACGTGTACCTTCACCACATATACCTTCATCACGTATACCTTCTACACGTATACCCTCTCCACGTATAGCCTCTACACGTATACCCTATCGACGTAAACTCTCTCCACGTATACCCTCTCCACGTATACCCTCTCCATGTATAACCTTTCCACATATACCTTCTCAAAATATACCCTTATCACGTATATCTTCTCTACATATACCCTCGTCATGTATACCCTCTAAAATGTATAACCTCTTTACGTATAACCTCTCCACATTTATCCTCTCCACGTATACCCTTTCCACGTATACCCTTTCCAAGTATACACTCTATGCGTATAGTTTCTCCACGTATACCCTCTCCACGTATACCTTCTCCACGTATACCCTCTCCAGGTATACCTTCTTTACGTGTACCTTCACCACATATACCTTCCTCACGTATACCTTCTACATGTATACCCTCTCCACGTATACCCTCTCCACGTATACCCTCTCCACGTATACCCTCTCCATGTATAACCTTTCCACATATACCTTCTTTACGTGTACCTTTTCCAACTATACCCTCTCCACGTATACCCGCTCCACGTATACCTTCTCCACATAAACCCCCTCTACGTATACCCTTTCCATGAAAACCTTCTTCATGTATACCTTCACCACGTATACCATCTCCACGTATACCTTCTCCACGTATACCTTCTCCACGTATACCTTCTCCACATATACCCTATTCACGTATACCCTCTCCATGTATAACTTATCCAGGTATAACTTCTCCACGTATACACTCTCCACGTATACCCTGTCCACGTATACCTCCTCCACGTATACCTTCTCAACATATAACTTTTCCATGCATAACCTCTCCACGTATGAATTCTCCACGCACACCATCTTCACGTATACCTTCTCCATGTATACCCTCTCCACGTATACCCTTTCCACGTATACCCTCTCCATGTATTACCCTCTCCAAGTATACCCTCTCAACGTATACCTTGTCCACGGATACCCTCTCCACGTATACCCTCTCCAAGTAGACCCTCTCCACGTATACCTTGTCCACGTATAACTTCTCCACGTATACCTTGTCCACGTATACCCTCTCCACGTATACCCTCTCCACGTATACCCTCTCCATGTATACCTTGTCCACGTATACCCTCTCCAAGTATACCCTCTCCACGTATACCTCTCCACGTATACCCTTTCCACGTATACCCTATCCAAGTATACCCTCTCCACATATACCCTCTCCACGTATACCCTCTACTTGTATACCCTCTCCACGTATACCCTCTCCACGTATACCCTCCCCACATATACCTTCTACTTGTATACCCTCTCCACGTATACCCTCTACTTGTATACCCACTCCAAGTATACCCTCTCCAAGTATACCTTCTCAACGTATACCTTCTCCACGTATACCTTCTTCACATATACCCTCTCCTCGTATACCCTCTCCACGTATACCCTCTCCACGTATACCTTGTCCACGTATACCCTCTCCAAGTATACCCTCTCCACGTATACCCTCTCCAAGTATACCCTCTCCACGTAAACCTTGTCCACGTATACCCTCTCCACGTATACTCTCTCCACGTATACCCTCTCCACGTATACCCTCTCCACGTATACCCTCTCCACGTATACCCTTTACACGTATACCCTCGCCATGTATACCCTCTCCACGTATACCCTCTCCACGTATACCCACTACTTGTATACCCTCTCCACGTATACCCTCTTCAAGTATACCTTGTCCACGTATACCCTCTCCACGTATACATCTCCACGAATACCCTCTGCAAGATTACCCTCTCCAAGTATACCTTCTCCATGTATACCTTCTCCACGTATACCTTCTTCACATATACCCTCTCCTCGTATACCCTCTCCACGTATACCTTCTCCACATATACCCTCTCCTCGTATACCCTCTCCACATATACCCTTTCCTCGTATACCCTCTCCACGTATACCCTCTCCAATTATACCCGCTCCACGTATACCCTCTCCACGTATAACCTCTCCAAGTATACCCTCTCCACGTATACCCTCTCCAAGTATACCCTCTCCACGTATACCCTCTCCAAGTATAACCTCTCCAAGTATACCTTGTCCACGTATACCCTTTCCACGTATACCTTGTCCACGTATACCTTGTCCACGTATACCCACTCCACGTATACCCTCTCCAAGTATACCCTCTCCACGTATACCCTCTCCAAGTATACACTCTCCACGTATACCCTCTCCACGTATACCCTCTCCACGTATACCTTGTCCACGTATACCCTCTCCACGTATACCCTCTCCAAATATACCCTCTCCAAGTATAACCTCTCCACATATATCCTCTCCTCGTATACCCTCTCCACGTATACCCTCTCCACATATACCCTCTCCACATATACCCTTTCCTGGTATACCCACTCCAAGTATACCCGCTCTACGTATACCCTCTCCACGTATACCCTCTCCAAGTATACCCTCTCCACGTATACCTTCTCAACGTATACCCTCTCCAAGTATACCCTCTCCAAGTATACCCTCTCCAAGTATACCCTCTCCACGTATACCCTCTCCAAGTATAACCTCTCCACGTATACCATCTCGAAGTATACCTTGTCCACGTATACCCTCTACTTGTATACCCTCTCCACGTATACCCTCTCCAAGTATACCCTCTCCACGTATACCCCCTCCACGTATACCTTCTACTTGTATACCCTCTCCACGTATACCCTCTCTAAGTATACCTTCTCCACGTATACCCTCCCCACGTATACCCTCTCCAAGTATACCCTCTCCACGTATACCATATCCAAGTATACCCTCTCCACGTATACCATGTCCACGTATACCCTCTCCAAGTATACCCTCTCCACGTATACCCTCTCCACGTATACCCTCTCCACGTATACCTTGTCCACGTATACCCTCTCCACGTATACCCTCTCCACGTATACCCTCTACACGTTTACCCTCGTCATGTATACCCTCTCCACGTATACCCTATCCACGTATACCCACTACTTGTATACCCTCTCCACGTATACCCTTTCCAAGTATACCCTCTCCACGTATACCCGCTCTACGTATACCCTCTCCACGTATACCCTCTGCTAGATTACCCTCTCCAAGTATAACTTTTTAACATATATCCTCTCCTCGTATACCCTCTCCACGTATTCCCTCTCCACATATACCATCTCCTCGTATACCCTCTCCACATATACCCTTTCCTCTCCACGTATACCCTCTCCAAGTATACCCGCTCCACGTATACCCTCTCCACGTATAACCTCTCCAAGTATACCCTCTCCACGTATACCCTCTCCAAGTATACCCTCTCCACATATACCCTCTCCAAGTATACCCTCTCTAAGTATACCTTGTCCCCGTATACCTTGTCCCCGTATACCTTGTCCACGTATACCTTGTCCACGTATACCTTGTCCACATATACCCTCTCCACGTATACCCTCTCCAAGTATACCCTCTCCACGTATACCCTCTCCACGTATACCCTCTCCACGTATACCCTCTCCACGTATACCTTCTCCACGTATACCCTCTCCACGTATACCCTATCCAAGTATACCCTCTCCACGTATACCCTCTCCACGTATACCCTCTCCAAGTATACCCTCTCCAAGTATACCCTCTCCACGTATACCCTCTCCACGTATACCCTCTCAACGTATACCCTCTCCACGTATACCCTCTCCACGTATACCCTCTCCACGTATACCCTCTCCAAGTATACCCTCTCCACGTATACCTTCTCCACGTATACCCTCTCCACATATACCCTCTCCAAGTATACATTCTCCACGTATATCCTCTCCACATATACCCTCTCCACATATACCCTCTCCAAGTATACCCTCTCCAAGTATACCATCTCCAAGTATACCCTCTCCACGTATACCCTCTCCACGTATACCCTCTCCACATATACCCTCTCCACGTATACCCTCTCCACGTATACCCTCTCAACGTATACCTTGTCCACGTATACCCTCTCCACGTATACCCTCTCCACGTATACCCTCTCCAAGTATACCCTCTCCACGTATACCCTCTCCACGTATACCCTCTCCACGTATACCCTCTCCACGTATACCCTCTCCAAGTATACCCTCTCCACGTATACCTTGTCTACGTATACCCTCTCCACATATACCCTCTCCAAGTATACCTTCTCCACGTATACCCACTCCACATATACCCTCTCCAAGTATACCCTCTCCACGTATACCCTCTCCAAGTATACCCTCTCCACGTATACCCTCTCCACGTATACCCTCTCCAAGTATACCTTGTCCACGTATACCCTCTCCACGTATACCCTCTCCAAATATACTCTCTCCACGTATACCCTCTCCACGTATACCCTCTCCACGTATACCCTCTCCAAGTATACCCTCTCCACGTATACCCTCTCCACGTATACCCTCTCCACGTATGCCTTCTCCACGTATAACCTCTCCACGTATACCCTCTCCAAGTATAACCTCTCCACGTATACCCTCTCCAAGTATACCCTCTCCACGTATACCCTCTCCAAGTATACCCTCTCCACGTATACCTTGTCCACGTATACCCTCTCCACGTATATCCTCTCCAAGTATACCCTCTCCACGTATACCCTCTCCAAGTATACCCTCTCCACGTATACCTTGTCCACGTATACCCTCTCCACGTATACCCTCTCCAAGTATACCCTCTCCACGTATACCCTCTCCACGTATACCCTCTCCACGTATACCCTCTCCACGTATACCCTCTCCAAGTATACCCTCTCCACGTATACCTTGTCCACGTATAACTTCTCCCAGATACCATCCTTTCCGCCTTTCGCACACACAAATGTATGGACCATGGCGTGTGTAAATACATAAAAATTGCTCTAAAAACATAACAATGATAAAATATTTCCTAACGCACACATGTATATATTAGATTTATTACAGATTTATTTACACAATTGATCCAAACTAGTTGATACAAATTACACTGCTTGTTAGCTTTAAAAAAAATTTTTTAAAATGTTTTTTTATTTCTTTGTTAGCTTCATTGGTCTAGGGAGGTATATTTTCTTTTGACCTTAAACTATTCAACCTATTTAATTTGCATGTGTCTCGGTAATGGACCTTTTTTTTTCTTTTTTTTTTCCAGACAGAAAGTAGATCAATTTCAGTTCTAGTATTCGACATTGGATATTCCTTAACATGCGTCACATTGATAATTGCAATTAGCTTATTCTTCTATTTCAAGTGAGTTATTGGCTTTTTACAGTTCCTAATGTCAGCTAGCTAACTCTTCATGGGTTTAACCTGGAAACTGGAAATTGGACACTGTTCATGCACGCTTGTCGAAAACGGCTCTAACGATTTCCAGAAAAATTTGACAGTTTATGTATATGTTTGGGGGAAAAAAACTCATTGGCCACATTGGGAAAGCTAAGCTCTGGTTTGAGAGTTATAATTTGCAAAATGTTTAAAATTAGATTGGTCAGCTAATCTTAATCGTTAACAGGCACAATTCCACTTCCTTATCTTGATTTTCTACCTTGTTTCCAAGCCCACTTAGGTGAGAGACGCCTCTTCAATGTCAGCTAACTTAGATGAGAACACTGGTTTAGTTAGTTCTCTTTCTGTTGATAATCCTATTCTTACGAGATATGCTTTGAATACTGTCAAGGCTTCAAGATATTTCTCTCTTTTTTTTGTAATTGGTTATCTTACTGAAACATTCCAAAATGTTTATTTTGTAAGGAATTCCAATGTAAATAGCTCTTATACATTAAAAATTACCAACTAAAATTTGCCTTTCATTTATTATGCTAAAACTATCTGCATTTTCTTTGTCCCCAGGACCTTGAGATGTTTGCGGAATTTAATTCACTGTAATCTGATGATTGCAATGTTGGTCTCAAGTATTCTATATCTAATCTCTTCGTTCACAAGGATGAAACTGGATTCTGTGTCAGTAAGGGCAACAATGATTTATTTGACAGTATTTACAAATATTAGACTCTACAGTGTGCAGTTATTCATTGGGCTGTAAAAGAACGATTGAAAAATATATTTGAACATTCACCAGAGGGTTGTATCTTTTGCACAATAAGTGACAGTGTTTTTTTTAAGAACAATCAAAGGCATTTCAAACTTGTGGAATGTGGCTGAAGGATTAATTGGTCTATACAGCTTTAATGCCTGTCCATAGGTCACAAGTTCGAATCTCGATCGCTGAGTGTCTAAATGCAGCAAGGAAATCTTTTCTCATATACCCTCCCCCCACATGTCCTTAGATGTGACAGAACCAGGGATTTTTTTGTGACAGTACGCACCGATACGGCGTAGCGGCACCTTTTTGAAAAATATTATTACTTTTCTTGTATTTTAACGTATAGTATTAATTTTTAGTAGTTAAAAGTTAAGCAAACAACTACTGAGTCCCGGCACCTACTTTATATATATATATATATATATATATATATATATATATATATATATATATAAAAGCACTGGATAATATGAAAGCGCACTGAGTATTTGTATTATTCCTCGGTGGTTATGGTAGTCTGATAGTAGCCGGTAGAGCTATATCGATAATGGTTTATCATATTTTTAATTGTAGATCTTAAAATAGCTTGATCAAACTTCTTTTTTTTTTAAATAAAACTAAATATAACTTTTATTATCCTATCAACTTGAGATGAAATGAGAATCTAGTACTATAAATGTCAAATGGTATTTTACACAAAATATAACCCACGACACAGACACGTCTTTCTTCTTTTATGTCTCAAAATCGTCTGTCGTTCTTAGCATCAGCATGACGACTTATCAGCTCCTATTTTATCATTATACACTATTATACACCACACATCCACCAACCAATCGTCTAACCATTCAGCATCGTCACCAAGAAAAGACACACACACACACACACAGATTCCAAAAACACCCCTCTCTTTCCTTTAAAAAAAAATGAAACAAATGCTTTTTTTTTTTTTTTAAATGAGACATACCAAAATGTTTATATTAATATGTTTAAGCAAAATTAGTAACGCTTTCCAAAATTCATACACAAAGAATTAACTGTTGACAATAAATAATCATACTACAGTTCAAGCATCTACTTATGTACATTGTATGTTTAAAATGCTATTACTGTTTGCCATACTATTTTAATTATTACTATAGTCTACTTTTTATATTGCATTTTATCTCAAGTTGATTTTCTTTGTATTTTAACAAAAGTTATGGTTAGTAATGTTCACAAACTTAAAATGAGAATGTACTCTCCGGTCTACCAGCAGTTTGGTGCTACAAGTCAACGACTAGTAAGAACAACGAGACCATTTTCTTTTCCATAAGCAGAGCGGTTGGTAGGTCGGCTTGAGGAGGAGAACACTGGGGGGCTACAGTCAGGAATTCGAATACAATTTCCCCTCCCCTCCCCTCCCCCCCTTTTTTTTTTGGTTTTTAAAATAAATGCATTTAAAAGCCGATTCGGCCCCTTTCTTTTTCATGTTGAAGTTTTTACTGACAACATTTTTTTTTTAATAAAGCAGTGATAGTTTATAACAATATAGTGTACTAAGCAATGGCAAAGCGTCTTACTAACTTAGACTTAGGTCCTCCCGCGCCGTTCGGCACAATGGGTGGCAAGCTGTCTCCATAAAGATCTGTCATTGGCAATGTCTGAAGCCTCCTCCCACCTGGTGTCCACTGTTCTGAGGTCCTCCATGAAGGGGTGACGCCAGGTTATACGAGTACGTCCCTGTTTCTGCTTTCCTCGGATTGGCCTCCATGCCATCGCAACTCTTGATATACGTAGTTCCTTTTGTCGGAGAACATGTCCCGCAAACCTCATGCGACGCTCTCTCACAACCTCACTTAGTGTTCGACTTCCAGTTTGGCAAAGGATTTACTTGTTTGAGACACGATCATCGAGGGTTAATTTAGTCGAAACTAGACCATAAGTGTAGAGAAAGATTTTATTTTCTGTTTGAAAAAGTCTCGTGTTACTGTTTTATTAGAAATTAGAAATGTATAATGTGGTGTAACTAGTCCCTTGAGTCTGACCCAGGACAATTCTAGATTTAACTATGATTTTTATTCTCATACATTCATAAGGAGGAGCGGTGGCTGAGTGGTAAAGCGCTTGCCTCCCGAACCAGGGTCCCGGGTTCAAATCCGCGATTTTTAATGTCGGGATCTTTGGGCGCCTCTGCACCCACCTGACGTTAGCCAGGGAAAAATAAAGGCAGTCGGTCGTTGTGCTGGCCACATGGCACCCTCGTAGGCCACAGAAACAGATGACCTTTATATCATCTGCCCTATAGACGACAACTTCTGAAAGGGAAACTATTTACTTTTACTGTTACTACGTTTATAACAAGTCGTATGCTGACTTTAACACATGAAGATGTAGACCAGCGGTTCTCAACCTTTTAAGCTCGGCGACCCCTTTTTACAATCCCCCACTCTGCCGCGACCCTCCCCCCCCCCCACACATACAGCAATAGAAGAGTAGACAATAACAATCCATATTTTCGATGGTCTTAGGCGACCCCTTGCAATTGGTCAATCGACACCCGAGGGGATCGCGACCCACATGTTGAGAGCGCATGATGTAGACTATAAATAAAGTGATGTAGACTTTATAAAACCAAGATGTAACTAGCACAAGTCACTAATTATAAACCTTGATTTTTATTAAGCAATAGATAATCGTACAATTACAGAGCTCCATTGGTTTTCTATTTCCAGTATTATGGTTGTAGAGCCTTTGTCTTTTTCATGATCTTTTTCAACACGGCCGTGTACTTTTGGATGTTCGTCGAAGGCGTTTACCTGTTTTGTAGCGTGGTTTGGGCGTTACAGTCATACATGATGCGGTTATGGCACTTTGTTATATTTGGCTGGGGTAAGTTGAGGACTATGTATTCTATACATCTGAGTAGGGCTGGAAATAGTATAGAGAGTAGGAACCAATACGCAATAGGTAAGGCATTTCAATCAGTCCTGGTGGCGCGATGGCTGAGCGGTAAAGCGGTAAAACTCCGGTGAAGACTGGGATTTTAAATTTCGGGATCTTTGGGCCCCTATGAGTAAAGGCGGTTGGTCGTTGTGATCGCCCCACACTTTCTCTCCCACAGAAACAGATGACCTTCACATCACACATCATTGACACTATAGACCACAAGGTCTGAAAGGGGAACTTTTACTTTTTAGACTCGGTCCTAGACTGATAGTACTTGCGGATCCAGGGAGGGGGTGCATTAGGTGCCATCGCCTGTAACGTTAGCCATTTGTGTGTTTTGTTCAATTTCTCAGACGATGTTTTTATTAGCGTCCCTGAAAGGGGAAAAGACGCTATAAGTTTTGTGTGAAATGTCTGTCCGTCCGTTTAGATCTCGTAAACTAGAAAAGATAGTGAAAATCCGACATCACAATATTTAAGACCATTCAAATGCGCCTTTCTTCCTGCTAGATTAGGTGCTTGAACCGATTAAGACTTTTAGAGTTCAATGTCCAAACATATTAATGGGTAATTTTTTTTGTTCTTTAGGTTGAGCAAGTAAATATAATTATTACTATATTCTACCATTCAAGTATCACATTGACAAGCCAAGCAGTGCACTCGAAGGGGAGTGATCCTGCGTGGGTGTAGATGAGCAGTTATTTCCCTCAAAGTCTCCCCACACGACATGGCCATTAAAGTTTCATACTAAAAAAACAAAAGTTCTGATGCAACGGCTACTTTTTTTTTCTGAAAGCGAAAAATCTAATTTTTAAATCACTTATGCAAGCAGTGTTTTTAATGAGAAAAAGCTATCTAGTATGCATTATAAGTTAGACCTAATTTAAATCGAATAGTAATCTTGTAAACTGCATTTTCTTCAATTTTTTTAGGCTGCGATCGTTTGACGCTATTTTGTTGAGAATTCGAATAAGAGATTAGCCGTTTCATAACAATCAAATCAATTATAAGACTTCAGTTAGGCCAGGGGAGGCGCGGTGGCTTCCAAACCGGGGGTCCCGGGTTCGAATCCTGGTGAAGACTGGGATTTTCAACAATGAAATCTGGGCCCCTCTGAATCCACCCAGCTCTAATGGGTACCTGACATTAGTTGGGGAAAAGTAGATGCGGTTGGTCGTTGTGCTGCCTACATGACACTCTCGTTAAACACAGGCCACAAAAACAGATGAACCGAAGTGGTCTGCTCTATAGACCACAAGGTCTGTAAGGGGAACTAGTTAGGCCAGGATTCACATATAGCTTTGCATTTACTTGCACCTATCATTTGATCTGCTGGACCGCTGGGGCACTATACAACATCTGTCAACCTTCTTTCTCATTTGTCTTTGATATAATTTTATTTGGGATGTTCTTTCTGAAAATATTGAAGCCTGCCTGGGTGGACCACTTCGGGGGCCGATTTTGAGTTTGTGTTTCTACACAAACTGTCTTTGTAACCTTGTTTGGGATATTTTTGTTTGTGGATAGAGTAATACTTGATTAAGATAATAAGCTCAAGAGATATTGTTTTTCACATCGTGTTTCTTTGGTGTTAAAATAGAACCACCTGCGAATCGGTAGTTGTTACGTTTCTTTGGCGGTGGAAAAGATCTAACTGAAGAACACATTTTCTTGGAATACTTCTGTAACTTCTGGACGAATTCATATTTTTTTGTGTTATTTCGAATGTGTGTGTGTATATATATATATATATATATATATATATATATATATATATATATATATATATATATATATATATATATATATATATATACTTACATAAATACATATACAAGCGCTTAAACAGTCAGCCACCGCTGCCATTCTTTTACTATAAGTAACATTTAATTAGGTATTATTCGATATTTTTGTGTATTAATTTTAATTGTTTTTGTACTCATAGGACAATATAATGAGCTGAAATCGTTTGTGAGGAAAACAAACGTAAAAACAAACATTTCTTTCTGTTTTGTAGGCAGTCCGTTTTTAGTGACTTCCATTTATGCAGTCTTGAAGGCTCATCATGATACAGACAATATGTACGTTTTTACAAAGCTTTTATCAACTCTGTCTGTCTGTCTGTCTGGTCAAAAGTTTGAAAACGTAATTCTTCCCACACTATAATTT